>JARQOC010000011.1:12767057-13290545 GCA_033576535.1 Allobates femoralis
AGACACTGGTCCCTGCATTGCTCCTGTATGGAGACACTGGTCCCTGCATTGTATGGAGACACTGGTCCCTGCATTGTATGGAGACACTGGTCCCTGCATTGTATGGAGACACTGGTCCCTGCATTGCTCCTGTATGGAGACACTGGTCCCTGCATTATATGGAGGCACTGGTCCCTGCATTGCTCCTGTATGGAGACACTGGTCCCTGCATTGTATGGAGACACTGGTCCCTGCATTGCTCCTGTATGGAGACACTGGTCCCTGCATTGCTCCTGTATGGAGACACTGGTCCCTGCATTGCTCCTGTATGGAGACACTGGTCCCTGCATTATATGGAGGCACTGGTCCCTGCATTGCTCCTGTATGGAGACACTGGTCCCTGCATTGTATGGAGACACTGGTCCCTGCATTGCTCCTGTATGGAGACACTGGTCCCTGCATTGTATGGAGACACTGGTCCCTGCATTGCTCCTGTATGGAGACACTGGTCCCTGCATTGCTCCTGTATGGAGACACTGGTCCCTGCATTGCTCCTGTATGGAGACACTGGGCCCTGCATTGTTCCTGTATGGAGACACCGGTCCCTGCATTGTATGGAGACACTGGTCCCTGCATTGCTCCTGTATGGAGACACCGGTCCCTGCATTGTATGGAGACACTGGTCCCTGCATTGTTCCTGTATGGAGACACCGGTCCCTGCATTGTATGGAGACACCGGTCCCTGCATTGTATGGAGACACCGGTCCCTGCATTGTATGGAGACACTGGTCCCTGCATTGTATGGAGACACTGGTCTCTGCATTGTATGGAGACACTGATCCCTGCATTGCTCCTGTATGGAGACACCGGTCCCTGCATTGTATGGAGACACTGGTCCCTGCATTGTATGGAGACACCGGTCCCTGCATTGTATGGAGACACTGGTCCCTGCATTGTATGGAGACACTGGTCCCTGCATTGCTCCTGTATGGAGACACTGGTCCCTGCATTGCTCCTGTATGGAGACACTGGTCCCTGCATTGTATGGAGACACTGGTCCCTGCATTGTATGGACACACCGGTCCCTGCATTGCTCATGTGGATTTTGGCCCATTCTTGTACACAAACACAATTCACCTCCTGCAGATCCTGTGGATCCTTCTATGATCTCTGAGCTTTAGATCCTTCCAGACATTTCCTATTGGATCCAGCACCGGTGATCGGCTCGGACATTCCAGTAGATTTAGGTTCTTCCTTGTCTGTGTGTTTGGGATCATTGTCCAGTGAAATGTCGCCCTCGTTTCATCTTCATCATCCTGGTAGATGGAGCAGATTTTTATCTACAATGTTCATCTGTCCATTCATCCTTCCTACAATTGTATGAAGTTGGCCAGTGTTGTATGCCGAAAAACAGAATGCACACTATGATGTGTCCACCTCCACACTTCACTGTTGGTGTACTTGAGGTGATTTGCCTTTTGGCCTCCTAACATGATATATTATGGCATCCAAATAGTTCAATTTTGGTCTCATCTGACCAGACTATATTCTCCCAGTATTTCACAGGCTTTACTAAATGTTGTTGCGCAAAATTGAAACGGTCTTGAAGCTACTTTGTGTTCAGTAATAGTCTTGCGTTGTGAGCGTGCATACATGAGCATGCATACAGGAGCGTGCATACAGGAGCGTGCATACAGGAGCGTGCATACAGGAACATGCATATATGAGTGTGCATACATGAGCGTGCATACAGGAACGTGCATACTGGAGCATGCAGACAGGAGCGTGCATACAGGAACATGCATATATGAGTGTGCATACATGAGCGTGCATACAGGAGCGTGCATACTGGAGCATGCAGACAGGAGCGTTCATACTGGAGCATGCAGACAAAAGCGTTCATACTGGAGCGTGCATCCTGGAGCGTGCATCCTAGAGCGTGCATCCTGGAGCGTGCATACTGGAGCGTGCATACTGGAGCGTGCATACAGGAGCGTGCATACAGGAGCGTGCATACAGGAGCGTTCATACTGGAGCGTTCATACTGGAGCGTTCATACTGGAGCGTGCATACTGGAGCGTGCATATAGGAGCATGCATACTGGAACGTGTATACAGGAGCATGTATATAGGAGCATGCATACAGGAGCGTGCATATAGGAGCGTGCATCCTGGTGCGTGCATACAGGCCATGGAGGGGAAGTGCATTATGTGTTATTTTCTGACGAACAGTCTCACTGGCTGATTCCAGGTCTTTCTGTAGCTTTCTACAGGTGTTCTTGACTCTTGGACTACTCTTCTGATATGTCTTTTCACTCCTCTGTCTGATATCTTGCGGGGAGCACCTGCTCGTGGTCGGATTATGGTGAAATGCAGAGCTCACTGGGACCTTCAGTAGTTTAGCAATTCTTCTGTAACCAATGCCATCAGTATGTTTTTCAACAATAAGGCTGGGTTCACACTAGTGTTCCCCTCCGCAGCGTTCTGCGGAGGGGAATCGCCATGTGTGCGCAGCGGCCGCCAGCTCCTATCTTTATAATGGGAGTGCACGGTGCTGCGCTTGACAGCGCATGACCGTGCGCACCCATTCACTCCCATATGTGATCTGTGCGCAGGCGGATGCATGCGTACAGATCACACAGTCTCGTCCGCACCAGGAATGCAACATGTCGCGTCCCTGGTGCGGAGGAGACTGTGTGATTTGTGCGCAGGCATACGCCTGCGCACAGATCACATATGGGAGTGAATGGGTGCGCACGGTCATGCGCTGTCAAGCGCAGCACCGTGCACTCCCATTATAAAGATAGGAGCTGGCGGCCGCTGCGCACACATGGCGATTCCCCTCCGCAGAACGCTGCAGAGGGGAACGCTAATGTGAACCCAGCCTAAGGTTGTAGGTCTTGAGACGCCTCTAATATGCAGAGCTGACTGTTAAAATCAGGGGATGGTAATTAACTTCACATTTCAATGTTGGGGGTCCTAATAGTAAAACAACCACATCTAATATTTCTAGAATGACTCCATTTACTTCCATTAGGGCGGAATTGAGATCTGTGGAGCCCCTGGATAAACGTTGAGTGGGGTCATGGCTTTTAATCTGAGGGCGAGGCTAAGTGAAATGAATTATTATTATTATTGTTATTATTAATGTGTAATAATTATGTGAGGTGTAAGGGGGCAGCTTTTCTCCTTGTGGAGTGACGCACCATCTGCCATCCCAGTAATGAGGATCAGATCTCATATTTTGAACTGACACGGAGCGAACACTCCAAAAAGCGTGTCTGCATATTGAGGTTCTGACATGTGACAAGGCTCATAAAGGGCCCTGTCACACAGGGACATATCGCCGGCGATGATGCCGGCAACTGAGGGGCGTGGTCAGGTTGCGGCGACATCGCCGGCGAGTTGCCTCGTGTGACAGGGCGATTATCAGGCGATGAATCGCCTGAGTCACATCGCCAGGTTTCCCAACAATGTTGGGAAATCTGGCGATGTTGGTCAGGTGATCATGCCTGATCGCCCTGTGTAACGCGGCAACCTGCAATGTTGCGGGCGATTCCGCCTATCTACAACATTGCGAGTGATCGCTTGCTGGGTTGTTGGGCAACCCAGCGAGCGATAGCCGCGGCAACTAGCTGGCGACATCGCCGGTAAGTTGCTCAGTGTAACATCTCCCCGGCGATGTTGTCAGGGATGCGCGCTCCCGCGATCCCCGGCAATATCGCCGACGATATGTCCCTGTGTGGCGGTACCTTAATAGGGTTGTTTTTGACTTTTGGGATTGCTACTTCCAATAGGTGGCGCTAGAGTTCTTCTTCCTCTCTGAAGAGACATTTGCATACGGTATTTTATTTGAAGGAGAGAAATAAGGAGTAATTCTTCCCTAAGAGCAGCTATAGGATCCCACTATACAGTGCCCCTATATACTGCCTTACAGTGCATATATAATAGTGCCGTATAGTTAATACATAGTCTTGCAGTCAGAACATTACTACGGTATGTAGTGGTATCATAAATACGATAATACTCTATACTTGGCCATGAAATGCGTACATAACAGTGCCATACAATGAGTACAGAACCAGAACATTGCTACATAATGGACTAATGATCGCGCTTAATGCACAATGTCAGAGCTGCCGCCAAGTTGTAATTTCAGGCTTTGATGGAGTAACATGAAGCTCAGGGGCCCGGATGAGAAAGCTCCAACAGGGCCCCCAATTATTGCAAATATTAATAGCATTAGTCTTTTTCTATAGGCCAAAGAGACTTTTGGGGCCCCCAAGGCTCCAGGGCCCGGGTGTGATTGCAGCCCCTGCACCTGTTGTGATTAACTCATTTTGTAGCACTTTACGCAGATTTCTCTCACATTGGGAAAGAGTTCACTTTGCTCAGTAAATAAATACTTTGGTCAAGGCGGTGGGACTCGTTGGCCCCCAGACACAGGACATATGACGGTGTCTCCTACGTCTTCCATTGTCATCCATCTAATCCCCAGACCTTGAGAAAACTATGAAAACATCTTGTTTATAAAGAATCCAATAAGATACATTGATACATTGTATCTCCTGATCTGTTCTGTGTGTTCTCAGCAGAATTGCTGGATATGTTCTTAAGGAGATATTGACATTTTATTATATGATGGTGTAAACAGGTTACGAGAATGCAACAAAGCGGTGCAGAAAGATGACTCAGTGATGACTCACAACAGAAATGTATTTAATACAGAGGAGCAGCGGTGGAGCGTTGTGATCAGAGAACAGCAACAGTGATTGCAAAAGACATTAACGCACAGCGAGAGCTCGACAAGTTCCAAATACAATCAATATGTGTTTACTTGGTTTCATATAACACTGAATAGCGAATGTCACTAAGGTTAAATTAGTGCGAGTCTCTCCGTCAGGGAGGCGTCAGTGTCACCCAGCTTTAGTCACAATCTATCAGCATTTGGGACTATAGTACGACCTGCTAAACGGTAAGGCTACGTTCACACGCAGCGTATTTCCCGTGCTTTTTTTACGCTTTTGTATGCCGCCCAATAGCGCAACACACAGCAAAAACGCTACGTGTGAATGTAGCCTAAGTCCAATGTTACATTAACATCTCCCACTGAGCATTGTATGTCTGGAGAGGAAGCAATGACCCACTCACGTGGATCGTCTTCTGGCAGCGGTGTTCAATCTTTGGCTTACTTCTGGAGTTGATGTGCGGTACTTGACCTGTGCAGTCTGGTCTTCACTTCTTGACCTGCACGGTCTGGTCTTCGCTTCTTGACCTGTGCAGTCTGGTCTTCGCTTCTTGACCTGTGCAGTCTGGTCTTCGCTTCTTGACCTGCACGGTCTGGTCTTCAGTGCTTGACCTGTGCAGTCTGGTCTTCGCTTCTTGACCTGTGCAGTCTCGTCTTCGCTGCTTGACCTGTGCGAACTGGTCTTCGGTGCTTGACCTGTGCGGTCTGGTCTTCGGTGCTTGACCTGTGCGGTCTGGTCTTCGGTGCTTGACCTGTGCGGTCTGGTCTTCGCTTCTTGACCTGCACGGTCTGGTCTTCAGTGCTTGACCTGTGCAGTCTGGTCTTCGCTTCTTGACCTGTGCAGTCTCGTCTTCGCTGCTTGACCTGTGCGGTCTGGTCTTCGGTGCTTGACCTGTGCGGTCTGGTCTTCGGTGCTTGACCTGTGCGGTCTGGTCTTCAGTTGCTTGACCTGCACGGTCTGGTCTTCAGTGCTTGACCTGTGCGGTCTGGTCTTCAGTGCTTGACCTGCGTGGTGTGGTCTTCGGTGCTTGACCTGCACAGTCTGGTCTTCAGGTGCTTGACCTGCACGGTCTGGTCTTCAGTGCTTGACCTGTGCGGTCTGGTCTTCAGTGCTTGACCTGTGCGGTCTGGTCTTCAGTTGCTTGACCTGCACAGTCTGGTCTTCAGGTGCTTGACCTGCACGGTCTGGTCTTCAGTGCTTGACCTGTGCGGTCTGGTCTTCGGTGCTTGACCTGCATGGTCTGGTCTTTAGGTGCTTAACCTGCGTGGTCTGGTCTTTGGTGCTTGACCTGCGTGGTGTGGTCTTCGGTGCTTGACCTGTGCAGTCTGGTCTTCGGTGCTTGACCTACACGGTCTGGTCTTCAGGTACATGATCTGCACAGTCTGGTCCTTGGAGTTTGACCTGCACAGTCTGGTCTTTGGTGCTTGACCTGCGTTTAGTAAAGCCCCCGTCACACTAATCGAGATCGCTGCTGAGTCACAAGTTTTGTGACGCAACAGTGACCTCAACAGCGATCTCGCTACGTCTGACACGTAGCAGCGATCAGGCCCCTGCTGTGAGATCGCTGATCGTTACAAACCGTTCTGGACCATTGTTTGGTTGTCGCGCTCCCGCTGGGCAGCGTGCATCGCTGTGTTTGACAGGGAAACGACCAACGACCTCAATACTACGCCCAAGAGTGACAGGGTCCCAACAACCGCTATATCGTTGCTGCGTTGCTGGTGAGATCTGACTACTTGACATCTCACCAGCGATCACATAGCGACGCACCAGCGATCCCTACAGGACGGATCGTTGTCGGGATCGCTGGTGTGACGGTACCCTAACTGTGCCACAACTATCATCTGACCTGATATGTCTTCGAATCTTTTCCCTTGAGAAAACACCTATGTTGTTACTGAGTTCCTAGTTATTCCTTTCAGCCACCAGATGGCGATGTTCTTCCACAGACAGGATCTTAGTTGAGTGCATCTTCTGCTGTTCCTATGGGCACATCACTGACATGGAATCAAGGGAATCTGTCAGCAGGTTTTCCTCTGTGTGCTTCCTGTGTTTGAGCCTAAACAGTTAATTTGGTGTTGTGTCCCTTTCTAAATGTTCCTGCAGCACAGAGCATCATCCGGCTATTTACTGTTGACAATGATCTATTGAAGTAAATGTACCTGCACAGCTGGTGACCATCCTGCTAGTCTATAGGGGCAATAATAGGGGGGACACAGAGCTGCAGCCCCTTCATTGTCAGGATCAGTAAAGTTCCCAGAGGTCAGAGCTCCGCTGATCAGAAAGTGATTCAATATGATGGAATACCCCTGTAATAACATACAATGCGGCTCATGTAGCAAACTAAATGAGCCTGAATTGTGTCCAAAATTGTATTTTATTACTTGCATTATATTTATGATGTGTTTCACTGTAGCTATGTCCAGGATTGACTATCAATATGCCCTCTATGGGCAAGATTCACTATGACTCAGTATTTCGAGCTTCCCCAGCAGAGGGCGCCGGACTTCAATGCCTTATTGGCGGATGGTTGGTGCCATTTGTAATGCTGGTTCCTTCCCTTCTGCCCCTTTTACCATAAGACATCAATTCGGATTTGTTACGATTTTGGGCTCCTTTCATTAAAATGAATCTGAAGTTGAATACGGTAAATATTTACCACTAGCTGTAGAACCTGGCATTGCCCGGGGTACAATAATAAAGGGTGGGGATGACTGGAGGGGTGGAGCCATACCCATCATGTGTGTTATGCAGGGGCAGGGCTAACTGGAGGGGTGGAGCCGTATGCATCAAGCACAATGTGAAGGAGGTGGGGCTATAAAGTGGGCAGGGCTATGATACATATATACACACATACATGTACTCAGCTTTATATATTCTTTTTATATTCTGTCTGGATGTCGCCTATGTCACTTCCCCCAGGGCCAAATTTCCACACTCAAGTGATAGGTATGGAAATATGGCACCCGCTGCTCCCCCGCCCGTTGAGCCCCTGCCCGATCCCCGCAGTTCCCCCCACTAACCCGACGCCGCAGCCCCCGCCAGCCATCGTCCCTTGAGCAGAACGGATGGAGGAGCAGAGAGCAGGAGCCAGGTACTGCAGGGGCAGCTCACTCTCACCACACACAACACTCAGCCTGCACTCACTCAGCCCACACTCACACTGCCCCTGCCCTCACACTGCACTCACTCAACCTACACTCATCGTACACTCACTCAGCCCGCACTACAGTCATCCTGCACTAAGCCTGCCCTCACTCAGCCTGCCTGTCCTCATTCAGCCTGATCTCACCCTGCACTCAGCCTGCATCAGCCTGCACTATGGTCATCCTGGACTCAACCAGCACCACGGTCAGCCCACACTCATTCAGCATGCCCTCACTCAGCTCGCACCATGGTCAGCCCGCACTCATTCAGCCTGCCCTCACTCAGCTCGCACCATGGTCAGCCCGCACTCATTCAGCCTGCACTCACCCCGCACTACAGTCATCCCGTGCTCAGCCTGCCCTCACTCATCTTGCCCTCACTCAGTCCGCACCATGGTCAGCCTTCCCTCACTTAGTCCGCACCACAGTCAGCCTGCACCACGGTCAGCCTGCCCTCACTCAGCCCACACCATAGTCAGGCCCACACTTATTCAGTCTGCATCATGGTCACCCTGCACTCAGCCCGCACTCAACCTACACTCACTCAGCCCGCACCAGTCAACCCACACTATGGTCATGGTGCACTCACTCCGCTTACATTCACTCAGCCTTCCCTCACTCAGCCCGCACTCATTCAGTCTGCACTCAGCCTGCACCATGGTCACCCTGCACTCACCCTGCACTCACTAAGCCCGCACCACGGTCACCCCACACTACAGTCATCCAACACTAAGCCTGCTCTCACTCAGCCCGCACTCAGCCTGCATTCACTCAGCCCACTCTATGGTCATCCCGCACTCAGCCCTCACTCACTCAGTCCACACCATGGTCACCCTGCACTCTCAGTCCACACCACAGTCATCCTGCACTTAGCCCGCACTCGCCCTGCACTCACTCAGCCCGCACCATGGTCACTCCACACTACGGTCATCCCACATTAAGCCTGCCCTCATTCAGCCGCCACTCACCATGCACTCTCTCAGCCCGCACTACAGTCAGCCCACACCACAGTCATCCCGCACTCAGCCCTCACTCATTCCACACCATAGTCACCCTGCACTCATTCAGCCTGCACCACAGTCATCCTGCACTCAGCCTGCACCACGGTCACTGTGCACTACGGTCATCCCGCACTCACTCAGCCTACACTCACTCAGCTTGCCCGCACTCAGCTCTCACCACGGTCAGCCCGCACTCATTCAGCCTGCACTTACCCTGCACCATGGTCACCCTGCAGTCAGCCCGTACTCACCCTGCACTCACTCAGCCCACACCATGGTCACCCTGCACTCAGCCCGCACTCACCCTGCACTTACTCAGCCCAATTCAGGGTCATCACTCACTCAGCCTGAACTCAGCCTGCCCTCACTCAGCCCACACCACTGTCAGCCCGCACTGCACTCAGCCCGCACCATGGTCTCCCTGCCCTTAGCCCGCACTCACGCTGCACTCACTCAGCTTGCTCCACGGTCATCCTGCACAACGGTTATCCCGCACTCACTTAGTCCACACCATGGTCCGCCCGCAGTCACCCTGCACTCAGCCCGCACCACGGTCATCACGCACCACAGCCATCCCACACTCACCCCGCACCATGCTGACCCCACTCACCCTGCACCACGCTCACCCCGCACCATGGTCACGCTACACTCACCCCACACTACCTCAGCCCGCACCACTCTCACCCCCCGCAGCACTGGGGGCAGAGATGAGGCAGCACTTGGGGGACAGAGAGCGAGGGGGAACAAACAGCGGCCAGGGACAGACCGCACAGGAGGGAGAGGTGAATGCTGCCCCCAGTGCCATAGAACCCGCCCCCATCATGATGTCCCCGCCCACCCAATGCGATAGCATCGGGCTCCTATCTAGTAATAGTTATATTACAGGAATTACTACATCGCAGTGCGGACTCCACCTGTTATTCACCTGTGTTTTTTTATGCCGTTGATCAAAGGTCTGTGGATGACTCTGCAGGATGAGAATATGGACGTGATCTCGATGTTTTCAGTCTTCACTGAACGTGGCCTCGTTGGACTGAACGGGGCAAAGGTTCACGGATCTGCGGATAAGGCTGCGCTCAACCTCCAGCGGCCGAACAACGATCCTCACTGGCCGGTGATCTGCAGAGGGCTGGATCACACCGGATCATTCTCATCCAAGACTCGAGTCCCTACAGCTTCTGTCCTCGCGGCTGTTTGTCCAGGACCTCGTGACGCTCAGATCACGTTCGGTGAGTAGAGAGAGGTCTAAGCTCAGAGGTTAATTAGCTTTTATATTGTTACAGGTTAATTAAATAACTTTTATATTGTAAAAATCAATAAAAAGTAACAGCAACGGCGTTCCTACTGAAGTCTCACACTAACGCTGCAGGTGGTGGGGGTGTATCTGCAAACTCAATAAACTGACGACAATCAATAGCTATCGCTGGACCCGCGTGATCTATAGCAACGCAATAAAAATCACTAATAAACTGGTGAAAAACAAAGCAACCGACCATATATACTGTGTACTGGCGGCACAATGCTTTGTCTATGGAGAAAGTGTGAATCAGTAAATGCATATCTGTGGTCAAAGTATAATAATGTACTGACAAACATCGGTGAGAGGTGAAGGAATGATAAAATACTGCAATCCAGATAGATAATGAGAAGTATTCCAAATCCGAGAGGGGTTGTAGTCCATGAAGGCAGTAATCCAGATAGTTTAATGTATGGAAGTTGAGTATAGGGAGGGCCCGACCGGTCTCATCTTCCCTATCCAGAACAGAATAATGCTCAATAGTTCATTAGTTTATTTACAAGATAAATTTTTTCCAAACATGGGGAACCGCAATGGGCACTAGGTGCGCCCCAAGCAAGGCCATAACTACAATGGGTGCAGGGGTTGCAGTCACACCCGATCCCTGGACCCTTTGGCCTATAGAAAAAGACTAATGCTATGAAAGATTTGCAATAATTGGGGGGCCCATTGGAGCTTTTGCATCAGGGCCCATGAGCTTCCAGTTACGCCACTGGCCCCAAGCTATGCCAATTTATATTACTGGTGATCCTGGTCCTCTGGAGGCGTCTCATGAGGAGGGGAATAGTCACTAGTGTTATCCATAAATTAGATCAATGACAATTATATATTTTTTGAAACTTCACCTTATGTGGAATTTATTATTATTTTTTTTAATTCAAGATGTCTTTTTTAGACCTCAAGATATATGTACAAGATAGCGATCAATATATACATTGGTTGTTAAAGATTCCTAAAAGTCAGTTTTTGCAACTGGAGCACAATTTTACTAAACAGCGAGGTTGCAATGAGGAAGCTACAAGTCTGCAGACTAAGTTTGAACAGGGGGATACGGTATATAATTATTATTATAAAATAAAAATGTTAAAGTTCGTGTCACATGGAATTCTAAAGCAGTAAGTGAATCAGGATGCAGGATGGTAAGATGGGCTAAGGCATTCAGGGCAGCTAGTCTGACCCTTAGACTGGGGTCCCTAGATTACCCTGCTCCCAGAGGTACCTCTGAAGGTGAGGAGGTCTGGGTTACCACCCTCGCCCTTTGCTCCTGATAAACCCTTGATAAGCCCCTACCTCCACCCACAGACCGGGAAAAGACAGCAACTCCTTAGGAAGAAAACAGCACCAGCACAAACGTCTTCAGTGCATGAGGTCCTGGTAGAGACTAAATTCTATCAGTGACACCCAGTGGAGGGAAATATAACCACTTAAAGGCTGAGGGAGGGAGAACTGAATGATCTGACACCCTTCCCCCCACCTCCACCTGCTGGGCCAGCATATACAACAGCAGCTTCTAGCATTAACCCTGGATGAACCAAAGGAAGGAAATTTACTCTCATTTAAATTACAGCAGAATTACACATAGACTGCAAAGCAATCAACGTGTGACAATTAGGAAGAGTTTTCAGCAGGCTCATTATCATCAGAGACAGGATTACAATGACAGGTAACACCGCACAGCTCACCTCCTCCACCTGATGTTACAATGATGTTTTCACATTCTCATTAGAAGCTTCAGTGCAAAAGATAGGGTCGGGGTCTAACCATTGTGGCTAATGTACATGTGTTATTTCCTGAAACAAAGGGAAGAGTCTTAAAAAAAACAGTGGCCGGTGTGAAAATTGCAAGATATCTAGCTTTTATTGTAGTAGAGCTTGTGACATGTATAAATATATATAAAAATGCATTTAACACACACAACTTTGAACATTAAAACATTAACATTTTAATGTTTGATGATGATTGCTTCCCTTTATTGGGGTTGTGCATCTGTTTTTTGTATCAGATTGTGATCACTGAAACCCAAAAAAATAGTCTGAACGATAACTAGGTAGCAGGTAACAAAATGTGGGAGGCGAATGGAGTGTGAACCTCATGATTAGATAACAAATATATTACATATGAGAGATTGTATATTTAGGGTCAGATTTTCAGTGATCTCACATATATTTTATTTCAAGAAAGTCACAATTTGACCAAAAATGAAAGGTAGGATGGAGTCTGAAGAGTCCGAAGTACATTCTCTGGTCTAATACACAAAGGCTAGAAGGGTTGGGATTGGCACCAGGCAAACCGGGGCAGAAAACGGGGCAGATTGAAGGGAAGGTAGCAGGACAGATAGCGGGGAAGATAATGGAGCAGTTAGCGGGGTTTACATAGCAAGGAAGGTAGCAGGGCAGATAACAGGGAAGGTAAAAGGGCAGATAACAGGGAAGGTAGAAGGGCAGATAACAGGGAAGGTAGCAGGGCAGATAACAGGGAAGATAGTAGGACAGATAGCGGAGCAGATAATGGGGCAGATAGCGGGGGTTACACAGCAGGGAAGGTAGCATTGCAGATAGTAGGATAGATAGCGGGGAAGGTAGCAGGGAAGATAGTTGGACAGATAGCGGGGCAGATAGTGGGGAACATAGCAGTGCAGATAGCGGGGTAGATAGCGAGGAAGGTAGCAGTGCAGATAGCGGGGAAGATAGCCGGGCAGATAGCCGGGCAGATAGCCAGGCAGATAGCCGGGCAGATAGCAAGGCAGATAGCGGGGCAGATAGCGGGGCAGATAGCCGGGCAGATAGCCGAGCAGATAGCTAGGCAGATAGCCGGGAAGATAGCAGGGCAGATAGCAGGGCAGATAGTGGGGAAGATAGCAGGGCAGATAGTGGGGAAGATAGCCGGGCAGATAGCGGGGTAGATAGCGAGGAAGGTAGCAGTGCAGATAGCGGGGAAGATAGCCGGGCAGATAGCCGGGCAGATAGCCAGGCAGATAGCCGGGCAGATAGCAAGGCTGATAGCGGGGCAGATAGCGGGGCAGATAGCGGGGCAGATAGCGGGGCAGATAGCCGGGCAGATAGCTAGGCAGATAGCCGGGAAGATAGCGGGGCAGATAGCAGGGCAGATAGTGGGGAAGATAGCAGGGCAGATAGCGGGGAAGATAGCCGGGCAGATAGCGGGGAAGATAGCAGGGCAAATAGCGGGGAAGATAGCGGGGAAGATAGTAGGACAGATATTGGGGAAGGTAGCAGTGCAGACAGGGGGTAGATAGCAGGGAAGATAGTTGGTCAAATAGCGGGGCAGATAGCAGTGCAGATAGTAGGACAGATATTGGGGCAGATAGCAGAGCAGATAGTAGGACAGATATTGGGGCAGATAGCAGAGCAGATAGTAGGACAGATATTGGGGCAGATAGCAGGGCAAATAGCGGTGAAGATACAGAGCAGATAGCGGGCACAGCGAGGCCTATGACAATTTCAGCCCCTTTGTCACAATTCTCTGTGATTTTTCATCATCTATTGTGACTCAGGGTTTAATATACACTTGGGTGTTCCCCATATGTGAGGCTCTGAGTGACAGTTAAAATGGCCGTGGTCAGTCAGTGATCATTGGATCCCCTGTGTGATCAGCCTGAATGGTTCCTAACTTTTGAATCCTTGTATAGATAATTCATAGGTCATATGATTCCAAAAGACATGGTAACTAACGGTAAACTTTATTACCTTAGGTCCCTGTAACATTTGACACCTCAATGGACTCTAGCGAGCACCAGCCCAGAGTGGTTATAGTTGGTGCCGGCTTTGCTGGACTTGGTGCTGCCACCACCTTGGTGAAGCATGGAGTGAAGAATCTCGTCATCCTGGAGGCCTTAGATCGGGCGGGGGGCAGAGTATGGACACACAAACCTTTCGGGACCGCTGCACTGGAGTTGGGTGCCACATGGATCCATGGCCAGAAGGACAATCCACTCTACCAAATGGCCAAGGAGGGAGGACTTCTGGCCGATGATGGGTTCAATGTGGTGTCCGTGCCAGCCGCTATCTGTAACGCCTCAGGATTATTTCTTTAGTGAACAAGGAACAGCTGTTGCCTCCGACTCAGGTGGAAGAGGTAACTTGTTTTTTTGGTAAGTTAATGTCTCAGATCAACCAGAAAGACTATAAAGCCGAATGTGAATCGTGGTCAGTCGGGGAGTATCTGGATCGTGAATTTTCCTTGTCCAATCTTTCGAAGGGCTTGGAGGGAGTCTATGAGTGGTGCAAGCGAGCGGAGTGCGTGGACGAGGCCTTGTAACTCCATGTACGAGTTCTCGTTGAGTCAGCTCGGCTTATACACCGCTCTCGATGGACCCTTTTTCAACTCTTTGGGCAGTAGGGGTTACCAGGCTCTTCTGGACGGCCTATTGGACCAGCTGCCATTGAATTCTCTCCGTTGCCGAAAACCAGTTCAATGTATCCAATGGGAAGGATCCTCATCATCGATTTCAAAGGCATCAAAACATGCGGCAACGTGGTTGTGAAGACGGTGAGCAGTTCCCGGCAGATCACGTCATTGTCACTGTGTCTCTTGGATGCCTGAAGGAACGAGCTGACACTTTATTTGACCCTCCGCTACCGAAGGGGAAGATGGAGGCCATCCAGCGATTAGGATTTGGCACGGTGGCCAAATCTTCTTGGAGTTCAAAAAGCCCTTCTGGCCCGATGACTGTGCGGGGATACAGCTGGTGTGGGAAGAAGGTCCGGAGAGCCCAAAGGGGTATTCTGACGGGTGCAAACGACAATCATGGCGTTCAGAGTGGTTCAAGAAGATCGGGGGCTTTGACTGTGTTCCAATGCATAGAAGCACCCTGTGTGGATGGATCACAGGATTGGCTGCGGAGCATATGGAGACCCTCCCGGAAAGTGAGGTGGGGGAGGTGTGCGTCCGGTAAGACACCAGTTCTATATATAAGCTTTATGAGTAGCAAAAAAAACACAAATCTCCACTGTAGTAGAAGGTGATCGTCTGTATAACACATGGATAGGTTCATTCTGCCAATCTGGAAGCCTCCCACCCCTATTGACCAGCAAGCCGCTTAGGCTCAACAGTGGTCAAAAAGAACAAAACTGACATTTTGGTTATATTCATACCACTTATCAGCTAAAATCTTTAGGAAACTTGAAGGGTATGAATACTTTTGCAACCATTCTGTAACTTGTTCATAAAAAGAAAACTGAAGCAACGATACAAATAGTTTTGATGCAGAATCTCCTATCACTTAGTGTATACAGCTCCTCTGCAGCCGTAGGCGTCTCCATGGTTACAGACTACGGACACATCGGTTGTAGTCGGATCCTGAGTCATCGGTTACTCTGTTCGTTTTCTGACCTACAGACCCTAAATAATGAGGCAGATGTACGGTATTAATAAATGCCTGTAGAATCGGACTACAACTTTGTTTGACTTTTTAAACTCATCGCATAGGTTAGTATAAGGACTGCATACACAACACAGTTGGAATGAAACTATTTGCCCACATATTAAAAATATAGTATTTATATAAGTTGGCATACCACTTTAAATAGACATCCCAATAATATTACTAGTGTAATATCATATGAGTGTGTAGCTGTTAAATCCACTAAGTGAAATAAAAATAAAAAGCGAGACACGTTTATAAGAGAATGAAATAAGTTGGGTGAGATACACTCACTAAGTTCAACTGTAGGATTATATAGGAGTACTGAGCAGTGTAGCTTAAATCCAACTCAAGAGTGAAATAAAACACTAAAAGCAGCAGCAGCATGAAGGGTTTTATAAAGAGGTAATGAAAAGTGAAGCTTTGTTGTGAGATAAAACACCTACTGAAAAGTAATCAACATGTAGGACATTATACAGGAGTACTGAGCAGTGTAGCTGTGAATCCAACTCAAGTGCAATAAAACACTAGAAAGCAGCAGCTGCATGTAGTATTTTTTTATAAAGAGCAATGAGAAGTAAAGCTTTAGGGAAAGATACAACATTTACTTGAAAGCAGCAGCATGGAGGACATTATATTGATTACTGAGGTGTGTAGCTGTGACTCTAGCAATGGGGCGAGACAAACACTTACTAGAAAGCAGCTGCATGTAGGACACTATACATCAGTACTCAGCTGTGTAGCGTGACTCCAGCAATGTGGGAGATAAACACTTACTAGAAAGCAGCGGCCCATCTGTTTCTTCTTTCTTACTCTGCTCCTCCTTCCTCCTCTTTGACGCTGCATTAACTTCTATAGGCAGCTGTTATGTGATTCCCCCCAAACAGCTTATTTAGATTGATTTTAGAGCAAATGATAAGAACAGAAGGCGAAGAGAGAAAAGTGTCCGATATGTGGAGAAGAAGGACATTCCGTAGACAAGATATATTAGAACATTTCTTATATTGGTCTGTTCTATTCATTTTAGTTTGTGGAAGCCTCAGTTTATAGTAATGTTTCCTTTGTGTATCTGCCATACTGACATGTCACCTCTCCTCCACACCTTTATTATCTTATCCCTATTTAAATCCAGTGGTTTGGGCAACCAAATCGTCCTGTAAAGTCTCAGTTGTGCAAAGAGCTCGATCATTTGCATTTGTTGAATTTCCATTGTATTTTCTGCAGTGAGAAAACAAAACAAATGTCCTGCAGCAGTAGAGGGAAGCCCAGACATGGATGTTTTTTTTACATACAGATGTCACGACGGTCTCTCTTACTTTGGAGACTTGTGACAGTCTTGGGACCTGTGTCTCACCCCTGTATTCAGACTTCATATTAAATGTATTTTTTTTCCTTTGGCAGTTTGTCAGTTTCTTTTGCTAGCAAGTTAGCTAGTTCTTGTCCAGGTGTGGCTACTTTGTGATCACTCCCCTTCCCCTTATATGGTCACATGGTTCCAGCATACTTTGTTGGTGATTGAACTTATTCCTGGCCAAGCTTATTGAGGTGAAGGAGGTTCTCTGGAGAACTGACTGTTGCCAAGCTGTCTGCTGCAAAGGAGAATGGCAGCAGGCGTGAGGTTGTTTCCCTGTCTGTCTCCCCTACCCTTCTGTTGTTATTATTGCAGTGGTTGAGACTAGTGCTCCCGCTGCCATCTCCCAATTGAGGGCTAACATAGGGCTCAGCGAGGGACTAGGTATCCTGTTCGGCGACGGGTTGAAAGAACCCATATAGGGATGGTAGGGAGATCAGTGCACAGGTGCTGGTGAGTGCAGGAGGTCACCCCTCCCCGTTCCCAATGAGCAGGGCCCTCTGCTGTATTTGTCTCCCCGTCTGTTGCTTTCTGTAGTGCGCCGGACATCGTTGGTCTGTTCACATCTGTCACGCACTGTATCTGGACACTCCCTAAACCCATTGTGAGTACTAAAAATGTCAAACAAGATTTGATCACCAAGACTTCACGCCCGCCCCGCGTCAAGCAAAGACATTCCCTTTAATTCTACAAAAAAGAGAAAATCTCCAGCTCCTTAAAATTCCAAAATCTTTATTAGAAAAAATCAATAAAAAAATCCAAGTCCACAGTGCAGTAAAAGCAAGGCGCTTCCAACCAACAAACGTTCTTCATCAAAGCTTCCTTAGCTCCAATCGCCTTGCTGTTACTGCACTGTGGACTTGGACTTTTTTATTGACTTTTTTCTAATGAAGATTTTGGAATTTGAAGGGTCTGGAATGTTTCTCTTTTCTCTCTATCGCAGCACGTGTTGTCGCATGGTTTTCCTTGCCCCACGAACGTCCAGACCCGCGCATACAGGCAGGGGCGGATTAAGACTAGCCAGGGCCCCCGGCTGTTTAGGAGGTGAAGGCCCCCACCCCAACTCGAAGTATCATGGACATGTCACATGATCATCTTTTGATAGATCATGTGATCAGCCATGTGATTAACATACAGGTGCAGAGCCGTAAAAGAAAAAAATGAGAAAAGCAGTGGCACACATTATGTGCTGGATAGTTTTCATCCCCTCTTATATACAGCGATATCCATAATAGAGCACTGGTGGGAAATTAATTTATCACAACCTCCAGTATTACAGCAAGAAGCCACACATAGCCCCCAGTATACAGAAGGAGGCCTCACATGGCCCCCAGTATACAGCAGGAGGACGCACACAGCCTCCAGTATACAGCAGGAGGACGGTCATAGCCCCCAGCACACAGCAAGAGGCCACTCATAGCTCCCAGCACACAGCAGGAGGCCACTCATAGCTCCCAGCACACAGCAGGAGGCCACTCATAGCTCCCAGCACACAGAAGGAGGCCACTCATAGCTCCCAGCACACAGCAGGAGGCCACTCATAGCCCCCACCACACAGCAGGAGGCCACTCATAGCTCCCAGCACACAGCAGGAGGCCACTCATAGCCCCCACCACACAGCAGGAGGCCACTCATAGCTCCCAGCACACAGCAGGAGGCCACTCATAGCTCCCAGTATTACAGCAGGAGGCCACTCATAGCTCCCAGTATTACAGCAGGAGGCCTCACATAGCCCCATCACACAGCAGAAGGCTGCACATAGCTCCAGTATTACAGCAGAAGGCCACATGTAGCCCCCAGCACGCAGCAGGAGGCTGCATATAGCTCCCAGCACACAGCAGGAACGCCACACATAGTTAACAGCCCACTGCAGGAGGCCACACATTGCCCCAGTAAACAGCCCCCCATATACAGCCCTTTGCCTCATAAAGCCCCCAATATACAGGCTGAGCCCCACATGGCCCCTGTATACAGCCTTTGCCCCACAGAGCCTCCAATATATAGATGGGGCCCCACACCATCACATATACATTAATAATAAAATGTATTAATTCATATAGCGCTATTAATTGCATAGCACTTTACATACATCAGTAATGCTGTCTCTCTTGAGGTTCACAATCTAGAATCCTATCAGTCTTTGCAATGTGGGAGGAAACCGGAGAACCCGGAGGAAACCCACAAGAACACAGGGAGAACATACAAACTCCTTGCAGATGTTGTCCATGGTGGGAATTGAACCCAGGACCCCAGGCTGCAAGGCTGCAGTCAACCTCACTCCTGTCCTCCTGTCACTCTGCTCTGACCCAGCTGTCTCTATATCCTCCTGATGCCGGCGCGTACATGATGGCACTGGCTGATGACACCATTGACGGAAGTCCTCTGAGCCGCACTGCCACTGTGAATCGCTGGCAGACGTAGATCATGGGAAGCTCCAACATGTGCACCGGGATAATGACAGCAACGTGATAGTTGCTCAAAACATTATAATGAGGATCGGGGGCCCTTGCGGAGCAGGTCTAGCCCAGATTGCCCTCATAATCCGCCTATGCATACAGGCGAGCTGGTTTTCCTCTTTTTCATTCTTATTTACCCACAATATACATTGCTGTCAATCATCCCATTGACGATAAAGTACAGATGGCCGCCCCTTTAAGAGCTCACATGCTTTAAGAGTTATATTTGGACTATAGAACAAGCAGCGCTCAGCGTTTCCGGACCCCGGACATGATTCCCGCTCTTCCCCTGATTCGTCTCACCCGTCTGTTCAGCACTTAGCTGGAGCCGCAGGTTTTATCACGTATCGCAGCGGTTATTATAAATGTTTCCAGCCGCTATCTGGGGAACGCCGAGCGAGGGAATCTCCGCCATCAGGTTATTAATAGCTGCACTTCTATTGAATTAGCCGCTCTCTCCAGTAAGCAATTCACACAGGCTCCATCTTGGCACTTGCTGAATCATTAAGGCTCTCGCTGTATATAATTTACATTACAGGAAACTTTTTGCAATTCATTTCTTATATTTTTTTTTCTAGACTATTAAAGAAATTTACAGGCTGGCCAGTGACAGAGCTACAGGGGGTGCTGCGCTCCACGTGGCACAGTAACCCTATATACGAGGGTCTTACACTAATGTGCCCCTAGGGGTAGATGCTGTGAAGGAGCAGATGACCCTCGCAGAGCCACTGCCATCCACATATCATACGAAGACCCTACTGGTATGCAACATTAATGATTACACTGGTCAACAGCATTTTGGTGCCAAAGATATTTCATTGAATTTAGGGTAACTTTGGGGTGCTGATTCTGAATATGTCATCAGTTTTGCCAGATTGGCTCAACTTTTTGAGATTTTTCGTAAAATGTGTAACAAAAAAGACGTTTTTTGCTACTTTTTTAACGAAGTCTGTTATGTTTCTTCTATGTTTTGTCAGTGTATATTCACCACAAATGTAACAGAATGAGTCTGGATCGTTAAGACAACTTCTTCTTGATGAGTTCATGCTTTTCACTGGAAAACAGACAACAACATAAAGTTAGTGCCAAAAACCAAGCTATGAACAAACTTTTAGAACACTAATTAACACAAAACTATATGAGAACTGCTCAGTTCAAGTACTAATCCAAAGAAATTAATGAGATGATGCGTCGCATTTACGAACAAGTGCTATAAATAAGATACCAAAAATTCAACTAGGGCAATCTGGAAAACTGATAGCATCATTCGAACAGCACCCATCCCAAATTCATTTAAAATACTGGCACCAGAAAAATTGAATGTTATACATTACAACTACCTACCTGTACTTACATAATATACATTACAATATAACTACTTATAATCTGCTCCTATCTACAAGAATATAACTACTATAATACTGCTCCTATGTACAAGAATATAACTACTATAATACTGCTCCTATATACAAGAATATAACTACTATAATACTGCTCCTATATACAAGAATATAACTACTATAATACTGCCCCTATATACAAGAATATAACTACTATAATACTGCCCTATGTACAAGAATATAACTACTATAATACTGCTCCTATGTACAAGAATATAACTACTATAATACTGCTCCTATATACAAGAATATAACTACTATAATACTGCTCCTATGTACAAGAATATAACTACTATAATACTGCTCCTATGTACAAGATATAACTACTATAATACTGCTCCCTATATACAAAATATAACTACTATAATACTGCTCCTATGTACAAGAATATAACTACTATAATACTGCTCCTATAGTACAAGAATATAACTACTATAATACTGCTCCTATGTACAAGAATATAACTACTATAATACTGCCCTATATACAAGAATATAACTACTATAATACTGCCCTATATACAAGAATATAACTACTATAATACTGCCCCTATATACAAGAATATAACTACTATAATACTGCTCCTATGTACAAGAATATAACTACTATAATACTGCCCTATGTACAAGAATATAACTACTATAATACTGCTCCTATAGTACAAGAATATAACTACTATAATACTGCCCCTATATACAAGAATATAACTACTATAATACTGCTCCTATGTACAAGAATATAACTACTATAATACTGCTCCTATATACAAGAATATAACTACTATAATACTGCCCCTATATACAAGAATATAACTACTATAATACTAGCTCCTATATACAAGAATATAACTACTATAATACTGCTCCTATATACAAGAATATAACTACTATAATACTGCCCTATATACAAGAATATAACTACTATAATACTGCTCCTATATACAAGAATATAACTACTATAATACTGCCCTATATACAAGAATAAACTACTATAATACTGCTCCTATATACAAGAATATAACTACTATAATACTGCTCCTATATACAAGAATATAACTACTATAATACTGCCCTATATACAAGAATATAACTACTATAATACTGTCCCTATGTACAAGAATATAACTACTATAATACTGCTCCTATATACAAGAATATAACTACTATAATACTGCTCCTATATACAAGAATATAACTACAATAATACTGCCCTATATACAAGATATAACTACTATAATACTGCCCTATATACAAGAATATAACTACTATAATACTGCTCCTTTATACAAGAATATAACTACTATAATACTGTCCTATATACAAGAATATAACTACTATAATACTGCTCCTATATACATACAAGAATATAACTACTATAATACTGCCTCTATATACAAGAATATAACTACTATAATACTGCTCCTATATACAAGAATATAACTACTATAATACTGCCCTATATACAAGAATATAACTACTATAATACTGCCCTATGTACAAGAATATAACTACTATAATACTGCTCCTATATACAAGAATATAACTACTATAATACTGCCCCTATATACAAGAATATAACTACTATAATACTGCCCTATATACAAGAATATAACTACTATAAGGGTATGTGCGCACTGGTCGGGTTAGGGCCGGATTAGGTGTGTAAACCGCCGGTCGGTTTACATAAATTTCATGTAAATTTATGTTAATCCAAACTGGCGTTTGGATTAACATAGAAACCTATGTAAACCGACACCCGCTGTGCACACAGCGGCGGTTTACACATGCTCATCCGTTGCTAACCCGCTGGGTTTCCAGCGGGTTAGCAAAGAATGAGCTTGTTCTATAATCCGGCCGGTTCTGCAGCGGCTGCAAGCAGAATCATGTGCTGCTTCCAGCCGCTGCAGAACGGCCGGCGCTAACCCGCCCGTCTCCCGCCGCACTTACCCGACAGGAAGCCGTGGACGGCTCCGGAGCTTCCTGTCGGGTCCCGCCCAGCCGCCGCCGCCACAAACCCGCCCACCGTGCGCACATACCCTAATACTGCCCCTATATATAAGAATATAACTACTATAATACTGCTCCTATGTACAAGAATATAACTACTATAATACTGCCCCTATATACAAGAATATAACTACTATAATACTGCCCCTATATACAAGAATATAACTACTATAATACTGCTCCTATGTACCAGAATATAACTACTATAATACTGCCCCTATATACAAGAATATAACTACTATAATACTGCTCCTATATACAAGAATATAACTACTATAATACTGCCCCTATGTACAAGAATATAACTACTATAATTCTGCTCCTATGTACAAGAATATAACTACTATAATACTGCTCCTATGTACAAGAATATAACTACTATAATACTGCTCCTACATACAAGAATATAACTACTATAATACTGCTCCTATATACAAGAATATAACTACTATAATACTACTCCTATATACAAGAATATAACTACTATAATACTGCTCCTATATACAAGAATATAACTACTATAATACTGCTCCTATATACAAGAATATAACTACTATAATACTGCTCCTATATACAAGAATATAACTACTATAATACTGCTCCTATATACAAGAATATAACCACTATAATACTGCTCCTATGTACAAGAATATAACTACTATAATACTGTTCCTATATACAAGAATATAACTACTATAATACTGCTCCTATATACAAGAATATAACTACTATAATACTGCTCCTATATACAAGAATATAACCACTATAATACTGCTCCTATATACAAGAATATAACTACTATAATACTGCTCCTATGTATAAAACTTTATTATATTGATGATTAGAATTCCTATTAATGAGTTTTTTTCCTGATTTCAGCCTTTGCAGGTTCTTTTCGCAGGAGAAGCTACGCACCCTAATTTCTACACAACTACACACGGTGCCTATATGACCGGAGTACGGGAGGCAGAAAGGCTAATAAAGCTGTATGAGTGCAAAATGAACCCGCGCCTCTAATGCATCCGGGATCATTACAGTAGAGGCGGTTGTGGCCCCGTTGTGGTGATGGTGACGGCAGATACGGCTCTGATACTGACTCACAATCTCCCAGATAAAACATGTCACCAACTTCTGCCTCATTTTCCACTCTTGAATCTGTGATTCTACAGCTCTGGCAAAACTACAGCTGCATCTTAATGAATTAGAATATCATCAAAAAGATAATTTATTTAATTAATTCAATCCATAAAGTGACACACATCTATTATATAGAGTCATTACACACAGAGGGATCTATTTCATGTGTTTATTTATTTTAATGTTGATGATTATGTCTTACAGCCAATGAAAACCCAAAGGTCATTATCTCAGAAAATCAAAGTAGGGAGGATAAAGGGTTATAGACCACGCTGCCGTATTCCACGAGATATCGAAGGGTGAATATAATAATGATGTATTAGTCAATACGTTTCAGGGCTCCCAGAAACATGGCAATATGATATTGATTTGTCCCGTCGAAGGGGTCAGGGAGCCTTGAAAAATGATGACTAATAAATCAATATTATATTCACCTGGTGGAATACAGCAGTGTGGTCTTTAACCCTTCATCCTCCCTACTCTCTCTGCACCACGCTGGGGACTGCAGCAGCTGTGATCTGCTTTTATATAGTGGTTGTGACTCTCACAACCACACAAGGTGAAGCCTCTGATATCTATTTAGGTCATATTTTATCTCTCAGACCCTTCATCCTCCCTACTTTAATTTTCTGAGATAATGACCTTTGGGGTTTCATTAATCATCAACATTAACAGAAATAAACACATGAAATAGATCCCTCTGTGTGTAATGACTCTATATAATAGATGTGTGTCACTTTATGTATTGAATTACTGAAATAGAATATCATCAAAAAGTGAATTCATTGTGATGCACCTGTACAACTCTCAGCATTGTACAACTGTCATGAAAGTCTGGGAGTCGTTGTTTGAGCTCACAAAGTCCATGTTCCCCTCTTGTAGGTCATTAATAGTGATGAGCGAGCGCTACCATGCTCGAGTGCTCAGGTCTGGTAACGAGCAGTTGGATGCCCGGATAGACGCAACTCAAACACCGAGTATAAGGGAAGTCAATGGGAAACTCGAGCATCTTTCGAAAGATCTTCCGGTTCCCCATTGACTTCCATGAAGCAAGAGGATCAGAATTGCAAAGAAACTGCTATCTGTCCATTGGGGTATACGGAGGAGCGGAGCATTGAAGCCTATGGAAGCACATTGTAAAATGTCAATTCTGATTATCTTTAGAAAACTCCTGAATCCAGAGGGGCGAAAAGATTCTGTGCAAACGGATTATTGGCACAGTATTGCACTGATTCATTGAGTAGATATCTATTATTTTATGACTAAAATTCTATTCAATTCATCAAATTTTAATAAAGATGTAAAAAATGTCATTTTGAAAAATAATGAACCTGTAAGATATATGTGTGTTCTAATTTTATAATATGAATTAATTTTGACAAATTCCTGTTTTTGGCATTTTTATATGTAGAAACTAAAGTAACAAGTTTATAAAAGCAAAATTGTGAAATATTATCCTAACCTGAAAACGTTATCCCCATCAGAAATAGAAAAGCATTTAAGTGTTTTGATCCATAAATCAGTTTTTCACCATACTGTGATGCTACACTTGATGTACAAACATATAAAAATGTAATACCGCCTGTATCTATGTGCAAGAATATAACTACTATAATACTGCCCCTATATACAAGAATATAACTACTATAATACTGCTCCTATATACAAGAATATAACTACTATAATACTGCTCCTATGTACAAGAATATAACTACTATAATACTGCTCCTATATACAAGAATATAACTACTATAATACTGCCCCTATATACAAGAATATAACTACTATAATACTGCCCCTATGTACAAGACTATAACTACTATAATACTGCCCCTATATACAAGAATATAACTAGTATAATACTGCCTCCTATGTACAAGAATATAACTACTATAATACTGCTCCTATTTACAAGAATATAACTACTATAATACTGCCCCTATATACAAGAATATAACTACTATAATACTGCTCCTATGTACAAGAATATAACTACTATAATACTGCCCCTATATACAAGAATATAACTACTACAATACTGCCCCTATGTACAAGAATATAACTACTATAATACTGCTCCTATGTACAAGAATATAACTACTATAATACTGCTCCTATATACAAGAATATAACTACTATAATACTGCCCCTATATACAAGAATATAACTACTACAATACTGCCCCTATGTACAAGAATATAACTACTATAATACTGACCTTTATACAAGAATATAACTACTATAATACTGCTCCTATATACAAGAATATAACTACTACAATACTGCCCCTATGTACAAGAATATAACTACTATAATACTGCTCCTATATACAAGAATATAACTACTATAATACTGCCCCTATGTACAAGAATATAACTACTATAATACTGCCCCTATGTACAAGAATATAACTACTATAATACTGCTCCCTATATACAAGAATATAACTACTATAATACTGCTCCTATGTACAAGAATATAACTACTATAATACTGCCCCCTATATACAAGAATATAACTACTATAATACTGCCCCTATGTACAAGAATATAACTACTATAATACAGCTCCTATGTACAAGAATATAACTACTATAATACTGCTCCTATGTACAAGAATTTAACTACTATAATACTGCCCCTATGTACAAGAATATAACTACTATAATACTGCTCCTATGTACAAGAATATAACTACTATAATACTGCCCCTATGTACAAGAATATAACTACTATAATACAGCTCCTATATACAAGAATATAACTACTATAATACTGCTCCTATGTACAAGAATTTAACTACTATAATACTGCCCCTATGTACAAGAATATATCTACTATAATACTGCTCCTATATACAAGAATATAACTACTATAATACTGCCCCTATATACAAGAATATAACTACTATAATACTGCCCCTATATACAAGAATATAACTACTATAATACTGCCTCTATGTACAAGAATATAACTACTATAATACTGCTCCTATATACAAGAATATAACTACTATAATACTGCCCCTATGTACAAGAATATAACTACTATAATACTGCTCCTATATACAAGAATATAACTACTATAATACTGCCCCTATGTACAAGAATATAACTACTATAATAATGCTTCTATATACAAGAATATAACTACTATAATACTGCTCCTATATACAAGAATATAACTACTATAATACTGCCCCTATGTACAAGAATATAACTACTATAATACTGCTCCTATGTACAAGAACATAACTACTATAATACTGCCCCTATGTACAAGAATATAACTACTATAATACTGCTCCTATGTACAAGAATATAACTACTATAATACTGCCCCTATGTACAAGAATATAACTACTATAATACTGCCCCTATATACAGGAATATAACTACTATAATACTGCCCCTATGTACAAGAATATAACTACTATAATACTGCCCCTATGTACAAGAATATAACTACTATAATACTGCCCCTATATACAAGAATATAACTACTATAATACTGCCCCTATGTACAAGAATATAACTACTATAATACTGCCCCTATGTACAAGAATATAACTACTATAATACTGCTCCTATGTATAAGAATATAACTACTATAATACTGCCCCTATATACAAGAATATAACTACTATAATACTGCTCCTATATACAAGAATATAACTACTATAATACTGCTCCTATATACAAGAATATAACTACTATAATACTGCCTCTATGTACAAGAATATAACTACTATAATACTGCTCCTATGTACAAGAATATAACTACTATAATACTGCCCGTATATACAAGAATATAACTACTATAATACTGCTCCTATATACAAGAATATAACTACTATAATACTGCCCCTATGTACAAGAATATAACTACTATAATAATGCCCCTGTATACAAGAATATAACTACTATAATACTGCTCCTATGTACAAGAACATAACTACTATAATACTGCTCCTATGTACAAGAATATAACTACTATTATACTGCTCCTATGTACAAGAATGTAACTACTATAATACTGCCCCTATATACAAGAATATAACTACTATAATACTGCTCCTATATACAAGAATATAACTACTATAATACTGCTCCTATATACAAGAATATAACTACTATAATACTGCTCCTATATACAAGAATATAACTACTATAATACTGCCCCTATGTACAAGAATATAACTACTATAATACTGCTCCTATGTACAAGAATATAACTACTATAATACTGCTCCTATGTACAAGAATATAACTACTATAATACTGCTCCTATATACAAGAATATAACTACTATAATACTGCTCCTATGTACAAGAATATAACTACTATAATACTGCTCCTATGTATAAGAATATAACTACTATAATACTGCCCCTATATACAAGAATATAACTACTATAATACTGCTCCTATGTATAAGAATATAACTACTGCTACATTTAAGTGAGTATATGGATCTGAGCCACATATACTTTTGACTGGTATTTCTCTGTAGGACATAATTATAGACTTGCAGGAGTAATACAATATATCAGTAAGTATATGTTACTTGAATTGTATAAGATATATATCAGGAGAATGGCAGCATTATGTGATCAGATATAAGATATATATAAGAGCCGCTGACTTATGATCATTCTAATCAATACTTGTAACCATTGTATCGCTGGGTGCTGGCGCCGAGGCGGAACAATCAATCTTTTTATGGCTTAAAATCAAAGCAGATCATGAGGTGATAATTGAATGTGGGGGATCTTGTTCAGGAGATTAATAGAGTTTTCAATTATAATTCATATAATTATTGTATATCATAAGGATAAACTGGACTTAAAATTGCATAAATTCACTTTGAATATAACAAAAACTGCTACTTTTAATCTGACCAGATTATATTCTCCAGTATTTCACAGACTTGTCTAAATGCTGTTCAGTAAACCTTAAATGTTCTTGAACAGCTTTTTGTTCAGCAATGAAGTCTTGCATTATGAGAGTGCATACAGGAGCGTACACACAGGAGCGTGCACACAAAGCATACCACATAGGAGCGTGCACACAGGAGCGTGCACACAGGAGCGTGCACACAGGAGCGTGCACACAGGAGCATACAACAGGAGCGTGCACACAGGAGCGTGCACACAGGAGCATGCAGACAGGAGCGGCATACAGGAGCGTGCATACAGGAGCGACATACAGGAGCGTGCACACAGGAGCGTGCAACAGGAGCGTGCACACAGGAGCCTGCACACAGGAACGTGCAGACAGAGCGTGCACACAGGAGCGTGCATACAGGAGCGTGCACACAGGAGCGTGCACACAGGAGCGTGCACACGGAACGTGCAGACAGGAGCGTGCACACAGGAACGTGCAGACAGGAGCGTGCAGACAGGAGCGTGCATACAGGAGCGTCACACAGGAGCGTGCACACAGGAGCTGCCACACGGAGCGTGCACACAGGAGCGTGCACACAGGAGCGTCCATACAGGAGCGTGCACACAGGAGCATCATACAGGGCGTGCACACAGGAGTATGCAGACAGGAGCGGCATACAGGAGCGTGCACACAGGAGCATCCACACAGGAGCGCCCACACAGGAGCGTGCACACATGACATCCACATAGGAGTGTGCACATAGGAGATGCACACAGAGCGTGCATACGGGGCATCACATAGGAGCATGCATACAGGAGCGTCCACATAGGAGCGTGCACGACAGGAGCGTGCATACAGGAGCGTACATACCGGAACATCACACAGGAGCTCCACATAGGAGCGTGCACACAGGAGCATCCACATAGGAGCGTCCACATAGGGCGTGCACACAGGAGCATCCCATAGAGCGCACACAGGAGCGTGCACACAGGAGCATCCACATAGGAGCGTGCACACATGAGCATCCACATAGGAGCGTGCACACAGGAGCATCCACAGGAGCATCCACACAGGAACATCCACATAGGAGCGTGCACAAGGCATCCACATAGGAGCGTGCACACAGGAGCATCCACATAGGAGCGTCCACATAGGTGCGTGCACACAGGAGCATCCACATAGGAGCGCCCACACAGGAGCGTGCACACAGGAGCATCCACATAGGAGCGTCCACATAGTGCGTGCACACAGGAGCTCCACATAGGAGCCCACACAGGAGCGTGCACACAGGAGCATCCACATAGGAGCGTGCACACAGGAGCATCCACATAGGAGCGTGCAATAGGAGCATCCACATAGGAGCGTGCATACAGGCCATGGGGGGGGGGGTGGGGAGTGCATTACTTATTGTTTTCCTGGAAACAATTGTACCTGTTGATTCCAGGTCTTTCTCTCGATCTCCATAGATGTCCTCGGCAATTGACAACTCTTCTGATAATTCTTTTCACTCCTCTGACATCTTCGCTCAGCACCTGTTATGGTAAAAATGATGTTATTTCCCCTTCCGGATTATAACCCCAGCAGAGCTCACTGGAACCTTCAGTAGTTTAGAATTTCTTCTGTATATTTTACCAACAATAAATTTGTGAAGGTCTTGAGACGGCTCACTGGTTTTACCCATCATAAGATGTTTCTTGTGTAGTATCTCTTTAATGAGACTCCTTTTTATCGGCCATCAGTTGATCCAGCTGATATTATTATCAATGGGTGTCAGGATTGCTTTCTATATACTGATAGATTTCAGCTGGTGTCAGGACTTTCAAGGGCTTTTTCTCTTTCTTTTTGTGTTCAGTAATATTTCCCAGTGTCATTTCTCATTATTACACATAATTTACGTACATCTATGGTTTGATTTGTTTGCCTGTGTGAATTGGATGGGTTGTTACTGACATCTGGTGAGAGATATCTGGCACCCCAGTGGTCCGGTTGCCTCGTAGGGGGTGATGTCATGCCTGGAAGCAGGAGGACGTCTCCATGCGAGGTAATACCAGCGTACAACACTTTTCCTGACTCCAGACTAGAATCGGGAGCTCTAGAACCCGACTTCAGGGAGCTGCCCTGGTTCTGGCCAGGAGGAAGGGTCAGTATAAAGTCTGAGGAGAGGGAAAAGAGAGGACATGGAGAGAAGAGCTCTGGGGAGTGGAGCTGCGACTGAGCTCACCCCAGAATGGAGCGCTAGTGAAAGGACGCCAGAGTTCTTGGTTGTGCGAGTGCTGTACGCCCCGACCGCTGAATCAGAACGGCAGAAGGCTGCAAGTCTTCTGGCTGCACCAAACACTCTGTGGCACAGCAGCATACCAGAGCCCAGAGCGGCTACCCGTGCAGCGGTACCCATGATAGGCTCGAGCTGCCTGCCATGCAGGTGAGGAACCATCACACAGGAAGAGGGCCACAGCATAGCTACAGGCAGCAGGGACCTAAAAGGAGAGCACAGAAGGAACGCCTCCAAACCCAAGTGGTGAGGTGGATCCTCGAATGCTTCCAGGCTGTCCGGACCTCATTTACCACCTGTAACTAGTGCCCCGGACTGCACCAACAACTACCAAGTAAAGGTAACAGAAACTGCACTCTTCTGTGTTCTCTGCTTATTTTCCGCACCCTCCGTCCTGCACCCCAACGACCATCACCATCCTAATAGATTGTTTCACTTATCCCTGGGGCCCCACTCTGCCTGTGGGGAGCGATATCATCCCGGCTGCATCACCATCTGCCCCAGCGGCCCCAATCTGCAGCATTGGCCTCCTCTGGCCGCACACCACAGGTGGCGTCACGAATATTCTTTGTAAATATTCCCCATTACTGCACACCCAGGGACACGGAGCGGGGTCACCGCCACCAAGGGGTCACCGCCACTGTGATCCCCCAAAGAACTGACTAGCCCGGCTACCAAGTACCCCACGGCCCTGGTGGGCGTCGCAAATACATGTCAATAGCACCTTTACAAATACTTCGCCTTGAAAAAAGTATTCATATCCCATGAACATTTTCACATTTTTTTCAATTTACACCCAGAAATTTAAATGTATTTGTAAATTGTTGGGAATTTATGTAATATACAAATACAAAGTAGGAAATATTTGTGAAGTGTAAAGGAAATGATACCTGGTTTACTAAATATTTTGTTTGATTCCTATAAGTAAAACTGCAGCTGTTCTGTGAAGGTCTCAGAAGTTTGTGCGAGAACATTAGGGTTTAAACTGCATCATGAAAACCAAGGAACACACTGGACAGGTCAGGGATAAAGATATGGAGAACAGTAAATCAGGGTTAGGTTACAAAAAAATAGCCCCAGCATTTAACAACTCATGGATCACTGATCAATCCATCATCCAGAAATGGAAGGACCATGGCACAACTGCAACACTACAAGACAAGGCCGTCCACCAAGACTAACATCCCAAGAAGGAGAGCCGAGAGGCCCATGGAGGAGCCGCAGACATCACAGCTCAGGGGGAGAATGTGTCCACACGACGACTATTAGGCGTAGACTCCACAAATCAGGACTTTATGGAAAAGAAGCAAGAAGAAGCCATATCGAGGACACAGAGAGCAGTGGAGGATGGGGCAAGAAGAAGCCATGTAGAGGACAAAGCGAGCACTGGAGGATGGGGCAAGAAGATGCCATGTAGAGGACACAGCGAGCAGTGGAGGATGGGGCAAGAAGATGCCATGTATAGGGCACAGCGAGCTGTGGAGGATGGGGCAAAAAGAAGCCATGTAGAGGACACAGCGAGCAGTGGAGGATGGGGCAAGAAGAAGCCATATAGGGGGCACAGCGAGCAGTGGAGGATGGAGCAAGAAGATGCTATGTAGAGGACACAGCGAGCAGTGGAAGATGGGGCAAGAAGAAGCCATGTAGGATGCACAGCAATCTGAGGAAGATGGGGCAAGAAGAAGCCATGTAGAGGACACAGCGAGCTGTGGAGGATGGGCAAGAAGATGCCATGTATGGGGCACAACGAGCTGTGGAGGATGGGGCAAGAAGATGCCATGTAGAGGACACAATGAGCAGTTTAAGATGGAGCAAGAAGATGCCATGTAGGGGGCAGAGTGAGCTGTGGAGGATGGAGAAAGAAGATGCTATGTAGGGGGCACAGTGAGCAGTGGAGGATGGAGCAAGAAGATGCCATGTAGGGGGAACAGTGAGCTGTGCAGGATGGGGCAAGAAGATGCCATGTATAGGACACCATGAGCAGTGGAGGATGGGTCAAGAAGAAGCCATGTAGGGGGCACAGCGAGCTGTGGAGGATGGGGCAAAAAGAAGCCATGTAGGGGGCACAGTGAGCTGTGGAGGATGGGGCAAGAAGATGCCATGTAGGAGGCACAGTGAGCTGTGGAGGATGGGGCAAGAAGCCATATAGAGGACACAGCGAGCTGTGGAAGAAGTTGCTCTGGTCAGATGAGACCCAAGGAGAAGTTTTTTGGGCCAAATCCAAAACGCTATGTGTGGTGGCAAACTAAAGTTTCACATCACCCTGAAAACCGCATCTCCACCGTCACACATGGTGGAGGCAGCATCCTGCTGTGGGGAGACTTTTCTTCATTGCAGCACCCCCCTACATCTCCTCCCTCATCTCTGTCTATCACCCTTCCCATCCTCTACGCTCCGCAAGCGACCTTCAACTAACATCCTTCACTTATTCGAACCTCCCACTCCCGACTCCAAGACTTCTCCCAGCCTGCTCTAATTTTCTGGAATGCTCTACCCCAAGAAATTTAAACTATCCACAATTTGCACAGTTTTAGTCGCTCCCTAATACATATTTTTAAGGTTATCACACTCCCTAATCAAAGTCATTTATATATAGCCCATTCACTATTTCACTGAAATAGGTTCCAGGGCCCGGGTGCGATCGCAAGTCCTGCACCTGTAGTAGTTACGCCCCTGGATGCAGCGATGAGTCCAGTTTTCTTTTGATTATTTTTACTGTATATATTACATATAGTACAAAATAGAGACGATAAAAGCTAAAAGTGAAACAAGAACCGCCGACATGAAAGAAACCGCCGTGACTGTCAGAATAGAGCAATAAAAATGTAACAAAAATACACCCAGAATAAGCCGGTCCCTAAGGGGTTAAATTGTAGGGTCAGCCGTCATCTCCCCCTATAGATGGTATACATCGTATCGATCAGTTATGGGGTGAGACCGGTCAGTCTGACTGTCACTTGTCTGATAATGGGGGTTGGGTGGGGTTTGGAAATTAAAGGGTTAATGTAATTTTCAGACATTTCCATCTTGTAGCGGAGCGCGGGGGGGGGGGGGGATCGGTGGAGCAAGACGTTGTAGTTTGCCGATCTTCACACGCGGCTGCACTCGCAAACAGCGCGAGCATAAGTGTCAGGATCGTCCATTATGACGGGAAAGGATCGGACATCTGAGCCGCCGTTCTGTGGATCTCCTCCGGGGGTTTCATCTCTTTCTCTAAAATAAGGAAGGAGCCTTAAAGGGGCCGCGCACAAACTGAGAACTATGGGCTCTGAGAGATTGGACCAATGAGGTGAATTGTCCGCAGGGCAGCGGGTGAACGAACCTCACCTGACATCATGAGCGATTGACGATTATTGGTATAGGTTTATAAAAAACTGTTGATATTTCAGATAACATTTATCCTGTGTATGGCCCTTTAAATAGAACCTGATACTTGCAATAAGTACGGTATGTATGCTTTAAAGTGTGTCATTTTATTGATAATAAAACAAAATACAATACTGCACTGGTTGTTAATGATGGGTCACATAAGATAATGCTTTTTTGTGCCATATGACTTATTTTCTCACATTTTTTTCTGTGCTCTTTTAAAACCTGCACTTTATGATAGGGATCAGTGTAATGTGATAGCAGAGAAGGGGTTAACAGAGATCCTGAGTGAGCTGTGTGGAGCCAGATGACAGATCAGAAGCTTGTGCCAAGGAAAGAGGAGTTTGCAGTGATCCTGACATTCTGTAATCTGATACATTGTTTCCTCACCAGCTGCAGTCAACAATGTAGGCCACGCCCCCTTTTCCCTAAATGGTTACATGCCCCGTATTCAGTGTAAAGACGGATCTGACTGAGAATGAACACGTTTGCTTCATACACAGTGCAGTGGGGACACCTTGTGGAGGTTTATGAATAGTCATCATCCCTTCCTTGTTAATGTCTTCCTGATGACCATGCCCAATTGGCTAACAAGACTAATTAATTGTATAAGAAAGAGGAGGCCGTATGTCAGGAACAGAGAGGCGCAGGAACAAAAAAATAACAATGCCGGATTCAGGAGAACAGCGGGATTTGCACCAGGTAAAAAAATAAACACATTTATGCCAAATATTGTTACCCTATTACCCAATAAAATATAAAAACCAGAGAAACAAGAGTTCTATTGCCCGTGTAACTAAACGTCATTTACTGTCCACAATTGTATTTGTTGCAATTATAACAGTTTATTAAGTGCAAGGATACAGCAGAAAAACGTTTACTATATAAAATTGACAAGGATAAAAGGTAGGGAGGGGAGGCAGGAAGACCGGGGCAGAGACGGAAAACCAAGGAAGGTCCAGAGGGGCAGTAAAGGTGCAGGTGCTTAATAAAGTGCATAAACTAGGCAGACATAGGTGCAAAGCTCCATGTAGTCATAGTCAATAGCCTGGTTTAGGATTATAAAAATAGTGACCACTAGCCCCCTGAAGCAGCCGATGCGAAACACGTGTCGGGGCTACTAGACCTCCAGGCAGTTTGGGAGACCTCCTCACCAGGGTCCATGGTAAGCAATAATACTGTGCTTTCTATTTATAATCCTAAACCAGGCTATGACTAAGACTACATGGAGCTTTGCACCTATGTCTGCCTATTTATGCACTTTATTAAGCACCTGCACCTTTACTGCCCCTCTGGACCTTCCTTGGTTTTCGTCTCTGCCCCGGTCTTCCTGCCTCCCCTCCCTACCTTTTATCCTTGTCAAATTTTATATAGTAAACGTTTTTCTGCTGTATCCTTGCACTTAATAAACTGTTATAATTGCAACAAATACAATTGTGGACAGTAAATGACGTTTAGTTACACGGGCAATAGAACTCTTGTTTCTTTGGTTTTTATAATGTCTTTTAAGTATTCTGCCCCTAACATGGTCAGGTCACCCTAGGTCCCCAATTTTTCACCTATTACCCAATAAATGACAGTCTAGGAGCTGTGAAAGACAAAAAGAAAAAGGGGGCGCAATAGTGCAATATCGCCTGTGAACTGGATTTCCTTAATTGTGGACCTGTGCCTACTAACCTTATAGTGTTGTGCGGTCCATGCACAACACTGGTGAGAAATGAGAAAGGATTTAGTAGTCCTCCCCTTTATGGTGGCTCACGCCGTTATCCTCTCCTTATGGTGGGCTGGGAGTCTCCTACCCTGTGACCTCCAAAGCTCCAGTGTTTAGTGGTTTTCTAGGTGACCGAAGGTCCTGCACTTTGCGACCGAGCTGCTCCTGCCGTGCACTCTTGGAGATAGTAGAATGAAATAATATACAGCACGGTCTCTTGTGGGCGCTCAAATCACGGCGCGGACTCCGGTCCAGTTGAAAATCCTTTATTGGCAAAACCTCCTTCCCCACAACATGTTTCAACGGTCACACACCGTCTTCCTCAGGTGGAAATGGTGTGTGACCGTTAAAACATGTTGTGGGGAAGGAGGTTTTGCCAATAAAGGATTTTCAACTGGACCGGAGTCCGCGCCGTGATTTGAGCGCCCACAAGAGACCGTGCTGTATATTATTTCAGTCTAGGAGCTGTGGCAGTATATGTATTCAGTGGCGTAACTTTAGGACCAGGGGCCCTGATGCAAAAGCTCCAATGGGGCCCCCAATTATTGCAAATCTCTAATAGTATTAGTCTTTTTCTATAGGCCAAAGGGACTTTTGGGGCCCCCTAGGCTGCAGGGCCCGGGGGCAATCGCAACCCCTGCACCAGTGGTAGTTACGCCGCTGTATGTATTGATTGCCACCATACTGGTAGTGATTAGAAAGGGGTCACCCAGTTCCAATCGCCTCATACAGGGGTGTAACTACAACAGGTGCAGGAGCTGCAATTGCACGCGGGCCCTGGAGCCAACAGGGCCCCAAAAGTCCCTGTGGCCTATAGAAAAAGACTAATACTATTAAAATTTTGCAATATTTGGGGTCCCCGTTGGAGCTGTCGCATCAGGACCCATGAGCTTCAAGTTATGCCACTGCCCTCATCTATCATCCTGGCACTCTCACTGTGTAATACCTAATTTCCCCTATGGGGGCGCAATAGGTAAATTGAACTGAGCTGATCCAGATTATTTTATCTTTTTATGGGAAAGGGGCCTGTAGAGGACCCCAGGGGAGGATAACACATTTGTGTGAACGAGCCCCGAAGGAGATTACTGACATGTTAATGAATTAACATAGCCATGCCAATATCTCGGCTTCCTTCTTGTTACCTTATCAGTAGATAAGATCAGACCCCCTTCATCCTCTCTGAAGCCATATGGACCAAATGTCTCCAAAGTGGCAGAAAATTAAGGGACAAGATCTCACTTTTTTGTGTTGCAGTACCAGAGAACGACCACTATGCGGAGTATATCCTTTCATGGAAGCTGCAATCAGTTGATCACCGGAGGATCTGGGTGTCTGAGCTCCAATGATTTGATATTGATGATCTATTCTAGGGAAGGTTCATCGATATCAGTGCCCTGGAAAACCTTTTGTGTTCAGTGCACTGAAACCTGATGGGGCATGAAGCTCTTCTGTGTATTTACTGAGTGCCTGATTCCTCTCTCTGATTAGAAGCCCCCTTTCTTCTAATGGGTTATCTGGGGGTTTAATTTGCAGATAATCTCAGGGTTTACATTGTGGTTTGTATAGAGATAACAGACTCCTTGTAAACTGATCAATGCAACTTTAAAGGCCCTGTCACACATAAAGAGATCGCTAACGAGATCGCTGTTGCGTCAAGGATTTCGTGACGCAACAGCGATCCCAATAGCGACGTTATGTGTGACACGCACCAACGATCTGGCCTCCCGCTGGGAATGCTACATCGTTGTGTTTGACAGAGATAATGAGCAACGATCTCATGTTACACTATGGAGAGAAATTCACAACGACCTCGGTATAATTCTGGATCGCTAGTGCGTAGTTTTTCACATTGCTGGTAGGATGCCTATTTGGCATAGTTCTCACAGCTTATGATTTGCAATTTGCATCGTGGTATCTTCTGAGATAAGCACATCATTAGTGTATTTCTACATCTTGTCCTGAGAGTTTGCCACATTGTATCAGTCTTGTTGGAACACTGGATACTATTTGCCGCATTGTATCAGTCTTGTTGGAACACTGGATACTATTTGCCGCATTGTATCAGTCTTGTTGGAACACTGGATACTATTTGCCGCATTGTATCAGTCTTGTTGGAACACTGGATACTATTTGCCGCATTGTATCAGTCTTGTTGGAACACTGGATACTATTTGCCGCATTGTATCAGTCTTGTTGGAACACTGGATACTATTTGCCGCAATGTATCAGTCTTGTTGGAACACTGGATACTAATTGCCGCATTGTATCAGTCTTGTTGGAACACTGGATACTATTTGCCGCATTGTATCAGTCTTGTTGGAACACTGGATACTATTTGCCGCATTGTATCAGTCTTGTTGGAACACTGGATACTATTTGCCGCATTGTATCAGTCTTGTTGGAACACTGGATACTATTTGCCCATTGTATCAGTCTTGTTAGAACACTGGATACTTTTTGCCGCATTGTATCAGTCTTGTTGGAACACTGGATACTATTTGCCGCATTGTATCAGTCTTGTTGGAACACTGGATACTATTTGCCGCATTGTATCAGTCTTGTTGGAACACTGGATACTATTTGCCGCATTGTATCAGTCTTGTTGGAACACTGGATACTATTTGCTGCATTGTATCAGTCTTGTTGGAACACTGGATACTATTTGCCGCATTGTACCAGTCTTGTTGGAACACTGGATACTATTTGCCGCATTCTATCAGTCTTGTTGGAACACTGGATACTATTTGCCACACTGTATCAGTCTTGTTGGAACACTGGATACTATTTGCCGCATTGTATCAGTCTTGTTGGAACACTGGATACTATTTGCCGCATTGTATCAGTCTTGTTGGAACACTGGATACTATTTGCCGCATTGTATCAGTCTTGTTGGAACACTGGATACTATTTGCCGCATTGTATCAGTCTTGTTGGAACACTGGATACTATTTGCCACATTGTATCAGTCTTGTTGGAACACTGGATACTATTTGCCACACTGTATCAGTCTTGTTGGAACACTGGATACTATTTGCCGCATTGTATCAGTCTTGTTGGAACACTGGATACTATTTGCCGCATTGTATCAGTCTTGTTGGAACACTGGATACTATTTGCCGCATTGTATCAGTCTTGTTGGAACACTGGATACTATTTGCCGCATTGTACCAGTCTTGTTGGAACACTGGATACTATTGTTTCTAGGTTTGTGTTTGTTTACAATTTAGAATGTAAACAAAGACTTTTCCAGTTCTGGCTGCTGAAAAAATGGTGAACAGAACTTGTCATATCACAATGATGTCTGATGAAAACAACATATTTCCATAATCATACAGGGGGGGTTTCTCCCACCTAGAAGACCCTTTATTAGCCAGTCCCATTATGCCCTGGACCAGAGCAATGTAAAGCTTTTCAGGTGGGACTGACACGTTTGCATCTAGACAGGGGCATAACTACAACAGGTGCAGGGGCTGCAATCGCACCCGTTCCCTAGAGCCTAGGGGGCCCCCAAAACTCCCTTTGGCCTATAGAAAAAGACTAATGCTATTAAAGATTTGCAATAATTGGGGGCCCTGTTGAAGCTTTTGCATTGGTGCCCATGAGCTTCAAGTTACACCACTGGTTGTCTATTAGAAACCTAAGCAGATGCCGCCGTCAGACGCCTCTGCCCACAATCTGGGAAATGTAGGACTTGTTTTGTTCTGTTCTCAGTTTTGCCATCTGGTAACTTTGGTTTTAAACAAAACAGGTAAAGGAGACATTGGTTTCCAGCCGCCATAGTCTGTAATGTATCGAAATGTCGTATGCTTGTATCTATAGGGCCAGTTCTTGCTATCTGTGGGCTCGTCCGCTCCGGATGATCAATAGTTTGGATGATTCGGGTATAAAAATACCGTCAGAATGTAAATGTCTGTCTGTGGTTCTGATAATTATACACATGCATTTATCCAATTAGGATCCAGCTCTCGCCTCCCCCCTATCCATGTTATAAATACACACTGGTGGGAGGCTGTGATCGCTGGGATCCTGTGCTCTCCATAAGCCTGGTCTGATGTAGGATAGTGGAGGCTACAGGGAGATGTCCCAGGGTGCTGCCACTCACAGCTGTTACCCCTCTCCATCACACAGGAGGTGTCAGAGCTGCACCCAGGGGCCACAGTGCAGCATGGTACAGTCCAGTCAATGCTTCCCAGTGACTGCTCCCCCCCCTCCTGTCAGCGGTTGGTTTCTCCCGCCTGCTGCTTCTAGTCTAGGAGCTGTCCAGCAGCATCAGGAGGGGAGAAGGGGGGAGGAGGCTGCAGGGAGAGGATAGCCTGACAGAGAAAAACATGGGGGCAAAGCACAGGAGAGGGGGAGCTAGAGAGGGCAGGGACTGCCTGCAGGGGTACCAAGGGTGAGAGAGAGCAGGGGCTGCCTGCAGGGGTGAGAAAGGGCAGAGAATGCCTGCAGGGGTGAGAGAGAGCAGGGGCTGCCTGCAGGGGTGAGAAAGGGCAGAGAATGCCTGCAGGGGTGAGAGAGAGCAGGGGCTGCCTGCAGGGGTGAGAAAGGGCAGAGAATGCCTGCAGGGTTACCAGGGGTAGAGAGGGCAGGAACTGACTGCAAGGGTGAGAGAGGGCAGTGACTGCCTGCAGGGGTGAGAAAGTGCATAGAATGCCTGCAGGGATACCAGGGGTAGAGAGGGCAGTGACTGCCTGCAGGGGTGAGGGAGGGAAGGGACTGCCTGCAGTGGTAGAGAGGGAAGGGACTGCCTGCAGTGGTAGAGAGGGAAGGGACTGCCTGCAGTGGTAGAGAGGGCAGGGACTGCCTGCAGTGGTAGAGAGGGCAGGGACTGCCTGCAGTGGTAGAGAGGGCAGGGACTGCCTGCAGTGGTAGAGAGGGAAGGGACTGCCTGCAGGGGTGAGGGAGGGAAGGGACTGCCTGCAGTGGTAGAGAGGGCAGTGACTGCCTGCAGTGGTAGAGAGGGCAGGGACTGCCTGCAGTGGTAGAGAGGGAAGGGACTGCCTGCAGTGGTAGAGAGGGAAGGGACTGCCTGCAGTGGTGGAGAGGGAAGGGACTGCCTGCAGGGGTGAGGGAGGGAAGGGACTGCCTGCAGTGGTAGAGAGGGCAGTGACTGCCTGCAGTGGTAGAGAAGGCAGTGACTGCCTGCAGTGGTAGAGAAGGCAGGGACTAACAGATAGGATATAAGGGATTAGAGTGGGCTGCTACTTACCCCAGTGGTAAGGGAGTGCATGGATAGCTAGAACCAAAGGTCTGAACAGCATGGCTGCTGGATGGAGAAATGTCATGAGCTGCTACGGTAGGATTCACTGGACATGATCTTAAATAGGATTGACAAACATAATCAATCAACTGCATGGAACATCCTTCAGTTAAAAAATATATACACAGTAAACATGAAGTAAAGATACCCAAGGATAAGCAGAAGACTGAGTTGCTAAGGAGTTGGCGGGAGCCTCAGCAGCTTAGAGCTGCCATACCCAGGAGTCAGAGAGGGCATCACCTGCTAAAATACCCAGGGTAAAAAAAACCCAGCTGCGAGATAGTCAGAGGTTCCAGGGGCATCAACTGTCAGGATACCACAGGTAATAGGGGGCATCAACTGTCAGGAACCCACAAGTAATAGGGGGCATCAACTGTCAGGAACCCACAAGTAATAGGGGGCATCAACTGTCAGGATACCCACAGGTAATAGGGGGCATCAACTGTCAGGATACCCACAAGTAATAGGGGGCATCAACTGTCAGGATACCTACAGGTAATAGGGGGCATCAACTGTCAGGATACCCACAAGTAATAGGGGGCATCAACTGTCAGGATACCCACAAGTAATAGGGGGCATCAACTGTCAGGATACCCACAGGTAATAGGGGGAATCAACTGTCAGGATACCCACAAGTAATAGGGGGCATCAACTGTCAGGATACCCACAGGTAATAGGGGGCATCAACTGTCAGGATACCCACAGGTAATAGGGGGCATCAACTCTCAGGATAACCACAGGTAATAGGGGGCATCAACTCTCAGGATATCCACAGGTAATAGGGGGCATCAACTGTCAGGATACCCACAAGTAATAGGGGGCATCAACTGTCAGGATATCCACAGGTAATAGGGGGCATCAACTGTCAGGATACCCACAAGTAATAGGGGGCATCAACTGTCAGGATACCCACAAGTAATAGGGGGCATCAACTGTCAGGATACCCACAAGTAATAGGGGGCATCAACTGTCAGGATACCCACAGGTAATAGGGGGCATCAACTGTCAGGATACCCACAGGTAATAGGGGGCATCAACTCTCAGGATAACCACAGGTAATAGGGGGCATCAACTCTCAGGATATCCACAGGTAATAGGGGGCATCAACTGTCAGGATACCCACAAGTAATAGGGGGCATCAACTGTCAGGATATCCACAGGTAATAGGGGGCATCAACTGTCAGGATACCCACAAGTAATAGGGGACATCAACTGTCAGGATACCTACAGGCAATAGGGGGCATCAACTGTCAGGATACCCACAGGTAATAGGGGGCATCAACTGTCAGGATACCCACAAGTAATAGGGGGCATCAACTGTCAGGATACCCACAGGTAATAGGGGGCATCAACTGTCAGGATACCCACAAGTAATAGGGGCATCAACTGTCAGGATACCCACAGGTAATAGGGGGCATCAACTCTCAGGATAACCACAGGTAATAGGGGGCATCAACTGTCAGTATACCCACAGGTAATAGGGGGCATCAACTGTCAGGATACCCACAAGTAATAGGGGGCATCAACTGTCAGGATATCCACAGGTATAGGGGCATCAACTGTCAGGATACCCACAAGTAATAGGGGGCATCAACTGTCAGGATACCCACAAGTAATAGGGGGCATCAACTGTCAGGATACCCACAGGTAATAGGGGCATCAACTGTCAGGATACCCACAAGTAATAGGGGGCATCAACTGTCAGGATATCCACAGGTAATAAGGGGCATCAACTGTCAGGATACCCACAAGTAATAGGGGGCATCAACTGTCAGGATATCCACAGGTAATAGGGGGCATCAACTGTCAGGATACCCACAAGTAATAGGGGGCATCAACTGTCAGGATACCCACAAGTAATAGGGGGCATCAACTGTCAGGATACCCACAGGTAATAGGGGGCATCAACTGTCAGGATACCCACAAATAATAGGGGGCATCAACTGTCAGGATATCCACAGGTAATAGGGGGCATCAACTGTCAGGATACCCACAAGTAATAGGGGGCATCAACTGTCAGGATACCCACAAGTAATAGGGGCATCAACTGTCAGGATACCCACAGGTAATAGGGCATCAACTGTCAGGATACCCACAGGTAATAGGGGGCATCAACTGTCAGGATACCCACAAGTAATAGGGGGCATCAACTGTCAGGATACCCACAGGTAATAGGGGGCATCAACTGTCAGGATACCCACAGGTAATAGGGGGCATCAACTGTCAGGATACCCACAAGTAATAGGGGGCATCAACTGTCAGGATACCCACAAGTAATAGGGGGCATCAACTGTCAGGATACCCACAGGTAATAGGGGGCATCAACTCTCAGGATAACCACAGGTAATAGGGGGCATCAACTGTCAGTATACCCACAGGTAATAGGGGGCATCAACTGTCAGGATACCCACAAGTAATAGGGGGCATCAACTGTCAGGATATCCACAGGTAATAGGGGGCATCAACTGTCAGGATACCCACAAGTAATAGGGGGCATCAACTGTCAGGATACCCACAAGTAATAGGGGGCATCAACTGTCAGGATACCCACAGGTAATAGGGGGCATCAACTGTCAGGATACCCACAGGTAATAGGGGGCATCAACTGTCAGGATACCCACAAGTAATAGGGGGCATCAACTGTCAGGATATCCACAGGTAATAGGGGGCATCAACTGTCAGGATACCCACAAGTAATACCCACAAGTAATAGGGGCATCAACTGTCAGGATACCCACAGGTAATAGGGGCATCAACTGTCAGGATACCCACAGGTAATAGGGGGCATCAACTGTCAGGATACCCACAGGTAATAGGGGCATCAACTGTCAGGATACCCACAGGTAATAGGGGGCATCAACTGTCAGGATACCCACAAGTAATAGGGGGCATCAACTGTCAGGATACCCACAGGTAATAGGGGGCATCAACTGTCAGGATACCCACAGGTAATAGGGGCATCAACTGTCAGGATACCCACAAGTAATAGGGGGCATCAACTGTCAGGATACCCACAAGTAATAGGGGGCATCAACTGTCAGGATACCCACAGGTAATAGGGGGCATCAACTCTCAGGATAACCACAGGTAATAGGGGGCATCAACTGTCAGTATACCCACAGGTAATAGGGGGCATCAACTGTCAGGATACCCACAAGTAATAGGGGGCATCAACTGTCAGGATATCCACAGGTAATAGGGGGCATCAACTGTCAGGATACCCACAAGTAATAGGGGGCATCAACTGTCAGGATACCCACAGGTAATAGGGGGCATCAACTGTCAGGATACCCACAAGTAATAGGGGGCATCAACTGTCAGGATATCCACAGGTAATAGGGGGCATCAACTGTCAGGATACCCACAAGTAATAGGGGCATCAACTGTCAGGATACCCACAGGTAATAGGGGCATCAACTGTCAGGATACCCACAGGTAATAGGGGGCATCAACTGTCAGGATACCCACAAGTAATAGGGGGCATCAACTGTCAGGATACCCACAGGTAATAGGGGGCATCAACTGTCAGGATACCCACAAGTAATAGGGGGCATCAACCTGTCATGGATACCCACAAGTAATAGGGGGCATCAACTGTTAGGATACCCACAGTAATAGGGGGCATCAACTGACCGGAAACAAATAGACAAGAAGGGCAGCAGTGTAACCAGAGGTAAGAGGGGCATAGACTTCAAAGAAGTGCTAGAGGGAAGCAGGAGGTGTGAGAGGCAGAGACAGCAGACACACAGGGAGGGGAGGCTGAGGGGGGAGGAGGGGAGCAGGAGGGAGGTCTCTATTCACAAAGCCCCTCCAACCGCAGAGGGAGAAGGAAGGAGAGAATAGAGATGGGGACAAAGAGAGGAAGAGAGTGATGGCAGGAGAGAGGGGCACAGCCACAGCAGCACCATGGAGAAGACAGACACAATGTATCAGAGATTGCAGGGAGACCTGTGACAGCCATTGACAGTGCAGAGACCCCTCCTGGCTGCAGAACAGAGGCTGCATCACAGTCAATAGGATGAGAAGAGACTGCACCGAGACAGCCAGAGACTGCTGCAGGCATCCAGTGACAGCTCCCCATCATGGTGAGTCTCCAGGACGCCTCCCACGGATGTGCCTCACCCACCCTGCCATTCCCACCTGCCCCCTGGTATTACTAATCCAATCATTGCAACCCACCCCTTGGCAGTGCCCACACTATGATGTGCCAGCTGGGCCTGAGCCTGGGAGGCAAAAGGTTAAACTCCCCCCTGTGTGGTGATGCCATGCCTGGGTGATGGCAGAGGGTGAGGAGGGCTGGTGGGTGCAGCGCAGAGATGGAGGAGCAGAGGCCTCTGAGCAAATCTGTGACTCAGCCTAGCACCTTGTATCAACACTTGTCTAAACAGAGACAATGCTGGGGGTACAGGTGGAACAGAGTCATGAGAGAGGGTGGGGTGACAAACGGGCACGTATATACCTGCTGTACATATATGTGTGCGATTCAGAGCAGTATACATCTATATGTGTGTGATATAGAGGGTATACATCATATATGTGTGTGATTTCAGAGCGGTATACATCATATATGTGTGTGATACAGAGCGTATACATCATATATGTGTGTGAATACAGAGCAGTATACATCATATATGTGTGTGATATACAGAGCAGTATACATCATATATGTGTGTGATACAGAGCGGTATACATCATATATGTGTGTGATATACAGAGTGGTATACATCATATATGTGTGTGATACAGAGCAGTATACATCATATATGTGTGTGATACAGAGGGTATACATCATATATGTGTGTGTGATAACAGAGCGGTATACATCATATATGTGTGTGATACAGAGCGGTATACATCATATATGTGTGTGATACAGAGCGGTATACATCATATATGTGTGTGATACAGAGCGTATACATCATATATGTGTGTGATACAGAGCGGTATACATCATATATGTGTGTGATACAGAGCGGTATACATCATATATGTGTGTGATACAGAGTGGTATACATCATATATGTGTGTGATACAGAGGTATCATCATATATGTGTGTGATACAGAGCGGTATACATCATATATGTGTGTGTGATACAGAGCGGTATACATCATATATGTGTGTGTGATACAGAGCGGTATACATCATATATGTGTGTGATACAGAGCGGTATACATCATATAAGTGTGTGATACAGAGCGGTATACATCATATATGTGTGTGATACAGAGCGTATACATCATATATGTGTGTGATATACAGAGCGGTATACATCATATATGTGTGTGATATACAGAGCAGTATACATCATATGTGTGTGTGATACAGAGCGGTATACATCATATATGTGTGTGATATACAGAGCGGATACATCATATATGTGTGTGATATACAGGGTATACATCATATATGTGTGTGATATACAGAGCGTATACATCATATTGTGTGTGTGAATACAGGGTATACATCATATATGTGTGTGATACAGAGCGGTATACATCATATATGTGTGTGATACAGAGCGGTATACATCATATATGTGTGTGATACAGAGCGGTATACATCATATATGTGTGTGATACAGAGCGGTATACATCATATATGTGTGTGATACAGAGCGGTATACATCATATATGTGTGTGATACAGAGCGGTATACATCATATATGTGTGTGATACAGAACGGTATACATCATATATGTGTGTGATATACAGAGTGGTATACATCATATATGTGTGTGATATACAGAGCAGTATACATCATATATGTGTGTGATACAGAGCGGTATACATCATATAGTGTGTGTATACAGAGCGGTATACATCATATATGTGTGTGATATACAGAGCGGTATACATCATATATGTGTGTGATATACAGAGCGGTATACATCATATATGTGTGTGATATACAGAGCGTATACATCATATATGTGTGTGATATACAGGGTATACATCATATATGTGTGTGATATACAGAGCAGTATACATCATATGTGTGTGTGATATACAGAGCAGTATACATCATATATGTGTGTGATATACAGAGCGTATACATCATATATGTGTGTGATACAGAGCAGTATACATCATATATGTGTGTGATACAGAGCGTATACATCATATTGTGTGTGATACAGAGTGTATACATCATATATGTGTGTGATATACAGAGCAGGTATACATCATATATGTGTCTGATACAGACGGTTATACATATATAAGTGTGTAACAGAGCAGTATAACTATATGTGATACGGTGTACACATATATGTGTGTGATATAGAGCGGTTTATAGCATATATATGCGCAATACAGAACTGTATAAATCATATGTGTGTGTAATACAGAGCTGTGTGTATTGTATACATGTATCTACAGTGTCTGATATGACAGCGTTGTACTCGCAGTGCAGGCAGGAGGGGCCGAGCTCAGATTATGACTGCAATGGACGATTGTTTACTGTGTTCTGTTTGTAAAGTGCGAAGATTCCACAGGATGTTTACAATATGTGATACAATGTATCTATGGTCTGTAGATCTGTCTCAATAGCTATCATATTGACCAATCTAATTATCATCCATCGGACATTTATTAAATCTATCTAAGTATCTAGCTATCTGTCCATCTTTCCATCCATGTTTACCCAGCTCAGAATAATAATAATGTTTATTCATGTATATAGAGCTATTAATTCCACAGCACTTTACATACATTTACAACACTGTCCCCATTGGGCTTACAATCTAAATATCCTATCAGTCTTTCAAGTGTGGGAGGAAACCAGCTCAAACACAGAGAGAACATACAAACTCCTTGCAGATGTCATTATTGGTGGGATTTAAACTGGGGACCCCAGTGCTGCAAGGCTGCAAAGCTAACCACTGAGCCACCATACATTCCTAACCACTGAGGCACCATACATTGCTAACCACTGAGCCACCATACACTGCTAACCACTGAGCCACCATACAGTGCTAACCACTGAGCCACCATACAGTGGTAACCACTGAGCCACCATACAGTGCTAACCACTGAGCCACCATACAGTACTAACCAGTGAGGCACCATACATTGCTAACCACTGAGCCACCATACATTCCTAACCACTGAGGCACCATACATTGCTAACCACTGAGGCACCATACATTGCTAACCACTGAGCCACCATACACTGCTAACCACTGAGCCACCATACAGTGCTAACCACTGAGCCACCATACAGTGCTAACCACTGAGCCACCATACAGTGCTAACCACTGAGCCACCATACAGTGCTAACCACTGAGCCACCATACAGTGCTAACCACTGAGCCACCATACAGTGCTAACCACTGAGCCACCATACAGTGCTAACCACTGAGCCACTGTACAGTGCTAACCACTGAGCCACCATATACAGTGCTAACCACTGAGCCACCATACAGTGCTCACCACTGAGCCAGCATACTGTGCTACCTACTGAGCCACCGTACAGTGCTAACCACTGAGCCACAATACAGTGCTAACCACTGAGCCACCATACAGTGCTAACCACTGAGCCACCATACAGTGCTAACCACCGAGCCACCATACAGTGATAACCACTGAGCCACCATACAGTTCCAACCACTGAGCCACCATACAGTGCTGACCACTGAGCCACCATACGGTGCTAACCACTGAGCAACCATACAGCGCTAACCACTGAGCCACCATACAGGGCTAACCACTGAGCAACCATACAGCGCTAACCACTGAGCCACCATACAGGGCTAACCACTGAGCCACCATACAGTGCTAACCACTGAGCCACCGTACAGGGCTAACCACTGAGCCGCCGTACAGTGCTAACCACTGAGCCACCATATACAGTGCTGACCACTGAGCCACCATACAGTGCTAACCACTAAGCCACAATACAGTGCTAACCACTGAGCCACCATACAGTGCTAACCACTGAGCCACCGTACAGGGCTAACCACTGAGCCGCCGTACAGTGCTAACCACTGAGCCACCATATACAGTGCTGACCACTGAGCCACCATACAGTGCTAACCACTGAGCCACCGTACAGTGCTAACCACTGAGCCACCATATACAGTGCTGACCACTGAGCCACCATACAGTGCTAACCACTGAGCCACCGTACAGTGCTAACCACTGAGCCACCATATACAGTGCTGACCACTGAGCCACCATATACAGTGCTAACCACTGAGCCACCATATACAGTGCTAACCACTGAGCCACCATACTGTGCTAACCACTGAGCCTCCATACAGTGCTAACCACTGAGCCACCATACAGTGCTAACCACTGAGCCACCATACAGTGCTAACCACTGAGCCACCATACAGTGCCAAGCACTGAGCCACCATACAGTGCTAACCACTGAGCCACCATACAGTGCTAACCACTGAGCCTCCATACAGTGCTAACCACTGAGCCACCATACAGTGCTAACCACTGAGTCACCATACAGTGATAACCACTGAGCCACCATACAGTGCTAACCACTGAGCCTCCATACAGTGCTAACCACTGAGCCACCATATACAGTGCTAACCACTGAGCCACCATACAGTGCTAACCACTGAGCCACCATACAGTGCTAACCACTGAGCCACCATACAGTGCTAACCACTGAGCCACCATACAGTGCTAACCACTGAGCCACCATACAGTGCTAACCACTGAGCCACCATATACAGTGCTAACCACTGAGCCACCATACTGTGCTAACCACTGAGCCATCATACAGTGCTAACCACTGAGCCACTGTACAGTGCTAACCACTGAGCCACCATATACAGTGCTAACCACCGAGCCACCATACAGTGCTAACCACTGAGCCACCATACAGTGCTAACCACTGAGCCACCATACAGTGCTCACCACTGAGCCAGCATACAGTGCTACCTACTGAGCCACCGTACAGTGCTAACCACTGAGCCACAATACAGTGCTAACCACTGAGCCACCATACAGTGCTAACCACTGAGCCACCATACAGTGCTAACCACTGAGCCACCATACAGTGCTAACCACTGAGCCACCATACAGTGCTAACCACTGAGCCACCATATAGTGCTAACCACTGAGCCACCATACAGTGCTAACCACTGAGCCACCATACAGTGCTAACCACTGAGCCACCATATACAGTGCTAACCACTGAGCCACCATATACAGTGCTAACCACTGAGCCACCATACAGTGCTAACCACTGAGCCACCATACAGTGCTAACCACTGAGCCACCATACAGTGCTAACCACTGAGCCACCATATACAGTGCTAACCACTGAGCCACCATATACAGTGCTAACCACTGAGCCACCATACAGTGCTAACCACCGTGCCACCTATCTATCTATCTATCTATCTATCTATCTATCTATCTATCTATCTATCTATTTCTGTCTGTCATCTATTTATCTACGGTATCGCTATCTCAGTATCTATGTACAGTGGGTTCAGAAAGTATTCAGACCCCTTTAAATTTTTCACTCTTTGTTTCATTGCAGCCATTTGGTAAATTTAATAAAGTTTATTTTTCCTCATTCATGTGCACTCTGCACCCCATCTTCCCATCTTGACTGAAAAAACAGAAATGTAGATATTTGTGCAAATTTATTTAGAAAATAAAAACTGAAATTTCACATGGTCATAAGTATTCAGCCCCTTTGTTCAGTATTGATGATAAGTATTCAGCCCCTTTGCTCAGTATTGATGATAAGTATTCAGCCCCTTTGCTCAGTATTGGTGATAAGTATTCAGCCCCTTTGCTCAGTATTGGTGATAAGTATTCAGCCCCTTTGCTCAGTATTGATGATAAGTATTCAGCCCCTTTGCTCAGTATTGGTGATAAGTATTCAGCCCCTTTGCTCAGTATTGATGATAAGTATTCAGCCCCTTTGCTCAGTATTGATGATAAGTATTCAGCCCCTTTGCTCAGTGTTGATGATAAGTATTCAGCCCCTTTGCTCAGTATTGATGATAAGTATTCAGCCCCTTTGCTCAGTATTGGTGATAAGTATTCAGTCCCTTTGCTCAGTATTGATGATATGTATTCAGCCACTTTGCTCAGTATTGGTGATAAGTATTCAGTCCCTTTGCTCAGTATTGATGATAAGTATTCAGTCCCTTTGCTCAGTATTGATGATAAGTATTCAGCCACTTTGCTCAGTATTAATGATTTGTATTCAGCCCCTTTGCTCAGTATTGGTGATAAGTATTCACTCCCTTTGCTCAGTGTAATTTGAATGAGATAAGTATTCAGTCCCTTTGCTCAGTATTGATGATATGTATTCAGCCCTTTGCTCAGTATTGAATATTCAGCCTTTGCTCAGTATTTATAAGTTCAGCCCCTTTGCTCATATTGTGATAAGTATTCACCCCTTTGCTCAGTATTGGTGATAAGTATTCAGCCCCTTTGCTCATTATTGATGATAAGTATTCAGCCCCTTTGCTCAGTATTGATGATAAGTATTCAGCCCCTTTGCTCAGTATTGATGATAAGTATTCAGCCCCTTTGCTCAGTATTGATGATAAGTATTCAGCCCCTTTGCTCAGTATTGATGATAAGTATTCAGCCCCTTTGCTCAGTATTGGTGATAAGTATTCAGCCCCTTTGCTCAGTATTGATGATAAGTATTCAGCCCCTTTGCTCAGTATTGGGTGATAAGTATTCACCCCTTTGCTCAGTATTGATGATAAGTATTCAGCCCCTTTGCTCAGTATTGATGATAAGTATTCAGCCCCTTTGCTCAGTATTGTGATAAGTATTCAGCCCTTTGTATGTTTTCGCTTGCTCAGTATTGATGATAAGTATTCAGCCCCTTTGCTCAGTGTTGATGATTAAGTATTCAGCCCCTTTGCTCAGTGTTGATGATAAGTATTCAGCCCCTTTGCTCAGTATTGATGATAAGTATTCAGCCCCTTTGCTCAGTATTGTGATTAGTATTCATCCCCTTTGCTCAGTATTGATGATAAGTATTCAACCCTTTGCTCAGTATTGATGATAAGTATTCAGCCCCTTTGCCAGTATTGTGATAAGTATTCAGCCCCTTTGCTCAGTATTGATGATAAGTATTCAACCCCTTTGCTCAGTATTGATGATAAGTATTCAGCCCCTTTGCTCAGTATTGATGATAAGTATTCAGCCCCTTTGCTCAGTTTGATGATAAGTATTCAGCCCCTTTGCTCAGTATTGATGATAAGTATTCAGCCCCTTTGCTCAGTATTGTGATAAGTATTCAGCCCCTTTGCTCAGTTTGATGATAAGTATTCAGCCCCTTTGCTCAGTATTGATGATAAGTATTCAGCCCCTTTGCTCAGTATTGGTGATAAGTATTCAGCCCCTTTGCTCAGTTTGATGATAAGTATTCAGCCCCTTTGCTCAGTATTGATGATAAGTATTCAGCCCCTTTGCTCAGTATTGTGATAAGTATTCAGCCCCTTTGCTCAGTATTGTGATAAGTATTCAGCCCCTTTGCTCAGTATTGATGATAAGTATTCAGCCCCTTTGCTCAGTATTGTGATAAGTATTCAGCCCCTTTGCTCAGTATTGTGATAAGTATTCAGCCCCTTTGCTCAGTATTGTGATAAGTATTCAGCCCCTTTGCTCAGTATTGGTGATGAGTATTCAGCCCCTTTGCTCAGTATTGGTGATAAGTATTCAGCCCTCTTGCTCAGTATTGTGATATGTATTCAGCCCCTTTGCTCAGTATTGATGATAAGTATTCAGCCCCTTTGCTCAGTATTGTGATAAGTATTCAGCCCCTTTGCTCAGTATTGATGATATGTATTCAGCCCCTTTGCTCAGTATTGATGATATTTTCACCTTTGCTCAGTATGATTGATAGTTTCGCCCCTTTTGATCTCAGTTTTGTTGTAGTCTTCAGTCCCTTGTCAGTTTGAGTATGGTGCATTTTGAGCTCGTACAGCCAGAGTCTTCTTGGGATATGATCCGGTCCCGCTGGATGTTGGGATCATCATCTTTCTTGCAGATCCCGTCCTCAGGTTTGGATGTGTAAAGGCTGGTTAGCCATTTGGTCTCCCGACTATTGTTTGGACCGTGGCTCTTGGCTAGGCTCCCGGAATTGTCACATGAGTTGTTGTGAAGCGCTCCTGTTTATTTTCAGGCCGAGTAGCTAGGCGCATTTCACTTCCGAATTTTCCTGCATGCGGGATCAATTTGCATGGACCAGCACAGGGTAAGACAATACAAGAGTCTCTGGTCGTGATCTTTCAACAGAAGATTCCGCACTTCATCGCAATGTATTCCCATACATTGCGGAAGTGAAATTTATGTGAAGCAAGGGTTAAAAATAAAAAATCTCTATTGTCACCTTTCCAGTGATTCCCCGATGTCGTATCTATCTCCCGATAGTTACAGGACCTGGCTGGGTGGGGCTACCCGATCAGCATCATCAGTCACATGACCAGTTACCGCAGTAATAGGTCATGTGACCCGATCAGCTGATCGGGTAACCCCACCCAGCCAGGTCCTGTACATCTGCCATTTAAGGATTATGGAGGCCACTGTGCACTGTGAAATTCTTGTATAACCTTGGCCAGATCTGTGCCTGCCACAATTCTGTCTCTGACTTCCTTTGGCAGTTCCTTTGATCTCATGTTTCAATTGGTCTGACATGCACTGTGAGCTGTGAGGTCTTGTATAGACAGGTGTGCGCCTTTCCAAATCAAGTCTTATCAGTTTAATTAAACACAGCTGGACTCCAATGAAGGAGTAGAACCATCTCAAGGAGGATCACAAGGAAGTGGACAGCATGTGACTTACATATGAGTGTCTGAGCAAAGGGGCTGAATACTTATGACCATGTGAGAGTCAGTTTTTCTTTTTTAAGTAATTTGCACAAATATCTACATTTCTGTTTTCTTTCGGTCATGATGGGGTGCAGAGTGTGAGTAATGAGAAAAAAATGAACTTTTTTGAATTTACCAAATGTAAAGGGGTCTGAATACTTTGCGTACCCACTCTATCTATCTATCTGTCTATCTATCTATCTATCTATCTATCTATCTATCTATCTATCTATCTATCTATCTATCTATCTATCTATCTATCTCAGTATCTATTAATCATGTGTACATTGTTTTAATTGGATAGATCAACTGTGATACAATGGATGACGAGCCTGGGGGTCATATAATGGGTGAGGGGCCCAGAAGTCACCGGCAGAGTATTGTATTCCTCAGCTGGGATAGGCTGGGGTCTGCCTCCTGCGTAATGTATATACTGATATCATACACCCCCATGTACTCTGTCATATTATATACAGCTCAGGGCTGTCATGGTGGAGCTGGGTCATCTCTGTGTGGTGCCAGGTCACAGCTGTGCCCTCACAAGAGGCTTTCTGACCATCACATCATAGGAGGCTTTATGTGTAATCCTGTAGGAGGAGAGAAGCTGCTGATAAAGCCTTGAGAATGGGCAGACTGCTGTAAAATATTGGACTGAGACCCTTTAGTGAGGCTAGTGGTGCGGCTGGGGGTTTGGCTGGTGGGGTATGTGATGCCAGGCGGAGGGGCTCATACACGACTTTCTGCCATGGCCAGGTTATGTAGATACTCGGTGCAGTCTTGTGAAATCCTGCCCGTGACTGCATTGTGATACACCCATGTAGCAGAGCTTTATTTGTAGTTTATCCATTTATTTTGGCTATAATGAGAATTTGATGTAGGCTTGAATGTAAAACCGCAGAGGATTTTGTAGATGATCGATTGAGTGATTTTCGGATGTTCTGCTTTACTTACCCCATCCCTGGTCTCAATTTAAAGGAGTTTTCCCCATGAACAAAGTTCATTTTAATCAATAGATCTTGGAATAATAATAATTTCCACAATTGGATTTGTCTAAAAAAATGTGAATATAAGTATATACAGACATTAGAGCCGGGGATCACAGAATATAAAAGTATACAGACATTACAGCCGGGGATCACAGAATATAAAAGTATACAGACATTACAGCCGGGGATCACAGAATATAAGAGTATACAGACATTACAGCCGGGGATCACAGAATATAAGAGTATACAGACATTACAGCCCAGGATCACAGAATATAAGAGTATGCAGACATTACAGCCGGGGATTACAGAATATAGGAGTATACAGACATTACAGCTGTAATCCCCGGCTGTAATGTCTGTATACTCTTATATTCTGTAATCCCCGGCTGTAATGTCTGTATACTCTTATATTCTGTGATCCCTGGCTGTAATGTCTGTATACTCTTATATTCTGTGATCCCCGGCTGTAATGTCTGTATACTCTTATATTCTGTGATCCCTGGCTGTAATGTCTGTATACTCTTATATTCTGTGATCCCTGGCTGTAATGTCGGTATACTCTTATTATAGCCGGAAATCACAGAATATGTCTGTATACTCTTATATTCTGTGATCCCTAGCTGTAATGCCTGTATACTCTTATATTCTGTCATCCCCGGCTGTAATGTCTGTATACTCTTATATTCTGTGATCCCCGGCTGTAATGTCTGTATACTCTTATATTCTGTGATCCCTAGCTGTAATGTCTGTATACTCTTTTACATCCTCCCTGGCCCAGGAGATGTGATATGATCAGACCATGTCCCTATACAGTCAGACACATCTATTACATAGTACATAGCAGGGACACATGTATAAGATTATCTCAGCACAGGAACATTTGTGTTAAACACATCCAATTGTGGAAATTATTATTATTCCAAGATCTATTGATTAATACAAACTTTATTTGTGAGGAAAACCCCTTTAAATCTTGCATTATACTCAAGTTGCATCCAAAGCTGCATTTTGAAGTTTTAGTGGTATTTACTATTTCCAAGAAGCAGTGCATTGTGGGAGCTCAGCTGACTGTCGGCCTTTTTGTTGCCTATGACCTATGTGATGTTGCTGGTGCACCTGCCCTTATAGCAGATACCTCCCCTGGCTTCAGGTACCATACTCCGGTCAGGTCACATGACGATAAGGAATGCCTAAAAAAATAAATAAAATGCAAAAGTTAATCACATTGTGCAGGGTGGAATTCCATGACAACTGAGGGCAATTGCTTAAAATGCAATCGCTTTATCCTTCCGGCCCGTATTAATAGTATGATTGAGCTTCTTTACATCCCAAACATCTGCAGCTTCCTGTTCCTGGAAATGGAGTTTAATATACGGCTCATCCTGACTGCTCTCATTGTATCACCGCTGCACACTGCGCTTCTATGGAAAATTAACCCTTACCTCCCTGATGTCTTCCAGGACCGGTGACAAGTCGCTGCATGGAACCGACTACTTCAATGCAGAGAAGGCGCTGAGGCCGCAGGACGTCCAGGTTCTCCTAATCCAGAAATGACCGCCACTATGCAAGCCTTTCACTTTAAGCAGTTTGCCCCGAGCCGGGCCAGGACTGGCCTCCCCCCTGTGAGCAGGAGATCGAGCGCAGGTACCAGGTGGTCCCCTCCGTGGTCTGCGCCATGTGCTGCCTTTTTGGAATCATTTACTGTTTTTTTGGTAAGTGACATAGACCCGAGGAAATGATGTACAAGTACCTAACCCTCCATATGGGTGACACGTGCAGTATTTATCCTACTTAAAGCGTGACCGGCACTTTAAATTATTTTAATTACATAAATCACTAGTACACACGAAATAAGCAACTTTGTAATAATCAGAGAAAACTTCACTTCCCTCCTCCTGACCGGATCTGTCATTGTCACAGTGATCAATTCCCTGATACAATCTGTCTTCAGAGAACAGTTCTATATTATCCAGATAAGACAGTGGGGTCTATAAGATTGTATGCAGAAAGGATGAGCTCTGATTCTAGCTCCTCCCTCTGCCTCTATGTCCACCCTCTGCCTCTATCTTCTCTCTCTAGCTCTTCCCTCTGCCTCTAGCTCCTCCCTCTGCCTTCAGCTCCTCCCTCTGCCTCTATGTCCACCCTCTGCCTCTATGTCCACCCTCTGCCTCTATGTCCACCCTATGCCTCCAGCTTCTACCTCTGCCTACAGTTCCTCCTCTAGCCCCTCCCTCTGGCTCCAGCTCTTCCCTCTTACTATAGCTCCTTCCTCTGCCTCTAGCTCCTGCCTCTGCCTCTATCTTCTCCCTCTAGCTCTTCCTTCTGGCTCTATCTTCTCCCTCTAGCTCCTCCCTCTGCATCTAGCTCTTCCCTCTTCCTACAGCTCCTCCCTCTGGATCCAGCTCCTCCCTCTGCCTCTATCTTCTCTCTTTAGCTCTTCCCTCTGGCTCTAGCCCCTCCCTCTGCCTCTATCTTCTCCCTCTAGCTCCTCCCTCTTCCTACAGCTCCTCCCTCTGCCTCTATGTCCACCCTCTGCCTCTATGTCCACCCTATGCCTCCAGCTTCTACCTCTGCCTACATTTCCTCGTCTAGCCACTAGCCCCTCCCTCTGGCTCCAGCTCTTCCCTCTTGCTATAGCTCTTTCCTCTGCCTCTAGTTCCTTCCTCTGCCTCTATCGTCTCCCTCTAGCTCCTCCATCTGCCTCTAGCTCCTCCCTCTGACCCCAGCTACTGCCTCTGGCTCCAGCTCCTCCCTCTGCCTCTATCTTCTCCCTCTAGCTCCTCCCTCTGACCCCAGCTACTGCCTCTGGCTCCAGCTCCTCCCTCTGCCTCTATCTTCTCCCTCTAGCTCCTCCCTCTGACCCCAGCTACTGCCTCTGGCTCCAGCTCCTCCCTCTGCCTCTATCTTCTCCCTCTAGCTCCTCCCTCTGACCCCAGCTACTGCCTCTGGCTCCAGCTCCTCCCTCTGCCTCTATCTTCTCTCTCTAGCACTTCCCTCTGGCTCTAGCCTCTGCCTCTATCTTCTCCCTCTAGCTCCTCCCTCTGCCTCTAGCTCCTTCCTCTTCTTACAGCTCCTCCCTCTGCCTCTATCTTCTCTCTCTAGCTCTTCCCTCTGGCTCTAGCCCCTCCCTCTGCCTCTATCTTCTCCCTGAAGCTCCTCCCTCTGCCTCTAGCTCCTCCCTCTTCCTACAGCTCCTCCCCTGCCTCTATCTTCTCTCTCTAGCTCTTTCCTTTGGCTCTAGGTCCTCCCTCTGCCTCTATCTTCTCCCTCTAGATCCTCCTTCTGCCTCTAGCTCCTCCCTCTTCCTACAGCTCCTCCCTCTACCTCTATCTTCTCTCTCTAGCTCCTCCCTCTGCTTCTATCTTCTCCCTCTAGCCCCTCCCTCTGCCTCTAGCCCCTCCATCTTCCTCTAGCTCCTCCCTCTGCCTCTAGCTAGCTCCTCCATCTTCCTCTAGCTCCTCCCTCTGCCTATAGCCACTCCCCCTAGCTCCTCCCTCCCCATCCTGCTACCATAGAATGTTATCAGTACTTCTCCTATCTCTATATTGTGAATATCTGAATTCTCTGAAGACAGATTTCACCCGGGAATTAACTATTTCCACCAATATTTGAAAAAAATGTCTTTCCCGATCATCAGACAATGTGATCCTCAGGATTAGTTTTCTCATTTTGTCTCTCACAGTTGAGGTCACCTATGATGTTAACAGGCCGACCTCAGCAATTGGTGGCTGAATACTTTTTCTCCGCACTGTACAGAGCAGCTTTTTCCAGCAGTCCTATAGACAATGACTGGAGCAGAGGTTCGGCATGTGCAGTGGACCTCCGCTACATTCTGGAGCCTAATATGGGGGTTCCTGAACATTGCTCTCAGGATGGCGGCGAGGGGAGCAAAGTAGTCAGTCCCCCAGCAATCAGCAAGTCATTCACATTGTGTATACTGTCCAATACCTCAATGCTTGCATTAGATGTACAGAGACCTGGGGGGCAGTCAGTGTTGTCATTGGGGGGTCTAGGATGATAAAGCCCAGTGAATTTAAAAAAAGGCGAAGGCAGAGACCACGACAATCTGATGAAATGATCGGCCATTGCTTGTACATCATTTAAAGGGGCGTTCTGATTTCATAGACGTTCATTGTGATATATTGTATATTCACTATTTCCAGGGTTTCTGTCTGTTCTCACATTCTGTCCAGATTACACTTATTAGCTCGTGTTAGTGAGGGTCACACAGAGTTTTTAGGATAATTTTAGAGTGGATTTTCTCTAAAGCCTTTCTAAAAACCTTTTCAAATATCCTTTAACCCTTCACCACCCGGCCATTTTTTGTTTTTCATTTTCGTTTTTTTCTCGCTTCTCCCATAACTTTTTTATTTTTCCGTCACTCTACTATATAATTGCCTTATCACGTCTTTCTTTCTGTAACGGATATCCGGCGTCGCTGATTGGTCGAGCCCGGCAGCCCGCGACCATCAGTGACGCGGGATGTCTGTTACAGAGAAACAGACGCAATGACCACAATGGCGGCGCTGTGGAGGCCAGCGTGGAGGGGAAGCCTCGGCCGCCGAGCTCCATGCTGCCACCCAGCACCAGCCTGTGACTCGCCCCGGCCACCACTACACGCCCGGAGCTGGGAGTGAAGTGCTGGGATCAGGGAGTGATGTGCTAGGAGCAGGGATAGCGGGGAACTGGAGACCAGGGGGACCGAGCAACGGGGGGACTGGACCGCACGACCAGGGGCCCAGAACCGCTGACAGACGCCTTCTGGTGATGTGCTGTACACCAACACTGCTATGCACCGATACCACCGAACACTGACACTGCTGCACACACAACACCCTGTTACACCAACACCACTGTACACCAACACTGCTGCACAACCGACACCACTGAACACAGACACTGCTGTACACCGACACTGCTGTACACTAACACCACTGTACACCAACACCACTGTAACACCGACACCACTGAACACAGACACTGCTGCCACACCAACACCGCTGTACACCAACACCGCTGTACACCAACACCACTGTACACCGACACCCGCTGTACACCAACACTGCTGTACACCGACACCGCTGAACACCGACACCACCGAACACCAACACCGCTGAACACCGACACAACTGAACACACACGACACCGCTGAACACTGACACCACTGAACACAGACACCGCTGAACACAGACACCGCTGCACCAACAGACACCGCTGCACACAGACACCACTGAACACAGACAACCGACTGAACACAACACCACTGAACACCAACACCGCTGAACACAGACACCACTGAACACAGACACCCTGCACCGACACCACTGAACACGACACCGCTGAACACGACACCCTGAACACACACCGCTGAAACAGACACCGCTGAACACCACACCGCTGAACACAGACACCGCTGAACACAGACACCGCTGAACACAGACACGCTGACACAGACACCGCTGAACACGACACGCTGACACGACACCGCTGAACACAGACACCGCTGAACACAGACACCACTGAACACAGACACCGCTGAACACAGACACGCTGAACACAGACACGCTGAACACAGACACCACTGAACACAGACACCACTGAACACAGACACCGCTGACACAGACACGCTGAACAGACACGCTGAACACAGACACCGCTGACACAGAACACGACACACGCGTGAACACAGACACCGCTGACACAGACACCCTGAACACAGACACCGCTGAACACAGACACCGCTGAACACAGACACCGCTGAACACAGACACCGCTGAAACACAGACACCGCTGACACCGACACCGCTGAACACAGACACCACTGAACACAGACAGCTGACACAGACCTGAACACAGACACCGCTGAAACAGCTGACACCCACTGAACACAGACACCGCTGAACACAGACACCGCTGAACAACAGACACACCACTGAACACAGGACAACCGCTGAACACAGACACCGCTGAACACAGACACCGCTGACACGACACGCTGACACGCACGCTGAACACAGACACCGCTGAACACAGACACCGCGAACACCGACACCGCTGAACACAGACACCGCTGAACACAGACACCGCTGACACGACACCGCTGAACACAGACACCGCTGAACACAGACACCGCTGAACGCAAACGACACCGCTGAACCAGACACCCCTGACGAACGCAGACACCACCTGAACCAGACACCACTGAACACAGACACCACTGAACACAGACACCGCTGAACACAGACACCAGCTGAAACACAGACACCAGCTGACACACAGACACCCTGAACACAGACACCACTGAACACAGACACCACTGAACACAGACACCACTGACACACAGGACACCACTGAACACCGACACTGCATGCACACAGACACCGCTGAAGACAGCACCTAAGGAGGACTAACCTGCTGAAGCGCCTTATACAGCGCGAAACGTCGTACCCCCCGTCCTCCCACCCGCATGCCACCACCTGCTGTGTGCACTGAAGCACAATAAAAGAACCGCTGTTTATAGAAGCTCTGAGTGCGACTTCTTTTTCTTCTCCTATAACACAAAACTGAACTAAGCGATTGGTTGCAGCGTTAATGTGTGGTGTTAACGTCATCTCATTGCTACAGCTGGAGAGATACAGCAGCAGAGATCGGCGAATCAGATTTTGTTATTTTACATGACTGCAGTCGTGTGCGGACCACTTTGTTAATAGCGGACAATCCCTTTAAAGGGAACCAACCACCAGGATTTAACCACCTGTAAATCAGTGCAGCAGGTGATTGACGTGTGCAGCAAGACATCACTAATTGGGCTTTTTAAATTCTTCCCCTGTGGGCCTGGCAGTCTGCTGTGAGCCAATCCTCCCTCCATCCAGGCTCATCGGGGGAGGGGGGTTTGGTTTACAGCAGACTGCCATGCCCACAGGAGAGGAATAAAAAAAACCCATATAGTGATGTCCTGCTGCACACGTCGTCACCTCTCATGATTACAGGTGGCTAAATCTTGGTGGTTGGTTTACTTTAAACTCCCTATTGTTGTGCATTCTGTGAGATGTAGTCTCATGTATGAGCCTGGCGGTAGATCTCTCTAAACACCCAGCCTATACCCTAGTAGTGTACATTAAGTGCAGACACTGAACCAGCAGGTTATATAACATAAGAGCTAACAGAAAGTGAGCGGAGCGCAGCTCTGGATGTGAGCGGAGCTCTGGATGTGAGCGGAGCTCTCTGGATGTGACGGCGAGGAGACCCTCTGGATGTGACCGGAGCTCTGGATGTGACTGGAGTATAACGCATTGCATGATGGGTTATGGATTTGGCATCTTCTTCTTATTTCCTTTTCTGTCTTTCCAGGTTACCGCTGCTTCAAGGCTGTGATGTTCCTGACGGGTCTGATGTTCGGCTCGGTGGTCATCTTCATGCTTTGTTACAAGGAGCGGGTCCTGGACACACAGCTGAGTGTGGAGGCCAGTGTGGGCATTGGCCTTGGCATTGGCGTGCTGTGTGGCCTGGTCACCATGCTGGTGAGGAGCGTGGGACTCTTTATGGTGGGCTTACTGCTCGGACTGCTGCTCGCCATCGCCTCGCTGATCGTCATGGAGCAGTTCTATCACCCGCGCACGGTCTGGGTCCCGGTGGCTCTACTTCTGGGGATCGGGATGCTGTTCGCGGTGCTGACCTTGCAGTGGCAGCGCTTCTTCACCACTCTCTCCACCGCCGTCTTTGGCAGCGCCATCATGACAGTGACTGTGGATTACTTCATTGAGCTCTTCCTGCTGGTGCAGTACGTGTACCAGCGCATGAAGGTGGACCCTCCGCAGCCCGTGTGCTGGTACAGCTGGGTCATCCTGGGCATCTGGCCAGTGCTGAGTCTACTGGGAGTCCTGGTCCAGTGGAAGGTTACAGCCGAGGGCTACTCACACACAGAAGGTAGGTCCGGAGTCATCACAACATGACTATAATCAAAGGTTCATGCTTCATGTATTATTAAAATGTTAGATTGTTTACATTGACCACATCACACATCACTATATATAATATCGAGAATCCTGAAATCTTACATCGGCTATATATAAATAACAGGATCCACCATTCACAATCATTACATGTGGGTGTGGTTTATATGACATCATTAGTGTGGGTGTGGTTTATATGACATCATCAGATGTGGGTGTGGTTTATATGACATCATTAGATTTGGGTGGTTTTAGATGTCATCATAGATGTGGGAGTGGTTTATATGATCATCAGATGTGGGAGTGGTTTATTGACATCATTAGATGTGGGAGTGGTTTATAGGACATATAGATGTGGGTGGTTTTATATGACATCATCAGATGCAGGTGTGGTTTATATGACATTCATCAGATGTGGGAGTGGTTTATATGACATCATTAGATGTGGGGTGGTTTATATGGACATATCAGATGTGGAGTGTTTATAATACATCATAAATTATGGATGTTTATATGCATCACATATGTCGGAGGGTTTATATGACATCATCAGATGCGGAGTGGTTTATTAATCATCAGATGCAGGTGTGGTTTATATGATGTCATCAATGTGGGTGTGGTTTATATGACATCATTAGAATGTGGGTGTGGTTTATATGACATCATCAGATGTGGGTGTGGTTTATATGACATCATCAGAAGTGGGGTGGTTTATATGACATCATAAGATTTGGTGAGGTTTTTAGATTCATCATAGATGTGGGTGGTTTTAGATGTCATCAGATGTGGGTGTGATTTATATGACATCATTAGATGTGGGTAGTGGTTTTAGGATATCAGATGTGGGTGTGGTTTATATGACATCATCAGATGCAGGAGTGGTTTATATGACATCATCAGATGTGGGTGTGGTTTATATGACATCAAGATGCAGGAGTGGTTTATATGACATCATCAGGATGAGGAGTGGTTTAATGATGTCATCAGATGTGGGTGTGTTTAATGACATCATTAGATGTGGGGTGGTTTATATGACATCATCAGATGGAGTGGGTTTATATGACATCATCAGATGTGGGAGTGGTTATTATGATCATCAGATTGGGTGGGATTTTAGGATTCATCATTGTGTGGTGTGGTTTATATGAGGTAACAGATGTGTGATGTTTAATGACCATTAGATGAGGAGTGGTTTGAATTGACATCTCAATAGTGGTGTTTATATGACATCTTAGATGTGGTGTTTTTATAAATGTCATCAGTTATGGATGTGGTTGATAGCATCATTAGATGTGGGTGTGGTTATGAGCTTTTCCATTAAGATGTGGGTGTGGTTATATGACAGTCTTTATAGTGGTGGTTTTATGGCATATAAGATGTGGTTTTTATAATAATATTAATAAAACTTTATTGTATAGCACCACATTATTCCGCACGTTTTACAGTACACACATATCTAGTGGGTGGTTTTTAGGATGTCACAGATATGGGTGTGGTTTGCATGACATCATATAATGATTGTGGTGTGGTTTATATGACATCATAGTTGTGTTATGAGTATAAGAGTGTTGAGGTTTATAGACTTCTCTTTTTGTTTTACGTATTTCATAGATATGGGTGTAATTTATAGGACATAATTAGATGTGGGTGTGGTTTGTATGATGTAATCAGATGTGGGTGTGGTTTATATGACATCAGTAGATGTGGGTGTGGTATTTAGGATGTCATCAGATGTCAGTGAGGTTTATATGACATCATTGGATGTGGGTGTGGTGTATGTGATGTCATCAGATGTGGGGGGACTTTTTATTTTTTCTTAAAGGGAACCTACTTCTTGATTCCTACAGCCCAAACCACGAGCTGCATGAATCTGACCCCAAATAGTCAATGATTGCAGCCAGGTATATTTTTACCAAAACCTTCGTCATTTCAGAGAAAGTGTAAAGCTACAAGCTGAGTCTGATGAGGCTTCTCCCCACCTCGCTCCCCGCTCTGGTTGATTGACAGGTCTCACCTATTTTATCCTCAAAAATGTTTTTTACAATTGGGTTCCATTAAAATATTTTGCACCTTTTGGCCTCTGTGTTTTGCCTTCACTATCTATTGTTGGCTGCAGAATGAGTTAACTGGTGATCCATCAGTGAGCTCACTATAATGATCTGATGGGGAGTTTGTAGTTCTAGTTCTGGAGTTGTAGTTTGTAGAACTTTTCTCCTTTTTCTAAGCTTCTCTCACCTTATTTATGAATAAAGATGAACGTGGAGGGAAAGTAACAACCTATAAAAGCCAAATGGTGCAACATTCTTAATGACAAAGTAAACAAAGATGTTCCCAAAGGTGCTGCCACTGCACCAACACTTCAGGGACATAGAAAATGCCAATGAAATGATAATTCCCATGGGAAACCTGCACAAGAAATTCTTGATTCTAGTACACAATTAAAAAAAAAAACCTTAATTTTTGTGTTTTTTTCTTGCATTTTAATTTGTAATTAATTAGGAGAAATGCAATTAAGTAGCAATAGACGGCGTGTAATAATAAATCAGTATCACACCCAGGAGGGGACTTCAGTACCAGTAATTCAATCTGCCTGGTTCATTACAATACAACTAGGATGTGAAATGGTGATAGGTGTCATCCAGTGCTCCTATAGCGCCACCATCAGGCCATTCATATGTACTGCAGAAGGAGACTATGTCGCTGGATGAATGGATTGATAACATTTTTACATGAAAGTAAATTGTGGAATAAATAGACATCATTGCTCAGACTGATTATAATTCAGGACTCCATAGACTTCAGGCAGCTCATAGTATTTCCTATCACCTCCCAATATTCATGCAATCACAGGTTTTTTCAGCAAAGAGAGGAAGATGAACCTCCGCCGACACTTCTTTAAAAAAATATTGTGGTTTGGAAGGAAAAAAAGTCACATTATAAAAAAAAAAATACATGTAACACAAAATCTCAATTTAAACAATCGGTCATTTCCTGATATATACAGACAGCTCCTGCGCTCCCTCTAGTGGTGGCTGCAGGTAGGGAGTTTTACATGTAAATTTTTGTCTATAAAGGGAATTCGGAGCTCTGCATAAGAAAATCTGAGTTGTGATCACTATAGTGATATATTTGTCACGACGGTCTCTCTTACCTGTGAGACTCGTGACAGTTTTGGGACCTGTGTCTCACTCCTGTATTCAGACTTCATATTAAATGTGAGTTAATGTCGGTTTCTGTTTGCTGAAAGCTAGCTAGTACTTGTCCATGTGTAGCTACTCAGTGATCACTCCCATCCCCTTTATATGGTCACATGGTTCCAGCATGCTTTGCTGGTGATTGAACCCTGAACCCATTCCTGGCCAAACTTCCTGAGATGAAGGGGGTTCTCTGGAGAGCTGACTACTGCTAAGCCGTCTGCTGCCTAGTAGAGTGGCAGCAGGCTTGAAGTTGCCTATGTTGTTCTCCTGTCTGTCTCTCCATCCCTCTTGACTTGTGTAGTGCAGTGGTTGAGACTAGTGCTCCAGCCGGCAATTCCTTATTGAGGGATAACATCAGGGCCAGCGAGGGACTAGGTATGCTGCACGGCGACAGGTTGAAAGAACCTGCACGGGAACGGTAGGGCAATCAGGGCACAGCCGTAGGCGAGTGCAGGAGGTACACCTCTTCCTTGTTCCCAATGAGTAGGGCCCTCCGCTGTATTTGTCCCCCCGGTGTCTCCCCGTCTGTAGTTTTGTGTAGTGCACCGGACATCGTTGGTCCATACTTCACTGTCATTGACTGCATCCGGACATTCCCCAGCGTGACAGTACTTCAGAAGGTAATCAGCAGAATTTTGGACCTAAATTGACACTTACCCCTGTATATGAACAGGCGGCCTCTCATGTTGCTGCTGCCCCGGTCTCTGAATTTCCTATTTGCAGAATTTGTCTATGTGACCTCCACATTGCTCTGCTTTGATCCCTCCCCCATTATCGCAGAGCAGATCCCATCACATGGAAAAAAGAAATGATAAAAGAGGCGGCAGCGCTGGTAATGGAGATATCGCCGCCTGCCTGATTGTATCTGACTTATGAGACGTTTTATCACAGGGGAGATTAAAGAGATTTGTTTCCTAATGAAGGCGTCTGCGGCGCCCGAGCTGAGCTCAGATCCCCTTCATCATTGCCGGTCCCTATCAGATTCTTGTCTGTCCTCGTCTTCTGACTTTCCTGCTGTTTTTTGTAGTTTGTAAAGTACCGCAGGGGAGGGGCTTAGACTAAAGGCGGGGCTAAACAGGGACTCCCTGCACTACAACAGCTCCTGCTGCAGCCTCCAATCTTACATTGAGGCTTATGCAAATTTTTGGCTTATATTAACCTCACACCCACCGCGCACACGTTGGTCAGATGTATGGGCCCCGTGTAATGTTGTAAATCCTATAAAGACTCATAAATTGACCCCTCTCCCCCTTTATTATGTATTAATGTCCCTTATCCTACTATATATGGTCTCCATACTGCTACATATGGTCCTCCTCCGGGAATATGGACCCAATCCTGGTATATATGATCCTCCTTATCCCGCCACCATAGTCCTTCAATTATTATAATGCACCCCCTTATCCTCCACATAGTATAATGCAGCCTCATAGTCCTTCATATAGTATCATGCACCCCATAGTCTTTCATATATTAAAATGTCGCCTCATAGCCCTCCATATAGCATAATGCAGTCTCATAGTCCTTCATGTAGTATAAATGCAGCCTCATAGCTTTTCATATGGCATAATGCAGCCTCATATTCCTCCATTTAGTATAATGCAGCCTCACATCCCTCCATATAGTATAATTATTATTATTATTATTATTATTTATTTATATAGCGCCATTAGGTTTCATGGCGCTTTACATGAGCCATCATAGCCATCCATATAATATAATGCAGCCTCAAAGCCCTCAATATACTGTAGTATTATACTATATGAAGGGATATGAGGCTGTATTATACTATTTTAATGGCTATTAAGCTGTATTATATTATAAGGATGGCTCATAGGTGTAACCTGAACATCTCCTGTATATAATTATATATGTACAGCTGGTATAACCTGGCATCTCCTGTATATAATTATATATGTACAGCCGGTATAACCTGGGCATCTCCTGTATATAATTATATATGTACAGCCAGTATAACCTGGTCATCCTCTGTATATAATTATATGTGTACAACCGGTATAACCTGGGCATCTCCTGTATATAATTATATATGTACAGCTGGTATAACCTGGACATCTCCTGTATATAATTATATATGTACAGCTGGTATAACCTGGACATCTCCTGTATATAATTATATATTTACAGCCGGTATAACCTGGGCATCTCCTGTATATAATTATATATGTACAGCCGGTATAACCTGGTCATCATCTGTATATAATTATATATGTACAGCCGGTATAACCTGGACATCTCCTGTATATAATTATATATGTACAGCCGGTATAACCTGGTCATCCTCTGTATATAATTATATATGTACAGCTGGTATAACCTGGGCATCTCCTGTATATAATTATATATGTACAGCCGGTATAACCTGGGCATCGCCTGTATATAATTATATATGTACAGCTGGTATAACCTGGGCATCTCCTGTACATAATTATATATGTACAGCCGGTATAACCTGGTCATCCTCTGTATATAATTATAAATGTACAGCCGGTATAACCTGGGCATCTCCTGTATATAATTATATATGTACAGCCGGTATAACCTGGACATCTCCTGTATATAATTATATATGTACAGCCGGTATAACCTGGTCATCCTCTGTATATAATTATATATGTACAGCCGTATAACCTGGGCACCTCCTGTATATAATTATATATGTACAGCCGGTATAACCTGGACATCTCCTGTATATAATTATATATGTACAGCCGGTATAACCTGGGCATCTCCTGTATATAATTATATATGTACAGCTGGTATAACCTGGACATCTCATGTATATAATTATATATGTACAGCCGGTATAACCTGGGCATCCTCTGTATATAATTATATGTGTACAGCCGGTATAACCTGGACATCTCCTGTATATAATTATATATGTACAGCCGGTATAACCTGGACATCTCCTGTATATATTATATATGTACAGCCGGTATAACCTGGGCATCCTCTGTATATAATTATATGTGTACAGCTGATATAATTATTCATTCTCTTCTTCCCCACAGTTATCATCAGTCGGCAGCAGCGTAGGGTTCAACTTATGAAAATAAAGCAGAGAGAGGAACGTAAGGAGAAAAAGAAAAAGAAGAAGAGACCCCATCATCATCCTCACCCTCAGCACAAGACACCGCATCCCCCCGAGCCAGCCTTCCGCAGAAAACCTACTCCTATTCGGCGATTTGATGGCGATGTGATCTCTCCAGTGAGTTTTGGAAATGTATTATGTCTCTTAAAGGGGACCTCCATCTATAATCAATCTCCCAGCATGTGTCTAAGTTGTTATGGAATCTCAATGCGTTAATCGGCCATTTTATTATAGGATTTAGTGGTCTGCGGTACGCTCTATGCATAACCCTCATCAATGAGAATGGTTGTGCTCAAGGAGTCTGAAGATGGGAAATGTCTCCTTGGTCCATGGTGTACTTGACCACCTAAAAGCTGATGTTCTCAGGAGGATCTACCATAACTATGGTCCATGACAAGGAGGAATTTGGATACTCCTTGACCAATTAAGCTACCATTGCACCTCCTATAGGTACATCAGTTGTTTGGCTCTTGAATTGTTCGGGGACCACTCAATCCCCCTTCCTCTACTTTTTTTGGATATATTTGCTATTGGGAGATTCTCATTGCTCTCCATATCTTGTCTTTCTCTAGAGCTTGTGATCAAAGTGTTTTGAAATCTGAATAAGTTAATGGGCCAGTTTTTTAGAAGCTTTGGTGGTCTGGGGTACATTCTGTGGATAATCCTCATCTTTGAGAAGGATTGTGCTCAACGAGTCTGAGAATGGGAAATGTTTCCTTGGTCCATGGTGTAGTTGACCACCTTACAGCTGATGTTCTCCGGAGGGTCTAAGATAACTCTATGGTCCATGAGAGGGAGGAGGTTGGGTACTCCTTGACCAATTTTTGCTTTCTCTACACCTTCTATAGCTAGACCAAGACTATGACCCCTAAATTGTTTGGGGACCACTCAATCCCCCTTCCTCTCCTTGTTTTTATATATATGTTATTGGGAGATTCTCATTGCTATCCATATCTTGTCTTTCTCCAGAGTTTGTGTCCAAAGTGTTTTGGGATGTCAATGAATTAATCCGACAGTTTTTTTTAGAAGGTTTGGTGGGCTGGTGTACGTTCTATGGATAACCCTCATCTTTGGGAAGGGGTGTGCTCACGATTGTTAGATCTGAGGATGAGAAATATTTCCTTGGTCCGTGGTGTACTTGACCACCTAAAAGCCTCATAGCCGTCCATGTAGTCTAATGCAGCCTCATAGTCCTTCATACATTATAATACAGCCTCAATGCTCTCAATATAGTATAATGCAACCTCATAGCGCTCCATTTAGTATAATGCTGCCTCATAGTCATCCATGTAATATAATGCACTCTCATAGCCCTCCATATAGTATAATGCAGCCTCAGCAGTCCATATAGCATAAAGCAGCCTCATAGCTCTCCATATAGTATAATGCAACCTTATAGCTCTCCATATATTATAAAGCAGCCTCATAGCTCTCCATATAGTATAATGCAACCTTATAGCTCTCCATATAGTATAATGCAGCCTCATAGCTCTCCATATAGTATAATGCACCCTTATAGCTCTCCATATAGTATAATGCAGCCTCATAGCTCTCCATATAGTATGGAGTTCATGTTCACAGAAAGATCTAAGATAACTCTGTGGTTCATGAGAAGGAGGAGGTTGGATACTCCTTGACCAATTTTTCTGACTCTTCATCTCCTATAGCTACATCAGTTCTTTTACCCCCTGAATCGATGCCCCTTACAGATAATTGGGAACCACTGAATCCCCCTTCCTCTACTTTTTTTTTATATATTTGATATTGAGAGATTCTCATTGCTATCCATATCTTGTCTTTCTCCAGAGCTACATTCAGAGTTTTCGAGACCAACAGTCAGGTTCATCTCGGGGCCGGATGACCGGTGCTCACACGGTGGTGGATTTGGACTATGACTGCGGCTCCAGGGTACCATTGACCTCCGGAGCAGCAACGGCCGTACGAGTATAGCACAGAGGGAGAGGAGCCGGAAGGAAGACCCGGGAGGAAAGGGAATCACAATGACACCCACACATTGCGCTGTAACAACTCCAACACTGTGACAATGAGACCCCATCGGAGTTACATGACATATTCCATTGCGGTGAGCGGACGCTTGCGGTAGACTCTTGGATCGCTGCGTATACTGTGCGATGACTCCCACCTACCTCTCTACAAACAACACACACATAGACATTCCAACCTACCTCCCAGTGGTCCCACTTCAAGCCCCGATCTCTCCTCACATGGACCTCCATTACCTCTCCCCTCGAGTACTGGATCTACTGGATGAAGGACCACAATGGGAATCCACCCAATCAGCCTACGTCTTATCCCGGAGCCTGTACCAGTGTCGGCTAGTGGCCAGTGTTTAAGATCAACTGGGCATGTTTTGTTGTTTTTTTTAATGGCTTTTTATCATGTGCAGATGTACGGACAAGGATTTATCGTGTTTATTATCAGTTTATTTAAATTATTTAAAAAATTATTTGTAAGATCCAGCGGGAGAGGTTCAAAAACATCAATTTCAGGAACAAAAGCCACAAGACTGATTTGGATGGTAAAAAAAATACAATTTTCTGAAGTTTTTCAATGGATGTTTTTTAAATTATTGTTATGGGGTGAGGGTGGGCGGCAGAGTGAGCGGCTCATGTATGTTGCGGTATGGTTGGTCATGGCGCATGACGGACAGAAGGATGAAGACACAGCTGCCATCGTCACCGGTCTCCTACTTTTCCTTCCCATTTGTCCAGTAGATATAACGAGCTTGTGGCTTCATTATTTGTGCAACAATGTATCGACTTGTGGATTATGTCCAATGAGAGGACGTTTCTGTAAAATCCGACGTGTGGATGTTTGTGGCCTGATATAGTAATGGATGGTGGTCATTGGCAATTTTATCGTTGTGTCCAAGTATTTTCCATGTTATTCACCCTGGGAAATAATTTTTACTATGCTAATCGTCGCCCCTTCAGGGCGATATAGAAGTGGTAACTGTTCTGAGCATATCTTCATGGTTACGCTTCTTAAAGGGGTTGTCCACAACTAGATAATCTCTATTAATGGCCTCAGGTTGCTGCATAAATGGAAAAAAATCTATGCCTACCTCTTGGCATGGTTCGGTTCCTTCGCTCTCAGCTCTATGTCCCCACCAGTCTCCAGATATAAAATCACATGGCCAGTGGAGCAGCCGCTGATTAGTTGCACCAGTCCGGTTGAGGATGTAGGGGTGGGATAATTATGGCTGAGGATGTAGGGGTGACACCTGTCCGGCTAAGGATGTAGGGGTGGCACCTGACTGACTGAGGACATAGGGGCGGAACCAGTCTGGCTGAGGATGTAGGGTTGCACCACTGCGGCTGAGGATGTAGAGGCTGCACCAGTCTGGCTGAGGATGTAGGGTTGCACCAGTCCGGCTGAGGATGTAGAGGCTGCACCAGTCTGGCTGAGGATGTAGCAGCGGCACCTGTCCAGCTGAGGATGTAGGGGCGGCACCGATCCGGCTGAAGATGTTGGGGTTCACCTGTCCGACTGAGGATCTAGGGATGGTACCGGTCTAGCTGAGGATCTAGGAATGTCACCGGTCCATCTGAGATTGTACGGGCTGCACCATTCCAGCTGATGAAGTAGGTGCAGCACTGTCTGGGTGAAGATGTAGGAGCTGCACCAGTCTGGCTGACAATATAGGGGCGGCACCTGTCCGGCAGAGGATGTAGGGGCTGCACCAGTCCGGCTGAAAATATAGGGGCGGCACCTGTCCGGCTGAGGATGTAGGAGCGGCTCCTGTCTGGCTGAGGAAGTAGGGGCTGCCCCAGTCCAGCTGAAAATAAAGGGGAGGCATCGGTCCATCTGAGGATGTAGAGGCGGCAACTATCTGGCTTAGGATGTAGGGGCGACACCTATTCGGCTGAGGATGTAAGGGCGGCACAAGACCAGCTGAGGATGTAGGGGCGGCACCTGTCCGGATGAGGATGTAGGGGCGGCACCTGTCTGAATGAGGATGTAGGGGTGGCACCTGTCCGAATGAGGATGTAGGGGTGGCATCTGTCCGGCTGAGGATGTAGGGGGGGGCATTTGTCCGGCTGAGGATGTAGGGGCGGCACCTGTCCGGCTGAGGATTTAGAAGTGGCACCTGTCCGGCTGAGGATGTAGAAGTGGCACCTGTCCGAGAGGTAAATGTATATTTAATTTATGCAGAAGCCTGGCGGCATTAACAAGGGGTTGTCCAGTAGAGACAATCCCTTTAACACTTAAACTGCTGCTCTTGTAAGATAAGTAGAGTATGTTTACAGCACTAACTGCTATACTGCCTCCTATGGGCAAAAGAGGGATTTAAATTTCTGATGGAATTTCTTTTTATAAAGGTGTATCCCAGTTTTATTTTCTAATTCTAATGCAAAGTTCATTTTTCATGATGCAATTTATCTAATAATTGGTATTACCAAGCTATGCCTCAAGCATTTCTGCTGACATCAAAGGCGTATGGATGTAGAATGGGCCCCACAGACTTTTAAGTTCTATTGAGAGGAGTAATACGATAATGTGCATGAAGTGGAACCAAGCCCTAAATTTAAAGTTGTTTTTTTTGCAAAAATCTGATTAATGTGGCAGTAATTGTTTGAGAAGAACATCCAGACCTTCCTCTGCCCTCAGTTCAGGGCCAGCAATGAACTAAAATTATGGTTGCTAAACATGACCCTGATGTTCGTAACCAGTCTGTCTCAGATCTCTAGTAACTAGTGATGCCATGCTTGGGTGGTCGGTACTCGTAACACACGGACAGTCTCGAATCAAGTTCTGAGTATGTTGGAAGTCAATGGGAAGCCAAACCCCCGACTCCAACTCCAACTTCGACTCTACAAAAATGGACACCAACTCAGACTCCACAGCCCTGTGGGAAACGCGAACATTTTTCCAGAAGATCTTCCAGAAAAATGCTTGAGTTTTCCATTAGGCTGGAAGAAATGTAAAGGAACTGGAATACGATGTGGTTTCTTCCTGCGCTGCTGGAAGAAGTCAATTAGCCAAAGGTGGTTTAGTCTACTCATTTTGAAGTGATCCTTCGAAATGTGTAGAATAAACCACTTCTGATAAAATTCTAGGTACTCTGGTTTCTTTGCATTTCATCCAGCCTTATGGCTTGTGGCATCTGCAGCACCTGCTTTCCGCCTCTGTTCAACATTTTGTGAGATTTAACCATACTAGGTGAGCAACTACTTTCTTTGAATTTATTAGATAAGTCGCAGGTAAGACCCTATTTGCACTCGTTTGTTCAAAGTTGTTTTACGAGTTTCCCATTGACATCCATTATACTCGGTACATGAGTCGAGTCCATCTGAGCTACATTTTGAGCTTGCTCATCACTACTATTAACCAGTCTCAGTCAAATGGCCATCAACCAATTGGTCTCAAATCCCTATCAACTAGTCTGTCTGAAACAACAATGAAAAAACAGATCCTAAAAACAGGTAGGAGATAAGCCATGACCATCTCCATCTCAGTTTGAATTTAGATGGAGTGCCTCTTAAAGGTAAAGTTGACCATACACATTTAGTTGGTATACATTAATGTATGGCCTTCGGCTCTCATACCATCTCCATGCCCATGAGCGCTCTTCCCGGCTAAGCGCTTATGTGTTCAAGGGGGAGAGAAGAAAAGTGCTTCAAAATATAGTTCCAATGAAGACATTGCAAATCTAACCGCCCGATTCTTCACGTCCATGACATCATTGTTGGAGAAGAGTCGGGAGGCTAGAATACGCATCAGATGATCAGATGGTCCCGCCAAAAATCGGTGTGTCTGGCTGACTTTCATCTAATGTGTATGGGAGTTTATCACTATACTTACCAACTTGAAATTTCAGGCCAGTCTTCTGACAGTGCATTTTTCTCCAAAGCCGGCCATTTTGTAGCCCTCACCCCCTCCTCTAAAAAGAAACCTTTTGCCAAATCTACCCATAGTCTTGGAGGGTCTCCCCATTTTGCAGGAGCCTCAGATATTCCAAGAAGGTGGGAGGGTTGGGTATCAGATAGATAAGGACCTTGGGTTGCGTTACTTCTTTTTAGGGCTTCAATGGCTGTATAAACACAATCTGAAGAACAATGGTCTCAAAACCTTCACATGTTTGGGATTAAGGCTGCTTCAGACTTGCAGATGCATCTGCAGCGTTTTGCAGATGCATCTGCAAGCATCTGCATGCAGACGCGGCCCCTATGTTTATAATGGAGCGCACGGCAGTCTGCAGATGCTTGCAGACTGCCGTGCGCTCTCATTGCCCGCCATTAATGATCTGTGCGCAGGCGGATGCCTGCGTACAGATCACACACTCTCGCCCGCACCAGGGACGCAACATCTCGCGTCCTGGTGCGGACGAGAGTGTGTGATCTGTACGCAGCATCCGCCTGCGCACAGATCACTAATGGTGGGCAATGAGAGCACACGGCGTCTGCAGCATCTGCAGACCGCCGTGCGCTCCATTATAAACATAGGGCCGCGGTCTGCATGCATATGCTTGCAGATGCATCTGCAAAACGCTGCAGATGCATCTGCAAGTCTGATGGCAGCCTTAGTCACTCAATTTATGTATTGCGGTGTCTATGGCAATCTCTGAGAGCACTTTCCCTTGTTATCATGGTCCTTAGTCGGAAGACTTCTTCCATTCACTCGAAGGTTATACATGCAAACCAAATGTTGTCTTGGAGCTATTAGATTCCCGAGTAAAGGCCCAAGGGTACAGTGCTGATTTGAGCATCAAAGATGCCTTTTACTGGTGTATCTTGAAGCTCATAGGCCAAATTCAAAATCTCCAACAGGGCCTCCAAATGGATTTTTGGGCCCCTCTTGACATCAAGGCCCAACCCTTGACTACGACAGTGCATTTTTCTCCAAAGCCATACCATTTTGTGGCCCTCACCCCCTCCACTCCTCTTCTGTGCCCCCTCTATAAAAGAAACCATCTGCCACATCTACCCATAGTCTTGGAGGGTCTTCCAATTTTGCAGGAACCTCCCAGATATTCCAGAAAGTTGGCATGTTTGGGAATCAGATAGATAGGACCATGGGTTAAGGTATTTCTTTTTAGGGCTTCAATGGCTGTAGGCACAAAGACGAGAACATGATCTGAAGAACAATGGTCTCAAAACCATCACGTTTGGGATTTAGTCATTCAATTTATGTATTGGGCGTATCTGTAGCAACCTTGTCCTTGTCATCATGGTGGTCCTTAATCTAGGGACTTCTTCTTTTCACTAGAAGGTTATACATCCCCATCGAACTAAATGTCGTCAATGTAGCTTGGAGATATGAGATTCCCAAAGGCCAAAGGAGATGGGGCTGATTTGAGCATCAAAGACGCCTATCACTGGTGTAACTTGAAGCTCATCGTCTCTAATTGTCACTGGACTTTCAGAATATTTGTCCTCTCATAGGAGCCAATGAAGCTTTTGGGGCCCTTTAGCCTTCAAGGCCCAAGTGCAACCCCTGGCCCCAATATAGATACCCTTGGCCATTCTATTATCATCATCTCATAGGCTACCATCCATTAATACTCTCTTTAGATACATCTAAAAAGATTAGGGGAAAAAAAATGATGTCCTGTCCATTTTCTACATCTTCGATAGATGCACTAGACATGTCCACATGGGATACACAGCAATTTGTGCAATTGCACTTTTCATGCATTGGTTGCTATGGGCAACACCAACCTTTTTTAGTCTGCACTATTTTTTATACATGAGGCCAATGTGCCTTGTTACCCATAGCAACCAATCCAGTATTGTTTAGAAAGTGAAAGCAAATCCCTCATTGGTCGGCGAGCTTATTCGGCCATTAGTTAGAAAACTTTCAGCCTCGTCATCACATATTTCTGCAGGGAAAATTTGCCAAAGTGCCCCCCGTTATGGCGTTTATCTCATACGGCACAATTACAAAACTGTTATTTTATATAGTAGACATATAGATTTCAGTAGAAAGGAGAAAAAGTGAAACCCATTGCCTAAATCACAAAACAGGCCGCCATTTTGTGAGCCGAAACTGCATAGAAAATAGTCCTGTCAGCGGGAGCCCTCGTATTTGTAATAAAGTTAGGGATTCAGCCTTTAAAGAGTGGAAGTGGCTGGCAGCCATTTTGTGGGTGTATGAGGTGGCAGTAAATGTGATTACAAGCACGAAAGTCAGTCAGAAAACACCCGGGTTGCTCCTCAGGTCATTGATGGACAGCTGCCAGCAGTGAGGCTGACAAAATGGCCGCTTCCACTGTGTGGGCAGCTATCAATAACCTGAGAACCAAACTGGTGTTTTATGACTGACTTTCGTGCTTGTAATTACATTTACTGCCACCTCATACACCCACAAAATGGCCGCCAGTCCCTGTGTGGGCAGCGCACTCCAAGCCATGGAAGAAGGAGATGTCACCGGCCTCATCGGTCGTGTGCCTGTGTATGAGAGGATTGTGACTTGCATGTGACGAGACGCTCGCTTCAGCTCCTGTGGGAGGGAGACATTTTCATGTTTTGAATATTTTTATCTGTGCCAAACCCCCCCCCCCACCTCTCTTGTACATATGACCCGATTCTTCATTAAAGTAATTTATTTCAAGTCTTCACTAACGTCTGTTTGTTTTTTTCAGAACGACTCCAGGCTTTACCGATATAGGAAAAGTGCCATACAAGTATAGTGCCAACAAGAATAGTGCCATACAGTGCAAAAAATATGATTACGGATATATAGAGTGCGTACAGTAATAGTGCCATGCAGTGCACATAAGTATGTGGCTTTATATACCATGTCTACATTAATAGCGCCATACAGTGCACGTAAGAATAAGGCTTTATATACCATGTCTACATTAATAGTGCCATACAGTGCACATAAGAATATGGCTTTATATACAGTGCCTACATTAATAGTGCCATACAGTGCACGTAAGCAGTTACAGGCAGAGACAGCTGTGGGCCCCTTGCAAGAACAATATTTGGGCCCTTTGGCTGCCCAAAATCTTATCAAAATGCACAATTCCACCTGCTTTAGAGATAGAATTGTGCCCCCATACGTCTTGGGCCCCTGTGCGACTGCACCAATTATATGTCCGCCCATGCACGTAAGAATACGGCTTTATATACAGTGACTACATTAATAGTGGCTTAATGTACAGTGTCTACATTAATAATGCCATACAGTGCATATAAGAATGTGGCCTTATATACAGTGCCTACATTACAGTGCGTACATTAGTGCCATACAGTGCACAAAGGATTATGACTTTATATGCAGTATCTACATTAATAGTGCCATACAGTGCATATAAGAATGTGGTTTTATATACAGTGTGTACATTAGTAATGCCATACAGTGCACACAAGAATACCACTTTGTATAGAGTGCCTACATTAATAGTGCCATACAGTGCACATAAAATGTGTCTTTATATACAGTGTGTACATTAATACTGCCAAACAGTGCACATAAGAATATGTGCACATAAAGCTACTATTAATGTTGGCACTGTATATAAAGCCGTATTCTTATGTGCACTGTATGACACTATAATGTAGGCACTGTATATAAAGCCACATTCATATATGCACTGTTTGGCACTATTAATGTGGACACTATATATAAAGCCACATTCTTATGTGCGCTGTATGGCACTAATGTAGACACTGTATATAAAACCATATTCTGATATGCATTGTATTGTATGGCACTATTAATGCAGATGTGGCGCCCCTGCGGCAGGGTCGCCACTATAGGATTGCAGCAACTGGAATCGGTAAGTCCAGTCACCCACAAACACACACCCAACACACCCCGTCTCAGAGCGAGCGGGTGAACCCAGGTGGTGGGATGGCTCAGGCAGCTGTGGGACAGCGGGGGGTGGTGGGTGGGAAGTGAGCAGGAAGCAGATAGGGAAAGGGAGAGAACAAAGGAAGACTCCACGGGAAGTGGGAGGTTAATCAGAGGAGGACAAGGGACAGAGAAGATAGAAAGCACGGACCCAGAGGCCCGAACCACGATGAGGCCTACCCCAGGTCCCGGGGCTATAGACTGCAGACAGAAGGAGTCCTAGGGCACGGGTAGAGAGCTATTTACCTGCGAGCCCGAATAGCTGTGAAGCAGAAGGACGGGGCAAGAACCAGGAGCCTGGCCCTGAAGGTGGCAGGAAGGCCCAAGCTCCAACCATGAAACTGGGGGCCACGAGATCTCTATGAGTCGTGGCCAACTCCGACACAGCGCAGAGAAGGCAGCCGGACTAGGGCCAGGTGACCCCACCGGTCACACACGAAGGCCCGTGGCTGCTGGATCGGGTACTGTGTGCAGAGGCGCGTGCAGGAAGGAGGAGAACAGGCAGCGCTTAGGAAGGAAGCCAGGAGGAAAGTAACACAAAGGGTGTGCACTGGACAAGCCATCCTGGCCGCCACTATACTTGTGCTGTAACCTGAAGTGCCTGATGAAAAGAAGCCAAGTGAACCGGGTTGAAACTCAGCATTGTGTCCGACTGTTCATTTCGCGCCTGAGGAGAGGTAGACTGCAACGCCGCACAGACAGCAGGAGCCTGCCGAGAGTATTCCTGATCCTGCTCCACAGCCAGCTCAGCCCCGCTGGCCCTCCAAATCCCCAATTCCCTTCCACTCCAGATGCCCTGGGGACCTGCTCCTCCAATGGGGAGCTTCACCATCACAGCTGCAACTCCATCATCCCCAGAGGTCCCGAACTGCAGCAGCGGCCCCTACCACCCGCCTTCCACTGGTGGCGTCACGACAAACTCTATTTTATTTTTATTTATCTTTTTACAAACCCCTCTTTTTTACTGACCAGGTCACTACTGACCCGACGATGTCCAGAGGGTCCAGTTCCGAGTATTCCACGGCCCTTGCTTTCTCTCCTCTCTGTGCGCTGTCACCCCCAGTGTACTGTCCCTCCCGTTTGCACTTTGTCCCCCTCGTGCCTGTCTCCCCCTGTACACCATGTCCCCCCGTGTCGCTCCACAGTACTGCTCTCTTTCTCCCCTGTGCCACTCTCTACCCTGTATATGCAAATAAGAGTCTGTGGAGCCTCGTTTAGGAGTCTCAACACAGGACTAGCCAGATATCCCTCCAGGGAAGGATCTAGCCAAGTGGTGGCTCTTTGAGGAGACCACCATAACCACCATATTAAGTGGCCCTTTGAGTCAATATCCAGCTCTTTATGAGCTTAAAGATATAACAAGGGAATTACCAAAGCCAGGTATCCATCCACAGACAGCTGTTTCAGGGTGTTGCCCCTCATCAGTGTGGAGTAGGATTCTGGCTAGGTGGGAGCAATGCCTCGTAGACCAACATCACAAAGCTGCAAATAGAGTCTGTGGAGCCTCGGTTAGGAGTCTCAAACACAGAACTAGCCATATATCACTCCAGGGAAGGACCCAGCCAAGGGGTGGCTCCTTGCGGAGAACACCATAGCCACCATATGACTGTGCCCTTTAAGTCAATATCCAACTCTTTTACAAGTTTACAGATATGACAAGGGAATACCAAGGCCAGGTATCCATCCACATACAGCTGTTTCGGGGTGTTGCCCCTCATCAGTGTGGAGTAGGATTCTGGCTAGGTGGGAGCAAGGCCTAGTAGACCAAGATTGCAAAGTATTCACTGATCTTAGGGAGACCAGTCCAAGAAAACACTGCGGGCAGCTGGCTAAAGCGCTCAAACACAGTGAATTCCTAGGCACATTGCCCCCTGGGAAATATGAATATGCAAATAGAGTCTGTGGTAGCCTCGGTTAGGAGTCTCAAACACAGAACTAGCCATATATCACTCCAGGGAAGGACCCAGCTAAGGGGTGGCACAAAGCTCTCTCTGATCTCAGGGAGACCAGGCAAAGAAAACACTGCGGCAGCCGGCTAAAGCGCTCAACACAGTGAATTCCTAGGTGCATTGCCCCATGGGAATTTAGAATTTTCCCCTGTGCGCCATGTCCCCCTGTGCCTCTCTCTGCCCTGTGCCGCTCCACAGTACTGCTCTTTCTCCCCTGTGCCACTCTCCCTCTCCTCTGGGCCGCTCTCTTTGCGGTGCCACACTCTCTCCACTGTGCCTGCTCTCTCTCCCTACCCTGGGCCGCTCTCTGTCTGCTGTGCCTCTCCCATGCCGATCTCTCTCCCCGCTGGACCCCTATCTCTCCCCTGTACCACTCTCTCAGCTGTGTCGCTCTTTCTGTGCGGCTGCTCTCTCCCGTGCCCTCTCTCTCTCCCCCTGTGACCTCTCTCTCCCTGTGGCTCCTCTCTTCCCTGTGGCCTCTCTCCTTCTTCTCTCTCCCCTGTGGCCTCTCTCTCTTGCCTCTCCTGTGCCTCTCTCTCTTGCTCCCTGTGGCCTTCTCTCTCTCCCCTGTGGCCTCTCTCTACTGTGCCCTCTCTCTCCTGTGACCTCTCTCTTTCCTGTGCCATTCTCTCTCTTCCCTATGGCCTCTCTCTGCCCTGTGCCTCTCTCTCTCCTGTGGCCTCCATCTCCCCTGTGGCCTCTCTCCTGTGCCTCTCTCTCCCTCCCCTTGGCGCTCTCCTATGGCCTCTCTCTCTCCAGTGCCTTTCTCTCTCCCCACCCGTGGCCTCTCTCTCCCCTGTGGCCTCTCTCTCTCCCTGTGGCCTCTCTCCCTGTGCCTTCTCTCTCCCCCGTGGCCTCTCTCTCTCCCCTGTGGCCTCTCTCTTGCCTCTCTCTCATGCCCTTTCTCTCCCTCCCCTGTGGCCTCTCTCTTTCCTGTGCTATTCTCTCTCTCCTGTGCCTTTCTCTCTCTCCAACCGTGGCCTCTCTCTCCCCTGTAGCCTCTTTCTTTCTAGTCTGGGACACACTCTATGTCTCCTGTGGCCTCTCTCTCCAATCTCTTCCCAGCTGAGCAGTGTTGGACCGTCACAAGGATCAGTCACGTGACCCTGGCTCCGCTCCCGTCACATGACTGATCACGACATCACCTCAGTTCCTCATCCCTCTGGTAAGTATATGAGGGAGGTGGGGGTTGTGTTCGGGGAGCGGCGGGCGGCGTTGGTGTGGAGGTGTGCGGCGTGTTGTAGTGTGTGCCCAGGGACCATCACTGCCTGGCGGACGCCATATTGTTACAGCCATAGAGTGTATGCGGCGGAAGTGACATGCGACATCCAGACGGAAGTGGAGGAGACACTGAGCAATTATATATAGAGATACAATTATTGACACAACAACAGGCCATGCAGCGCCCAGAATACAATGTATATACAGCGCCCACATATATAGTGCTATGTACTGCCCTGAAGACATACAGTGCCCACATATCTATATTATATTTATTCATTTATGTAGCGCTATTAATTCCACAGCACTTTACATAGATTTACAACACTGTCCCCATAGGAAATGTAGATTATGAGCTCCAGTCAGTCTTTGGAGTGTGAGAGGAAACCGGAGAAAACACAGAGGGAACGTACACACTGCTGCCAATGTTGCCCTTAGTTGGAATTGAACCCAGAACCTCGGTTGTGCAAGGCCGCAGTGCTAACCACTGAGCCACCATACAGTGCTAACCACTGAGCCACCATACAGTGCTAACCACTGAGCCACCATACAGTGCTAACCACTGAGCCACCATACAGAGCTAACCACTGAGCCACCATACAGTGCTAACCACTGAGCCCTCCATATACAGTGCTAACCACTGATCCACCATATACAGTGCTAACCACTGAGCCACCATAAAGATGGTAACCACTGAGCCACCATACAGTGCTAACCACTGAGCCACCATATACAGTGCTAACCACTGAGCCACCGTATACAGTGCTAACCACTGAGCCACCATAACAGTGCTAACCACTGAGCCACCATACAGTGCTAACCACTGAGCCACCGTATACAGTGCTAACCACTGAGCCACCATACAGTGCTAACCACTGAGCCACCATATACAGTGCTAACCACTGAGCCACCATATACAGTGCTAACCACTGAGCCACCATAAAGAGGTAACCACTGAGCCACCATACAGTGCTAACCACTGAGCCACCATACAGTGCTAACCACTGAGCCACCATACAATGCTAACCACTGAGCCACCGTTTCAGTGCTAACCACTGAGCCACCATATACAGTGCTAACCACTGAGCCACCATAATACAGTGCTAACCACTGAGCCACCATACAGTGCTAACCACTGAGCCACCATACAGTGCTAACCACTGAGCCACCATATACAGTGCTAACCACTGAGCCACCATATACAGTGCTAACCACTGAGCCACCGTATACTATGCTAACCACTGAGCCACCATATACAGTGCTAACCACTGAGCCACCATACAGTGCTAACCACTGAGCCACCATACAGTGCTAACCACTGAGCCACACATATACAGTGCTAACCACTGAGCCACCATACAGTGCTAACCACTGAGCCACCGTATACAGTGCTAACCACTGAACCACCATACAGTGCTAACCACTGAGCCACCATATACAGTGCTAACCACTGAGCCACCATACAGTGCTAACCACTGAGCCACCATATACAGTGCTAACCACTGAGCCACCATACAGTGCTAACTACTGAGCCACCATACAGTGCTAACCACTGAGCCTCCATAAAGAGGTAACCACTGAGCCCCATACAGTGCTAACCACTGATACACCATATACAGTGCTAACCACTGAGCCACCATACAGTGCTAACCACTGAGCCACCATACAGTGCTAACCACTGAGCCACCATTACAGTGCTAACCACTGAGCCACCATACAGTGCTAACCACTGAGCCACCATACAGTGCTAACCACTGAGCCACCATACAGTGCTAACCACTGAGCCACCGTATACAGTGCTAACCACTGAGCCACCATATACAGTGCTAACCACTGAGTCACCATACAGTGCTAACCACTGAGCCACCATATACAGTGCTAACCACTGAGCCACCATACAGTGCTAACCACTGAGCCACCATATACAGTGCTAACCACTGAGCCACAGTACAGTGCTAACCACTGAGCCACCATACAGTGCTAACCACTGAGCCACCATATACAGTGCTAACCACTGAGCCACAGTACAGTGCTAACTACTGAGCCACCATACAGTGCTAACCACTGAGCCACCATATACAGTGCTAACCACTGAGCCACCATACAGTGCTAACCACTGAGCCACCATACACTGCTAACCACTGAGCCACCATATACAGTGCTAACCACTGAGCCACCATACAGTGCTAACCACTGAGCCACCATACAGTGCTAACCACTGAGCCACCATATACAGTGCTAACCACTGAGCCACCATACAGTGCTAACCACTGAGCCACCATACACTGCTAACCACTGAGCCACCATATACAGTGCTAACCACTGAGCCACCATACAGTGCTAACCACTGAGCCACCATATACAGTGCTAACCACTGAGCCACCATACAGTGCTAACCACTGAGCCACCATATACAGTGCTAACCACTGAGCCACAGTACAGTGCTAACCACTGAGCCACCATACAGTGCTAACCACTGAGCCACCATTACAGTGCTAACCACTGAGCCACCATATACAGTGCTAACCACTGAGCCACAGTACAGTGCTAACCACTGAGCCACCATACAGTGCTAACCACTGAGCCACCATATACAGTGCTAACCACTGAGCCACCATACAGTGCTAACCACTGAGCCACCATACAGTGCTAACCACTGAGCCACCATACAGTGCTAACCACTGAGCCACCATATACAGTGCTAACCACTGAGCCACCGTACAGTGCTAACCACTGAGCCACCATATACAGTGCTAACCACTGAGCCACCATATACAGTGCTAACCACTGAGCCCACCATACAGTGCTAACCACTCAGCACCACACTAGTGCTAACCACTGAGCCACCGTACAGTGCTAACTACTGAGCCACCGTACAGTGCTAACCACTGAGTCACCATATACAGTGCTAACCACTGAGCCACCATATACAGTGCTGACCACTGAGCCACCATACAGTGCTAACCACTGAGCCACCATATACAGTGCTAACCACTGAGCCACCATACAGTGCTAACCACTGAGCCACCATACAGTGCTAACTACTGAGCCACCATACAGTGCTAACCACTGAGCCACCATATACAGTGCTAACCACTGAGCCACCATATACAGTGCTAACCACTGAGCCACCATATACAGTGCTAACCACTGAGCCACCATACAGTGCTAACCACTGAGCCACCATATACAGTGCTAACCACTGAGCCACCGTACAGTGCTAACTACTGAGCCACCATACAGTGCTAACCACTGAAGCACCATACAGTGCTAACACTGAGCCACCATACAGTGCTAACCACTAAGCCACCTATACAGTGCTAACCACTGAGCCACCATATACAGTGCTAACCACTGAGCCACCGTACAGTGCTAACCACTGAGCCACCGTACAGTGCTAACTACTGAGCCACCATACAGTGCTAACCACTGAGTCACCATATAGTGCTAACCACTGAGCACACCATATACAGTGCTAACCACTGAGCCACCATATACAGTGCTAACCACTGAGCATCATGCAGTGCTAACCACTGAGCCACCATACAGTGCTAACCACTGAGCCTCCATACAGTGCTAACCACTGAGCCTCCATATACAGTGCTAACCACTGAGCCACCATACAGTGCTAACCACTGAGCCACCATACAGTGCTAACCACTGAGCCACCATATACAGTGCTAACCACTGAGCCACCATACAGTGCTAACCACTGAGCCACCATATACAGTGCTAACCACTGAGCCTCCATATACAGTGCTAACCACTGAGCCACCATACAGTGCTAACCACTGAGCCACCATATACAGTGCTAACCACTGAGCCACCATATACAGTGCTAACCACTGAGCCACCATACAGTGCTAACCACTGACCCCCATACAGTGCTAACCACTGACCACCATACAGTGCTAACCACTGAGCCACCATACAGTGCTAACCACTGAGCCACCATACAGTGCTAACCACTGAGCCACCATATACAGTGCTAACCACTGAGCCACCATATACAGTGCTAACCACTGAGCCACCATACAGTGCTAACCACTGAGCACCATACAGTGCTAACCACTGAGCCACCATACAGTGCTAACCACTGAGCCTCCATACAGTGCTAACCACTGAGCCTCCATATACAGTGCTAACCACTGAGCCACCATACAGTGCTAACCACTGAGCCACCATACAGTGCTAACCACTGAGCCACCATACAGTGCTAACCACTGAGCCACCAATACTGCTAACCACTGAGCCACCATACAGTGCTAACCACTGAGCCACCATATACAGTGCTAACCACTGAGCCCCATATAGTGCTAACCACTGAGCCACCATATACAGTGCTAACCACTGAGCCACCATATACAGTGCTAACCACTGAGCCCCATTACAGTGCTAACCACTGAGCCACCATATACAGTGCTAACCACTGAGCCACCATATACAGTGCTAACCACTGAGCCACCATATACAGTGCTAACCACTGAGCCACCATACAGTGCTAACCACTGAGCCACCATACAGTGCTAACCACTGAGCCACCATACAGTGCTAACCACTGAGCCACATACAGTGCTAACCACTGAGCCACCATACAGTGCTAACCACTGAGCCACCATACAGTGCTAACCACTGAGCCACCATACAGTGCTAACCACTGAGTCACCATACAGTGCTAACCACTGAGCCACCATACAGTGCTAACCACTGAGCCACCATACAGTGCTAACCACTGAGCCACCATACAGTGCTAACCACTGAGCCACCATACAGTGCTAACCACTGAGCCACCATACAGTGCTAACCCTGAGCCACCATACAGTGCTAACCACTGAGCCACCATACAGTGCTAACCACTGAGCCACCTATACAGTGCTAACCACTGAGCCACCATACATTTGACCTAAACTCAACCTGAGCCACCATACAGTGCTAACCACTGAGCCACCATACAGTGCTAACCACTGAGCCATTATACAGTGCTAACCACTGAGCCACCATACAATGCTAACCACTGACCACCATATACAGTGCTAACCACTGAGCCACTGTACAGTTTCTAACCACTGAGCCACCATACATTGCTAACCACTGAGCCACCATACAGTGCTAACCACTGAGCTACCATACAGTGCTGACCACTGTGCCACCATACAGAGCTAACCACTGACCACCATACAGTGCTAACCACTGAGCCACCATACAGTGCTAACTACTGAGCCCCCATACAGTGCCAACCACTGAGCCACCATACAGTGCCAACCACTGAGCCACATACAGTGCTAACCACTGAGCCACCATACAGTGCTAACCACTGAGCCACCATACAGTGCTGACCACTGTGCCACCATACAGAGCTAACCACTGACCCACCGTACAGTGCTAACCACTGAGCCACCATACAGTGCTAACCACTGAGCCACCATACAGTGCTATCCACTGAGCCACCATACAGTGCTAACCCTGAGCCTCCATACAGTGCTAACCACTGAGCCACCATATACAGTGCTAACCACTGAGCCACCATATACAGTGCTAACCACTGAGCCACCATACAGTGCTAACCACTGAGCCACCATACAGTGCTAACCACTGAGCCACTGTGCCGTTTATCTATCTATCAATCAATCATCTATTACAGCATGTGAGAGTCTGTGTATTCCTATGTAAAAAAGAAGTTGACATAAAGTGCTACATACCGGCACACATCACTCTCCTCTCAGACTGGCAAAGTTCCAAACTCAGAGTTTCCTATCAAGACTAATAAATAATAAAGCAAACATTGGTTTCTTACTTGATCTGCCAATAGCTTTTATAATTCTTATGTACAATTACAAATCAAAGTGACGGCCCCTGAGGAGCTGTGAGAGGGGCGGGCACTGCACAGGTTTACTCCGCCCATGAGGAAGCACTGAGCCAACAAGAACTTGGATTGCAGTTGAGTTAAGCAGCAGGGTGTAATTTACCATATAAGATGATGATGTCAATGATGCAAAATAGAACATAGAAGGTTCATTATAAGAACGGCCTGCAATGTCTTTAGAGAACTTCTCACCTCCCTGGATCGTCTTATATGGAGTATATTGGTGGCAATGGGGTGCAATGTAGCCAGGAGGATATCCCAATATACAGGACGTTTGTCCCCTTTACTCCATGGGGATTGTTGTATGTTTTGCTCAGGCTGAGAATAACCCTATGACACACTTATTTTGTACCGGCGAAATATCTCCGTCTGCCAAGTGGGTAATCCTGAAGATGCGGACACTTATGTGATGCAATGGGTGCTTCACAATTAATACATCCGTCATTTCGGATTTGTGACATGCACCAGCTGTGCTGACAGTAGGGCTCATATAATAATACCGTAATCCCCATGACCTTTCTCACCACTATTACTGAATCAGGAGTGATGAAGCACAAAGCATTCTGTATGGTCAGCAAATTACCCACACCCACCTCCATTACCTTCCCCATCAACAGCGCCCCCTAGAGATCATACACAGACACAAGTTTTACATGGTGTGTCTATGCCCGCTGCGACCACCGTGCATTCATAGAGCCAGAATACATGTATTTACCTGTGGACACAGACAGCAGAGGGCCCCTATGCAAGAACAATATATGGGCTCATCACAATGCACAATTCCTCCTGCTTTGGAAGTAGAAATGGGCCCCTTTACCCCTAGGACCACATGTGCCCCCAATGAACTGTTTGCAGTACCCTAACTTGAAGCTCATGGGCCCCGATGCAAAAGCTCCATCGGGGCCCCCAATTATTGCAAATCTTTAATAGCATTAGTGTTTTTCTATAGGTCAAAGGGACTTTTGGGCCCCCTAGACTCCAGGGCCTGGGTGCAATTGCAACCCCTGCACCTGCTGTAGTTACGCCTTTGTCCGCCCCTGCATGTATTATCCTTATAGACCATGCAATGCTCCTCTGGGAAATTACCCCTGTGTGATGTGTCTCTCCACTAACTGAGTGAATAATGCGCTAACAAACAGTTTTTTCACTGCAGTACCCCACATGGTCACCAGATGGCACTACCACTCTCAGCACTATGGGTTGCACTTTGCGGTTTATTTACTATATTAAGGACATATTTGTAAACATATCAGTTTGGAAACACCTAATCCTTCCCACCTCCTTGAGGGCTTGTTCTTATCCGTTGGCAGCTTGGACTGGTCCTATCCCTCTAAGCCCGAGCTGACGGGTAGAGTGGCACACCATGTGCCCTGGTTTTCTCTATATAAACACTGAAATTTCCCTTTATAGGCAGGGCCTGTCTTATCTATGGCACTTAGCTCAGGCAAGCGCCACTTGACCTCTAGTTTTCTCCTTGTCTGGACATAAATGCACAGTTGCTGTGTTGGTGGGGCCAAACTGTGCGAAATTAAAAGGCTAAACGTAAGTGATGTTCAGGTGACTTTCAACACTATTTCTGGCCATTGTATGACTTGTAGCCTGTATTTATCACCAGTTTTCCCCTCTGCAGAGTCTATCTCTAATTTTCAGTTATCTCTGAGCTGGTGGGTGCAGACTGGCAGATATGATGTCTCCCATACACAGCACACACTGAGACGGCAGATATGATGTCTCCCATACACAACACACACTGAGACGGCAGATATGATGTCTCCCATACACAGCACACACTGAGACATGAGGGATTCCTGCTGTCCTGTCTCTATGTAGATCATGTTCACAAGCAACAGTATTTGTTGTTATTTTTTTGCACCAAAATCTTCAAATAGAACAGAAGATACAGGAATTTTCATAGTTTTTAAGGTTGAAGGTAGACTTTAAATCATTCTGTTTCAACTATAGCCTAAGGCAGGGCAGGGAACTACAGGCTTTAATGGCCACCAACAGGTCATGTTTTCAGGATTTCCTTAGCATTGCACAGGGGTTGGAATCATCACCAGTGCAGGTGATTATATTATCACATGTGTAATACTAAGGAAATCCTGAAGATTGCACTGTGTGCGGCTCTTGAGGCTTTCTTCCCCCCCAGGATTCCCCTGGACGCCCCTCCCTTTGTAGTAATGCAACAGTATGCACCCACACTGGTGTCAGTGATAATACTGGTGCGGGAGCAGACAGTTGTTACCTTTTTTCCTGGATCCGGTGCCCCTAGAGGACAAGTCATTTAGGACTGCTTTCTGGGCATGCGCAGACCAAAAATCCGGATCCAGGGGGGCTACTTAGTGCCCTATTTTATTTTGACCTGCATTGTCCCAGATCTGGGTGGTCGTGGGTTTTTGACACGGAGACCACAAATGCACCAAGTTGCGTTTTTGATCGCGGGTAAAAACCGTGACCACATGGATCACGGACAAAAAGTGCAAAACTGTATACACCCGTAAGTACTGGCGGCCCCATTGAAAGTCAAAAGGGCTGAAAATGGATGTGCGGATTCACACAGATGGCAAAAAACGCTAGTGTGAAACCAGTCTAACATGTTGATCCAGACACAGTGTATCTCAACTCCAGTGTTCAGGAGCCACCAACAGGTCATGCTTTCAGGATTTCCTTAGCATTGCACAAGGTTGGACTCATCACCAGTGCAGGTAATAAATTATCACCTGTGCAATGCTAAGGAAATCCTCAAAACCTGCCCAGCTGGAGGCTCCTGAGGACTGGAGGTGAGAAACACCGATAGAGGAAGGCAAAAGGAAACCCATGTGGCAAACACTAAAGGCCGGCTTCACTCCACGCTTTGTGCTGTCAGGTTCTGTCCAGTGTTATGCAGGATGCTCCGGACAGAACCTGACAGCCCCGGACAAAACAGAACCAGAGGACAAATATGCGCTCGATCCTGTTTACTGCCGGAATCCTCCCTACGCAAAGCTGATGCTGTCCAGGTGCTGAAATTCTGGATGGGAGCTAGCCCGGTGCTGATATTTCAGCCAGGGAGCTCTCCAGGTGCTGAAATTCAGTGGCGTCTGCTAAAAGCAGTCATCGCTCTTCAGCACCCAGCATCCAGGAACCGGTCCGATTATATGTCGGATCTGACGCGATCCTGGCGCCCATAGACTCCCATGTTTTGGGGCGCCGGATCCAGGACAATCCGGTTTTGTCCGATTTTTGCATCGGACACAAAAATGATGCAGACTCTGGTTTTGTGTCCGATGCAAAAATTGGACAAAACCCGAGCCTGCCGGAAAAGCAGCAACCAGACGCAAATAGGCATAATCCGGCACGATAGGGATACATGGGGGGGCGAATTCGGATCCAGGGCCGTCTGGTGTGAATCTGTGGTGGGAAGCCGGCCTAAGCTCCACATTGGGGAAAAAATCCTTTCTTTTGCACTAAGTAAAAAGAAAATCTTTATTTTATGCGCCGTTTGGATGCAGAAAGTTGCACGTTTTGCAGAATGTGGCAAAAAAAAAAACCCAATCCAATGAGGGAACGGAATGTGCAGAAATTGTGCAACAATGTAACAACTTTATGAAAAGTCAAAATGATGAAATGTGGAAAGTGGCGCCCACAATGTCAATTTTTCAGTTCTTGCAGCATTTTTCAGCCCTTTAAGCCATAGACTTAATGATGAAGAACACAGGGCACAAATCTGCACCAATCCTCAGCGGATTTGGGGCATTTTTCTACCAGAAAATGCAGATTTGGTGCAGAAATTCCAGCAACAAAATACTCAGCCATAGACGGCATCAATACTTCCTAAGGGGGTATTAAAGGGAATCTGTCATCAGGTTTTTGACATCCAATCTGAAGCAGCATAATGTAGAGACAGAGACCTTGATTCCAGCGATGTGTCACTTACTGAGTCGCTTGCCATCAGTTTGATACAATGACTGTTTTCTCTGCTGCTCCTGAATATGCTGGACTACTTGAGTAGTCCTCTAATGATAATCTCCAGATGATTAAACAGTGATTTTATCAAAACTACACTGAGCAGCCCAGTAAGTGACACATCGCTGGAATCAGGGTCTCTGTCTCTACAGTATGCGGCTCTCAGACATGATGGTAAAAACCTGGTGACAGATACCCTTTAATACTGGGTTAAGGGCTGTGGTATAACTTGAAGCTCACGACCTTGATGCAAAAGCTCCAACGGGGCCCCCAATTATTGCAAACCTTTAATAGCATTAGTCTTTTTCTATAGACCAAAGGACTTTTGGGGCCCCCCTAGGCTCCAGGGCCCGGGTGCGATTGCAGCCCCTGCACCTGTTGTAGTTACCCCCTGGTTAAGGGGCACAATTCTTGCCTTGTCCTTGGAAGTTCACTGGTTGTCACTCCGTTTTCTCAGAAACAGATAAGGAATCGGGAGAAAGGAGACAACTCAAGGAAAACTATTTACTGGTGTTTAATGTATCCCCCCCCTCCTGTAGGGTAACTTGCCATTAGTGGGACGATCATAGGGTGAAGCTCTGGGAAGAGCAGCGGGATTCTGTGAAATCTATATAGGGAGTTTCCATGAGGTCAGAGCTCCCCGGGGGTCCTCGGGGGTATTTTTCGGTTCACCTGGGGCTTCCCTGGCCCCCGGGCGCAGTCTGTGAGAGCGAGGTCTCTGTCGGGTCACTTCGTGGGGTGACGGCGGAGGTTGCTCCCTTTTTTCTCGGTTTATAGGCACGTTTTCGGGCTCGTCTCAGGTTGCTTGGGATCTATACATAGGGCTGAGGCTGTGAATAGGCAGACTGACCCTCCCCTGTGGCCGTGTCATTACTGCGGTATTTTTGGGAATGGCAGCTGCCACCCCCTCCCCCTTTCCTGTAGCCTCTTGTGTTGTATCTGACGCAGCATAGCACACAGGTACCGACCCCCAGGAGGATGGGCGCTCCTCACCCTCCATCACCCTTTGTTGGGTGCTAACTGGCTGATTGGTGGGGGGACGAAGAATCGGACCCCCACGCTCGGATATTTAAGGCCAGTGGAGGGGCCCCGATACAAAAGCTCCAATGGGGCCCCCAATTGTTGCAAGTCTTTGATAGGATTTATCTTTTGGGGCCCCTTAGGCTCCAGGGCCCTGGGTGCGATCACAACCCCTGCACCTGTTGTAGTTACGCCCGGTTCAGGGCCCACCCTAAAGACTTGTCCATCAATATCCTGAATGAAAAGTTCTGAAACTTTCTAATAATTTGTATTTCAGGTCTTCTCCCTTCTCAATGTCTCTGCTTGCTGTCAGTGAATTAAACATTGTTTATGTTCAGATCCAGCGATCTCGTCCTTATAATTACCCAGTTGTAATCTCATAGCTGATATTTCGGTTGTCGTACACAGACTTGAGGACTCCTGGTGCACGGCACAACATAGAGGTTACAACAGGATGGAAATGGAGAAGGAAGAAGACCATGACAATAGGAAGCGGGGAATGGGACACATCCTGACACTAACATGTGTCTGTTCTGAGCTCCCCTATCATCCCTAAGTGGGTCTTTCCCCCCGCCGCCGTCACATGCCTCGTCTCTGTCACCTCCAATCACCCTGGATAGGGTGAGTTCGTCCTTACCGAGTTTTTCTCTAAAAACTGATGGTTCCGTTGTCACGCACGACTAGAGGACGTCTGGCGCACATCGGAACAACAGGATGGGAAGGAAGAACACCATGACAATAGGGAGTGGGGAATGGGACAGGTCCTGACACTAACCTGTCTCTGACCTGAGCTCCCCTATCACCCCTAAGCGGGTCGTTCCCCTCGCCGCTGTCACACGCTTCGTCCCTAACTGTCACCTCCACTCCTCCTGTATAGGGTGAGTTCGTCCTTACCAATTTTCTTTCTAATAACTGAGGGTTTGGTTGTCACACACGAACTATGGAATGTCTGGTGCATGGCGCGTCACAGAAATTACAACGGGATGGAAATGGAGAGTAAGGAGAAAGACACTGGCAATAGGACCGGGAGATGGGACACCTCCTGACATTAACCTGTGTCTGTCCTCAGCTAATCAGATGGAGGTGACTAAGCGTGTGTGTCCTCCAGCACTCAGCTCATCAGATGGAGGTGACTGAGCGTGTGTGTCCTCCAGTACTTGGCTTATTTGGTGGAGGTGACTGAGCATGTGTGTCCTCCAGCCCTCAGCTCATTAGGTGGGGTGACTGAGCGTGTGTGTCCTCCAGCATTCAGCTCATTAGGTGGTGGTGACTAAGCATGTGTGTCCTCCGGCACTGAGCTCATTAGGTGGAGGTGACTGAGCATGTGTGTTCTCTAGCACTTGTCTCATTAGATGGAAGTCACTGAGCATGTGTGTCCACCAGCACTTGTCTCATTAGATGGAAGTGACTGAGCGTGTGTGTTCTCCTAGCACTTGTCTCATTAGATGGAAGTGACTGAGCATGTGTGTCCACCAGCACTTGTCTCATTAGATGGAGGTGACTGAGCGTATGTGTGTCTCTAGCACTTGGCTCATTAGGTGGTGGTGACTGAGCATGTGTGTCCTCCAGCCCTCAGCTTATTAGGTGGAGGTGGCTGAGCATGTGTGCCCTCCAGCACTCAGCTCATTAGGTGGAGGTGAGTGAGTATGTGAGTCCTCCAGCACTCAGCTCATTAGGTGGTGGTGACTAAACATGTGTGTTCCTCCAGCCTCAGCTTATTAGGTGGAGGTGGACTGAGCATGTGTGCCCTCCAGCACTCAGCTCATTAGGGGGAGGTGGCTGAGCATGTGTGCCCTCCAGCACTCAGCTCATTAGGGGGCGGTGGCTGAGCATGTGTGCCCTCCAGCACTCGTCTCATTAGGTGGAGGTGACTGAGCGTGTGTCCTCCAGCATTTGTCTGATTAGTGGAGGCGACTGAGCATGTGTGTCCTCCAGCACCTCGCCTCATTAGATGGAGGTAATGAGCATGTGTGTCCTCCAGCCCTCAGCTCATTAGGGGAAGGTGACTGAGCGTATGTGTCCTCCAGCACTCGCCTCATTAGATGGAGGTGACTGAGCATGTGTGTCCTCCAGCCCTCAGCTCATTAGGTGGAGGTGATTGAGTGTGTGTGTCCTCCAGCACTCATCCCATTAGGTGGAGGTGACTGAGTGTGTCCTCCAGCATTTGTCTCATTAAGTGGAGGTGACTGAGCATGTGTGTCCTCCAGGATCGCCTCATTAGATGGAGGTGACTGAGCGTGTGTGTCCTCCAGCACTCATCTCATTAGGTGGTGGTGACTGAGCATATGTGTCCTCCAGCCTCAGCTCATTATGGGGAGGTGACTGAGCATGTGTGTCCTCCAGCACTCGGCTCATCAGGTGGAGGCGATTGAGCATATGTGTCCTCCATAACTTGACAAATATCCTTTCTTCATGATATTTAGTGTGAAGAACCCCTTTAAGTGGCAGTAGCACAGACGTCTGGCATTGGGACGGGCGCCTGTGCCAGCGGGTGACCTGTGAGTTATGGGCTGGTGGCCGGAGCAGGTATGTGACCGGCTACCGGAGCTGATTTGTAGCGATACCCGATCCCCGATCCGGGTGTTCGATTCGGGTGGGATCAGCGATACGGTGTATTATAAGAGTACAGATAGTGTAACGGGCTGGTATGTGAGCGGTGCCAGGCGGCGTGCTGGGACAGGCTCATGCCACACGCCCAATATCTTTTTGTGTCCCTGTCTGGTCTGGGGTGGGGGGTGACGGTCCCACAGGAGCTGGTATGATGGATCGCAGACCAGTAGAGCGCAGATTATGGCGGAAGTGATAGGAGAGGAATGCATTGCTGACATTCATCTACGACATGGTGGGGGGGTCCTGACCATTACGTTATCCTATACCCAAAAGAAATGCGCGTGGCACGCCCAGGCATACCTATCCGTACCAATCAATCACTGGCATGGCCGCCACATACTCCTAAGCATGAAACAGATCCCACCAGGAGGCGTTCATGACCGGTCTCAGCTTCCACCTGTCTCTGCATTACAACCCTTTTTGCTCAGCCGTCAGCTCCTTCGCTCCTGTGTTTCTGGGGCTTATGACAGAATCAGCTGCTAGAACATTTTATCTGGAGACTAAAATTAGGATTGTTTCTGGGTGAGGAGGAGCCGGCGTCTGTCCGCAGCTCGGATCCTCGAGACCCCCGGACAAAGGATCCTACACGAGACCCCAGAAGACATCCGGGTCTAAAGATCCAGAACCGATACCTGAGAGCGGGAGGGAAAGATCAGCAACAGAAAAGGTAATGAGAGTGAATGCAAGCTGTTGTTATCTGTTATCTGCTGATGGATACATCTGATCCCTTAAAGCGAATCTGTTATCTTCACCTCATCTGAGAGTAGCCCAATATTTCAGCAATGTGTCACTTACTGGGCTGCTCAGTGTAGTTTTGATAAAATCACTGTTTTATCAGCAGGAGATTATCATTACATGACTACTTGTCTGCTGAGCAGCTCATGCACATTCATGAACTACTAAATCTGCAGCAGAGAAAACAGTGATGTTATCAAAACGACAGCAAGCAGCTCAGTAAAGTGACACATCGCTGAATCAGGGTCTCTGACTCTACATTAAGGTCCTCCCAGATGAGATGGTAAAAACCTGGTGAAAATTCTAAAAGCTATTGTTTATGTTATCTGCTGACTGATACATATCTGCTCCCTTAAAGGGAATCTGTCACCAGGTTTTTGCCACCTAATCTGAGAGCAGCATAATGTCGGGATAGAGATCCTGATTCCAGCGATGTGTCACTTACTCAGCTGCTCAGTGTAGTTTTGATAAAATCATCTGGAGATTATCATTAGAGGACTACTTGTCCTGCTGCAGGTATCCAGCTTATTCATGACTGCTAAATCTGCAGCAGAGAAAACAGTCATGTTATCAAAATAACAGTCAAGCAGCTCAGTAAGTGACACATCGCTTGGAATCAGGGTCTCTGACTCTACTTTATGCTGCTCTCAGATGAGATGTAAAAACCAGGTGAAGATTCCCTTTAAATGCAAGCTATTGATATCTGTTATGTGCTGACTGACACATATGTAAGGTTAGGCTGAGATCACAGATCCAGTGATCGCCCATTAGATCGGATCCATCATTATCCGTTCTGCAAACACAACTTTCATGTTTGTTTTGAAGAAATTGATTTCTGCAGGATCCATTTTTGTAACATTGGAGTCTATGGAGAACGGATCCGGTAACTGATCACTATTTATCCTCTGTTTTTCTACCATTTGTAATGGATCCATTTAACATTGGAGTCTATGGAGAATGGATCCGTAACTGATCACTATTTATCCTCTGTTTTTCTCTCATTTGTAAGGATCATTTTTTTCTTACTGGATCAGTTTCACTATGGAAGATAATAGTGATCAGTTACCGGATCCGTTCTCCTATAGACTCCAATGTTAACAGAATGGACTATTGTGTGACATTTTAAAGGTTCCGGTGACAGCTTTTAGCCTCTAAAAACAGGATAAGTAAGAAACATAAGAAAAAAGTCACAAATGTTGAGTCTGGGCCTTCACGTCTCATTGTTTTCAATGTTCTCTGATCGCGGTCAGTAAACAGAACATGAGCTGTTTACATCCAGAGACTGATCTGAAACTACTCACAGCTGAGACTTTGTTACAATTGTATCCAGTCTGGAGAATAAACACTCAGTGAGGCTCAACCCTCTCCAGTCCCGATCATTTGTTACAATGTAGCAGTTTGTAGCTCAGACTTTGATACAAGTGTATCAGGCTATGTTCACACACTGCTTTTTTACATTGGTCTCATCCTGCGTTTTTGATTCCTAGCAAAACCTCTGTGATTCAGGGAAAAGCTCCACACACACAGGTTTTATTTCATCGCAGAAACTCAAACCGCCACAAGTTTTAGATAAGTCGAATTGATCTAATCAAACAGTCATGACAAGTTCAGGGTGGTGTGTGAACAGTAGTTTGGAGGTTGAAGTAGCAGCTCACAACACTGTCCCCATGGGGCTCACAATCTATATTTCTTATCAGCCTTTGGAGTGTGGGAGGAAACCACACAAAACATGGGGAGAACACACAAGCTGAAACTCCTTAGGGCACCTTTACACGCTGCCACCGCGGCAAAAATATTGACGGTGAATGTCGCCCTGCGACAATCGCCGTCAAAATCTCTCCCAATTGCGACGTGTAATTGGGGAATTTGGCTGCGATTTTGTCGCCTCACCATGGTCGCCTGATTTCAGTGCAGTGCCCTAAAATATTTCTCACCGCGGTGGCGGTGTGTAAAGTACTGCTTACAGTTGTCATCCTTGGTGGGATATGAACCAGGCCCCAGCACTGCAAGGCTGCAGTGCTAACCACAGAGCCACCATACAATGCTAACCACTGAGCCACCCATACAGTGCTAACCACTGAGCCACCATACAGTGCTAACCACTGAGCCACCATATACAGTGCTAACCACTGAGCCACCATATACAGTGCTAACCACTGAGCCACCATACAGTGCTAACCACTGAGCCACCATATACAGTGCTAACCACTGAGCCACCATACAGTGCTGACCACTGAGCCACCATACAGTGCTAACCACTGAGCCACCATACAGTGCTAACCACTGAGCCACCATATACAGTGCTAACCACTGATCCACCATATACAGTGCTAACCACTGAGCCACCATACAGTGCTAACCACTGAGCCACCGTACAATGCTAACCACTGAGCCACCATATACAGTGCTAACCACTGAGCCACCGTACAATGCTAACCACTGAGCCACCATATACAGTGCTAACCACTGAGCCACCATACAGTGCTAACCACTGAGCCACCATACAGTGCTAACCACTGAGCCACCATATACAGTGCTAACCACTGAGCAACCATATACAGTGCTAACCACTGAGCCACCATACAGTGCTAACCACTGAGCCACCATATACAGTGCTAACCACTGAGCCACCATACAATGCTAACCACTGAGCCACCCATACAGTGCTAACCACTGAGCCCCCATACAGTGCTAACCACTGAGCCACCATACAGTGCTAACCACTGAGCCACCATATACAGTGCTAACCACTGAGCCACCATATACAGTGCTAACCACTGAGCCACCGTACAGTGCTAACTACTGAGCCACCATACAGTGCTAACCACTGAGCCACCATACAGTGCTAACCACTGAGCCACCATACAGTGCTAACCACTGAGCCACCATACAGTGCTAACCACTGAGCCACCATACAGTGCTAACCACTGAGCCACCATACAGTGCTAACCACTGAGCCACCATATACAGTGCTAACCACTGAGCCACCATACAGTGCTAACCACTGAGCCACCATATACAGTGCTAACCACTGAGCCACCATATACAGTGCTAACCACTGAGCCACCATACAGTGCTAACCACTGAGCCACCATACAGTGCTAACCACTGAGCCACCATATACAGTGCTAACCACTGAGCCACCATACAGTGCTAACCACTGAGCCACCATACAGTGCTAACCACTGAGCCACCATACAGTGCTAACCACTGAGCCACCATATACAGTGCTAACCACTGAGCCACCATATACAGTGCTAACCACTGAGCCACCATACAGTGCTAACCACTGAGCCACCATACAGTGCTAACCACTGAGCCACCGTATACAGTGCTAACCACTGAGCCACCATATACAGTGCTAACCACTGAGCCACCGTATACAGTGCTAACCACTGAGCCACCATACAGTGCTAACCACTGAGCCACCATATAGGGTATGTGCCCACTGGAAGTTTTAAAGTCGTTTTATCAGCGAAAAAACGTCGACGTTTTATCATAGGTTTTATTTAAATTTATGTTAATCCTAACCACCGGTTGGATTAACATGCTAGTCAATGGATTTTAGAAAACGCTGTGCACATGAGAACGTTTTTATTTGTCTCCTTTCCACTTTCTTCACCGGTTTTGCACCGGTTTTCAAAGATAGAGCATGTCACTTCTTTTCAGCGTTTTTCCAGCAGTTCCAGCTTACAAGTGCACAAAAAACCGGCTTTAAAACGTTAAGAAAAACCGCCGGAAAACCGCCGATAAAACGCTGTACAAACGCTATAAAACCGAGCAAAAAACGAGGGACACTGCTGAGCACAGAAAACTCAGTTTCTGCAATTCTCCACAGGTTTTCTGACGGTCTGCAATGATGCAGAACCATCCAGTGGGCACATACCCTATGATAAAACGTCGACGTTTTTCGCTGATAAAACGACTTTAAAACTTCCAGTGGGCACATACCCTTACAGTGCTAACCACTGAGCCACCATACAGTGCTAACCACTGAGCCACCATACAGTGCTAACCACTGAGCCACCATACAGTGCTAACCACAGAGCCACCATACAGTGCTAACCACTGAGCCACCATATACAGTGCTAACCACTGAGCCACCATACAGTGCTAACCACTGAGCCACCATACAGTGCTAACCACTGAGCCACCATACACTGCTAACCACTGAGCCACCATACAGTGCTAACCACTGAGCCACCATACAGTGCTAACCACTGAGCCACCATACAGTGCTAACCACAGAGCCACCATACAGTGCTAACCACTGAGCCACCATATACAGTGCTAACCACTGAGCCACCATACAGTGCTAACCACTGAGCCACCATACAGTGCTAACCACTGAGCCACCATACACTGCTAACCACTGAGCCACCATACAGTGCTAACCACTGAGCCACCATACAGTGCTAACCACTGAGCCACCATACAGTGCTAACCACTGAGCCACCATATACAGTGCTAACCACTGAGCCCCCATACAGTGCTAACCACTGAGCCCCCATACAGTGCTAACCACTGAGCCACCATATACAGTGCTAACCACTGAGCCACCATACAGTGCTAACCACTGAGCCACCATATACAGTGCTAACCACTGAGCCACCATACAGTGCTAACCACTGAGCCACCATACAGTGCTAACCACTGAGTCACCATACAGTGCTAATCACTGAGCCACCATACAGTGCTAACCACTGAGCCACCATACAGTGCTAACCACTGAGCCACCATACAGTGCTAACCACTGAGCCACCATATACAGTGCTAACCACTGAGCCACCATACAGTGCTAACCACTGAGCCACCATACAGTGCTAACCCACTGAGCCACCATACAGTGCTAACCACTGAGCCACCATACAGTGCTAACCACTGAGCCACCATATACAGTGCTAACCACTGAGCCACCATACAGTGCTAACCACTGAGCCACCATACAGTGCTAACCACCGAGCCACCCTACACAGTGCTAACCACTGAGCCACCATACAGCGCTAACCACTGAGCCACCATATACAGTGCTAACCACTGAGCCACCATACAGTGCTAACCACTGAGCCACCATATACAGTGCTAACCACTGAGCCACCATACAGTGCTAACCACTGAGCCACCATACAGTGCTAACCACTGAGCCACCATACAGTGCTAACCACTGAGCCACCATACAGTGCTAACCACCGAGCCACCCTACACAGTGCTAACCACTGAGCCACCATACAGCGCTAACCACTGAGCCACCATACAGTGCTAACCACTGAGCCACCATATACAGTGCTAACCACTGAGCCACCATATACAGTGCTAACCACTGAGCCACCATACAGTGCTAACCACTGAGCCACCATACAGTGCTAACCACTGAGCCACCATATACAGTGCTAACCACTGAGCCACCATACAGTGCTAACCACTGAGCCACCATACAGTGCTAACCACTGAGCCACCATACAGTGCTAACCACTGAGCCACCATATACAGTGCTAACCACTGAGCCACCATATACAGTGCTAACCACTGAGCCACCATACAGTGCTAACCACTGAGCCACCGTATACAGTGCTAACCACTGAGCCACCATACAGTGCTAACCACTGAGCCACCATATAGGGTATGTGCCCACTGGAAGTTTTAAAGTCGTTTTATCAGCGAAAAACGTCGACGTTTTATCATAGGTTTTATTTAAATTTATGTTAATCCTAACCACCGGTTGGATTAACATGCTAGTCAATGGATTTTAGAAAACGCTGTGCACATGAGAACGTTTTTATTTGTCTCCTTTCCACTTTCTTCACGGTTTTGCACCGGTTTTCAAAGATAGAGCATGTCACTTCTTTTCAGCGTTTTTCCAGCAGTTCCAGCTTACAAGTGCACAAAAAACCGGCTTTAAAACGTTAAGAAAAACCGCCGGAAAACCGCCGATAAAACGCTGTACAAACGCTATAAAACCGAGCAAAAAACGAGGGACACTGCTGAGCACAGAAAACTCAGTTTCTGCAATTCTCCACAGGTTTTCTGATGGTCTGCAATGATGCAGAACCATCCAGTGGGCACATACCCTATGATAAAACGTCGACGTTTTTCGCTGATAAAACGACTTTAAAACTTCCAGTGGGCACATACCCTTACAGTGCTAACCACTGAGCCACCATACAGTGCTAACCACTGAGCCACCATACAGTGCTAACCACTGAGCCACCATACAGTGCTAACCACAGAGCCACCATACAGTGCTAACCACTGAGCCACCATATACAGTGCTAACCACTGAGCCACCATACAGTGCTAACCACTGAGCCACCATACAGTGCTAACCACTGAGCCACCATACACTGCTAACCACTGAGCCACCATACAGTGCTAACCACTGAGCCACCATACAGTGCTAACCACTGAGCCACCATACAGTGCTAACCACAGAGCCACCATACAGTGCTAACCACTGAGCCACCATATACAGTGCTAACCACTGAGCCACCATACAGTGCTAACCACTGAGCCACCATACACTGCTAACCACTGAGCCACCATACAGTGCTAACCACTGAGCCACCATACAGTGCTAACCACTGAGCCACCATACAGTGCTAACCACTGAGCCACCATATACAGTGCTAACCACTGAGCCCCCATACAGTGCTAACCACTGAGCCCCCATACAGTGCTAACCACTGAGCCACCATACAGTGCTAACCACTGAGCCACCATATACAGTGCTAACCACTGAGCCACCATACAGTGCTAACCACTGAGCCACCATACAGTGCTAACCACTGAGCCACCATACAGTGCTAACCACTGAGCCACCATACAGTGCTAATCACTGAGCCACCATACTGTGCTAACCACTGAGCCACCATACAGTGCTAACCACTGAGCCACCATATACAGTGCTAACCACTGAGCCACCATACAGTGCTAACCACTGAGCCACCATACAGTGCTAACCACTGAGCCACCATACAGTGCTAACCACTGAGCCACCTATACAGTGCTAACCACTGAGCCACCATACAGTGCTAACCACTGAGCCACCATACAGTGCTAACCACCGAGCCACCCTACACAGTGCTAACCACTGAGCCACCATACAGCGCTAACCACTGAGCCACCATATACAGTGCTAACCACTGAGCCACCATACAGTGCTAACCACTGAGCCACCATATACAGTGCTAACCACTGAGCCACCATACAGTGCTAACCACTGAGCCACCATACAGTGCTAACCACTGAGCCACCATACAGTGCTAACCACTGAGCCACCATACAGTGCTAACCACCGAGCCACCCTACACAGTGCTAACCACTGAGCCACCATACAGCGCTAACCACTGAGCCCCATACAGTGCTAACCACTGAGCCACCATATACAGTGCTAACCACTGAGCCACCATATACAGTGCTAACCACTGAGCCACCATACAGTGCTAACCACTGAGCCACCGTACAGTGCTAACCACTGAGCCACCATATACAGTGCTAACCACTGAGCCACCATACAGTGCTAACCACTGAGCCACCGTACAGTGCTAACCACTGAGCCACCATACAGTGCTAACCACTGAGCCACCATATACAGTGCTAACCACTGAGCCACATGCTGTGTCAATTCTTTTCAGACGTTTTGCTGCATTATTTTCATAGAATGCAATGAGGAAGTGAAAAACGCAGCAAAAAACACAGGTTTTCTATTGGCGATAAATCTTATCTATCAATCAAAACATCAGGTTTTGCTGCAGCAAAACTGCACTGTGTGAGCACAGCCTAAGGCCATGTTCATATATTGCATTTTTTCTGCGTTTTTTTCTGCAGTCAAACCTCTTCTCTTGGCACAATTTTGCTGCGCTTTTGTTACTTTTTGGCTGCATTTTTGCTTCATTTTTCACTGTTTTGTTGTGTTTTTGGTGTCATTTGTCTACAGTTTGTGTTAATAAAGTTAATTTTATCCACCGCAAAAATGCAGCCGTGGAGTTTTTCATCGTTTTCAATCTTTAAGAAATGCTGCAAAAACCCTGATAGAACTGACGCAGCTTCTATAAAAAAACGCAGCAGTTTCCATTTCAGACAAGAAAAATAAAGCAACGTGTGCAAGAGATTCCTGACATCTCAGAGCTTTTGAAGGTGCATAAAACTCATGAAAAAACACAGCAAAAAGCCGCAGCAAAAGTGCAACATGTGAACATAGACTTATGTCATCCAGAACTTTCATATTGATTTCTAGGACTGAACAGTAACGGATTCTGTTTAGGTTCAACTATCGGTAATCCTCCAAGTACGAGGATGCTGCTACAAGCACATCTCAATCAATTAGAAGATCATCAAAAGGTTAATTTATATTCAGTAATTCTATACATAAAGTGACACACATCTATTATATAGAGTCATTACACACAGAGGGATCTATTCATGTGTTTATTCTGTTAATGTTGATGATTAATGAAACCCAAAGGTCATTATCGCAAAAATTAAAGTAAGGGTGGATGAAGGGTCTGAGAGATAAAATATGACCTAAATAGGTATCAGAGGCTTCACCATGTGTGGTTGTGAGAGTCACAACCACTATAAAAGCAGATCACGGCTGCTGCAGTCCCCAGCGTGGTGCAGATAGAGTAGGGAGGATGAAGGGTTAAACACCGCACTGCTGTATTCCACCAGACATCAAAAGGGGAATATAATATTGATTTATTAGTCAATGCGTTCCAGGGTTCCCAGAGAAATGGCAATATGATATTGATTTGTCCTGAGAAGGGGCCGGGAGCTCTGAAACGCGTTGACTAATAAATCATATATATTCACCCTTTGATGTCTTGTGGAATACAGCAGCGCATGTTTAACCCTTCATCCTCCCTACTTTAATTTTCTGAGATAATGACCTTTGGGTTTTCATTAATCATCAACATTAACAGAAATAAACACATGAAATAGATCCCTCTGTGTGTAATGACTCTATATAATAGATGGTTTCATTTTATGTATTGAATTACTGAAGTAAATGAACTTTTTGATGATCTTCTAATTCATTGAGATGCTCCTGCATGCTTTCCAGGACATTCTTAATGATTTCTATGATGACCAATATATATAATATTAGGGGTCCAGGTATCGGTATTCCTCCAGTTAGCTGCAGCTACTTTGGAGCTGTGAGAACAATGAACAGGACACATCTGTGGCCCCTGAAATGAGCAATTTTAGAAAAACCTTGGGTCAGGATGTATTTTTTAGTATTTGGATATAAACAATAATGTTCTCATTCACTGACTGACAACAAACTGAGTAATTTAATATAGTAAAGAATTAATACACAAAGTAATTGATAAAGTTCCAAACTTCTTTCATGAACAATTCCGATCATCCGGCACGATGGAGGCCAGAAGGGTAGAGGATCCTTTCTGTCCTCCATCATGCCGGATGATCTGAATGGTGCCGCCGCTCTAATCTTGTTCTTTGCTTTTCATGTTGATGTTATTTTTGTCTTGCAGGTAGATGGCGGCTTTGTCCCTCCCGCCACAGAGCTCGCACGTGGGATTAGACATGCCGGGGAGCGCTCCTCGCTTTCTGTCTTTTCCTCGCTCAGTCTCAGCGCCCGTTGGCACTCACGCCGTCCTCAGATGTCGTATAAGCGGAGATCCACCACCCAACGTATTGTGGGAACGCGTTGGGAATATCCGTCTGGAGCTTGGGGACAGATGCTTCGCTCAGAGAGACGGGGACTGGTACCAGTTGGTGATCAGCGACCTACGACTGGAAGACTCCGGACATTATATGTGCAGGGCTAGTAACTGGTCGGGTGAAGGATATGCGGGGGCCAAGCTAACTGTGACGCTCAACAGCACGGTGGTCAACGAGCCGCGTTTCGGTCCATCAAATGAAGTATTTCCATCCACAAAGTTGGCCGTCGGGTCTTCCTCCATTGCGGAGACACTCCAGTTGGGTATGACCAACAGTGATGACCACTCCGAAGGCCCCGACTTCTCCCCGTATTTCCTGCTCCTTCCAAGGTCGCAGAGGTTGACCCGTGGTCAAAGTGGGGAGTTCACTTGCACAGTTTTAGGGAAACCAGAACCTACAATCCGTTGGGAAAAAGATGGAAGGGGCCTTGAAGAGATCTTCGATAGATCTCACTACCAATTGTCTCCCGGGGGTCACAACTTAAGCATTACTCATGTTCGCCCCCTGACGCTGGCGTCTATGTGTGTCGGGCCTCTAATTCTGTTGGGCAATGCTTGGCTGCCTCTGTATTACTGGTGGATCCAAGTCCACGTCAAGGTCCGGAACCAATTCCAGGGGACCCTCCCGCTCAGGTGAAAGTGTTCACGGTCAACGAAGGAAAACATGCCAAACTGCGGTGTCTGGTGACCGGGAAACCAAGGCCTGAGATTGTCTGGCGCAAAGACGGGCGTGCGGTCAGTCCTGGCCGCCGGACACTCGTTTATGAAGACCGCGATGGACACTTTATACTCAAAGTGCTGTTCTGTCGCCAACAAGACCGGGGCTTGTATGTGTGCGGCGCCTCAAACACAGCTGGAAACACGCTCAGTGCCGTCATGTTACACGTAAGAGGTACGTGGGGGGGACATGAAATATGCACTAGGGAATTGCTGAATATGGTATCATAACCGATGTTCATCCAAGGCAGGTAATAGGGGTGCTGGATGTACATGGCCTTATTAGGCACAAACTATAGAAGGGCCATCTGGAGATTGAGCTCCCAGCAGTGGTGCAACTTGAAGCTGATGGGCCCCAATGTGAAAGCTCCAATGGGGTCCAATTATTGAAAATCTCATAGCTTCAGTCTTGTTCTATAGGCCAAAGGGACTTTTGGGGTCCCCCAGGCTCCGGGAAACAGGTGCAATTGCAACCCCTGCACCTGTTGTAGTTACGCCTCTGGCACTCAGAGCTTGAACCCTTGACCCACACTTAGGACATAACTAAGTTCTTATTGACATCAGGTCCTGAGAATGAAGGTTGACATATGGACTGTTTATCCTATGTTTGCTTCATTCTTCTGCCCTGTGTCCAGACCATCCACCTGTGCAGAAAGTTGCAATCTGGCCCCGTTCAAGTGGATGGGAAAAATTTTGGTTGCCCTTCAGTCACCAAATGATGACTCATCCTAGTTATTTCTCTTCATTTTACAAGTTAAAAATACCCATTAAAAATTGCTGGACCCAATGTAAAGTCTACACTCCATCCACATCCTCTACATTGGGTAGCATTCAGTATTGCAGCTGTAGATAGTATTTTCTTTACCAGGACCTGTTGTATTTGCAATATCTAAGAACATAGATTAGATATGTAAAGCTGCAGCCGTAGGGTATCCTATCTAATGAACTGTGAAAACCTCAGCCGCAGTGTATACATTACACAGGACACACTGGGGCTGAGATCTATGCAACATGCAGTGGGGCCGCGCCCATCTTGGTGGCCCACCAAGCCTTTAGGATGCAGCCCGCCCAATGCCCAAATCCAGGCTGGGCCAATAGCCCAGGAGTGTGTACAGAACGGTAAACAGGGGCGTAACGACAACAGGTGCAGGGGTTGCAAATGCACTCGGGCCCTGGAGCATTGGGGGGCCCCAAAAGTCCCTTTGGCCTTTAGAAAAAGACTATTGCTAAATTTGCAATAATTGGCGGCCCTGTTGGAGCTTTTGCATCGGGACCCGTGAGCTTTAAGTTACGCCACTGATGGCAAATGTATGCATGCACATTTACGGCAGCGCACCATGAAGATCCTTTAAAGGGCCAGCATCCATTAATCCAGGGCTGGTTGCCAGTTATGTAGCTTGATGCTGCAGCCCGGTGGGGCAGATGGCTCGTACGGGTCTGATAACTTCACCTCGTTGGCGATGCTATTGGATCCTTTGCTGTCCTTATTGTAGATGTAGACCATCAATTTCCCATTGGGTCTCTTGTGCCAAAGTACATGTGTGCATCACAACTTACACAATGGTGGTGCACAGTAAAACCCATGACTAAATGCAACTGCAAAAATGGCGGTAGACGGTCATATGCCGGTCACGTCGGTAAATATTGCTCGACATTTACCAATGAGATCTATTTGAGGGGTCGTATAACCTAAACATAGAAGCCAACGCTTCAGCCGGTGCAGGACCTGCGCTGTTACGAGGTTATGAGCAGTGGTGTAACTTGAAGCTTATGGGCCCCGATGCAAAAGCTTCAACGGGGCCCCCAAATTATTGCAAAACTTTAATAGCATTAGTCTTTTTCTATAGGCCAAAGGGACTTTTGGGGCCCCCTAGGCTCCAGGGCCCGGGTGCCCGGGTGCGATTGTGGTTGTGAGTCTTAAGAGAGTCCATTAATATAAAAATGATAAACCCTTTAAATGGGGGCAGGGGGTCATGTCACGTCACCATGGGGTCAATGGATGACCTCAGCTTTTTCAGGATAAAATGAATCAGTAGGCTCCTGTGATTTGTGACTTGCGCTTTCTCTTCTCCAGAGGTGGGCGATCGCTTTCCAGCTCCGCTGAGGGACGTGGCGGTCAGAGAGGGGCAGGATGCCGTTTTGGAGTGTTCGGTTCCAGAAGGGACCCGGACATCCTGGTACCTGGAGGATCAGAGACTTCATCCAGGAAAGCGTCATCTAATGGAAGAACATGGCACCATGAGACGACTGATCATCCGAGGGGCCCGGACTGACGATGACGGGGTCTACGTATGCCAGACTCATCGAGGGGCCCAGAGTATTGCCGAAGTCGCAGTGAGAGGTGAGCCGCACATCCAATACACACTGTATTAGTCAGTTTCATACTTAAAGGGAACTTTTCACTGGATTTTTTACATTTAAATTAAGTATCCCCTGCAGTTGGTGCTGAACACTGATTCTGGAACAGTTTGTCGTTTTCTTCTGCGCCTCTTCGTTCCAAAGTTATGCCCCCCGTAAATAAAGATGCAAATTTTACCTTCAACCTAACCCAGAACTGCTGTGTGGGCGTTTCCTATATCTCCTCTGATGTTGGCCAATCAAAACACAGCCACACCCACAAAGTTCTATCATCTCTGCCCAAATGGTTGATGGGAAAATTTGTACCATTATTACCGAAATAATTACTTTGGAATGGAGAAGCGCAGCAAAAAAAGCAAAAATGTTTCGGAATCAGTAGAGGAATAGAAAGTGGGAGAAATGTTTATTTTAAATAAAAAAAATTCTGTGAAAATTCTGCTTTAAGAAAGTTGTTCCATCTTGAGCATTCATGGCATATGCACAGTGCATTGTCGGTGCTCCGATGGTAAATGGGACTGGTATCAGGGACACAGACAATTAATAGGGCCAGACTCGCCTGACAATCAGTGGTGGGGGGTGGAGTTACACAGATTAGCAGGATTACCTGTCAGGTAACACCTAGTCCTGCAGTGATAATCTCCTGCTGATAAAAACACTCATTGTATTTAAACTACAGCAAACTGCAGACAAAGTGACACATCCCTGGAATCAGGGTCTCTGCCACTACATTATGCAGCTGTCAGAATAAACATGAGTTATTGCTGCAGAGACACGTCTGCTGACCTGGCTGTCTTTAGAAAGATCACTTGGGGCCCGAGCACATCCCACTGAACGCCCGTACTTCTTTCCCATGGGCAGAACACTACACAGACCACACAGGGAGAGGGCACCATGCTCCGGTAGGAAATTATAGGGTCACCAACAGTCAACAGCATATAGTACAGTCCCAGTAAGGACACAGGATGGTGCAAATGACGGAGTCTCACCCCTCAACTCCAGGGATCAAACCCTTCTGACTATGGGGGATCCAGCACTAACTGCCCCAGGCAGCAGAACTCTTCTTTTGGTGGTCACCCACTGAGAGGAGGTAGCGGCAAACTTAGGACACCGACTGAGCACAGCAAGGTAGGTGGCCAGCTGACCGGATAGTCCCAACCTTGATTCTCCAAACTATTGGTTGTGACCAAGTCTGATAGAGGGTAAAAGATAGAGCTAAACGGAAACAATATGGACTTCAGTGGTCCTGACCATGTTGCTGGCCCTGAGCGTAGGTGACGTAATAACAGTAAGGTAAGATATGAGCGGTGTGTATAGCTTTGGACAGTGTAATGTGGCCCCGTTATCTGAGGTTCTGTGGCCCCTTGTATTGTATTGTACCCACTTATGACCAGAATACGGCATTTCCCCCCTCAGGTTCCATCGTGAAGAAGCTTCCCCGACGGATGGAAGTTGCTGAAGGTGGAAACGCGGCGTTCTGTGCCGAGACGGAGAGTGAAGTGGAGCAGGTCGGCTGGACCCGCGATGGTCACATCCTTTCCGAGGATCATAGAACGGTTGTGAAAAGTTTTGGGAGGACCCATGTGTTGGTGATGGTCGGGGTGACACAAAAAGATGCCGGGATTATACAGTTCCATGCGGGACTCTCCGAGTCCTCCTGTCACCTCCGGGTGAAAGGTAAGAAAGACCAAAGGGACAATTATAGATGAGTGACCCCCGGATAGGAGGGTTCAGTGAAGTTTTAGGCAATGTGCATTAGAGGGGTCCTCTTTGACTTTAATGATGACCTAAACTGTCCTCACATATCTATTTTAGTAAACATCGGTATTTCTTTCCTCCGTATGCTGTCTCTCTTCCCCCCTGTGCCGTCTTCTCCCCTCATGTGCTCTTTCCTTTAAGTTGTCTCCCCCCTGTGCGCTGCCACTCTCCCCCCTGTGCGCTCTCCTACCTGTGTGCAGTTTCCCTCTATTCTGTGCTCTCTTCTGTAAGCTGTCTACCCCGTGTGCTCTCTCTCTCCCCCTGTGTTGTCTTGTCCCCTCGTGTGCTCTCTCCTTTGAGGTTTCTCCCCACTGTGCGCTCTCTCTTTCCTCCCGGTGTTCGCTCTCTCTTTCCCCCAGTGTGTGCGCTCTCTCTTTCCCCCAGTGTGTGCGCTCTCTTTCCCCCAGTGTGTGCGCTCTCTCTTTCCCCCAGTGTGTGCGCTCTCTCTTTCCCCCAGTGTGTGCGCTCTCTCTTTCCCCCAGTGTGTGCGCTCTCTCTTTCCCCCAGTGTGTGCGCTCTCTCTTTCCCCCAGTGTGTGCGCTCTTTCTTTCCCCCAGTGTGTGCGCTCTCTCTTTCCCCCAGTGTGTGCGCTCTTTCTTTCCCCCAGTGTGTGCGCTCTTTCTTTCCCCCAGTGTGTGCGCTCTTTCTTTCCCCCAGTGTGTGCGCTCTCTCTTTCCCCCGGTGCGCTCTTTCTTTTCCCTGGTGCGCTCTCTCTTTCGGTCTACTGTCTCTGCCCCCGTTTGCTGTGCACTTACCCAGGCAGCAGTGATGTGCGGACGTGAGGTGTGCCGGTGGTTGTGGGCAGCTGCGGCACCACGCAATGTGCCAGTACCGCCAGTGGACACCATAATTGCACACCCATCACTTCGGTGTGCAAATATAGCTTAGGCCATTGATGCATGATAGGAGAACATCGTGAAGCTGGAAGTTGATGACAGACAGGACAGGGAGATTATGTAAGTGATCAGACATCAGAGTGGACGAATCATCTTTATTAAGGCCATTTATGCAGTTATTCCCCACCTATAGAATAGTAGATACAGTACAGATCATTGAGGGTCCGTCCGCCCCCGTCAGCCTAGTCTAACAGTATAGCGGGGCTCATTGTCTATGGGATTGCTGGAAATATTGGATCGCTGACCTCAGTATTCCTCCGCTCCATTGTCAGGGGTATTCCAGAGCCTTGATATCAGGGCTAGTGGGGGTCCCAGCTGTCAGACCCCCCCAGCTCAGCTGTCCTGTGGATAGGTGATAATTGGTAATGTTAGGAGTGACCTAGTAAGGAACGTGAGATCCTGATACAATTCGGTGACACATGATGATGAGGGGGAGCTAACACTGATGAAGATTTCTTGGCATTCAGCAGGTTAATCCTCGGGTGCTGGAGACGTCCTGCAGTGCTGAGCCACCTCTTCTATGAATATTGTTGGATTAACGAAGTCCTACGTGGCGCAGGGACATGTCTGACTAATGAGATAACCAAATGCTTCTCCGTATGTTCCACGCTCTGAATCATAACAGCTCAATCTCTTTCCCAGTCTCCTGACAGATTTCTTCCAGTCTTAAAGTCACAGGCACCTCGTCATCCACAGTAGAAAATGGATTTACAGTAAATCCTTAAAGGAACAATCAGGAAAGCCAAACTGATACATGGTGTTCCGAGAGGGCGGGGCATAGCAAGGAATGCTCTCTGTGACTGCCAGGCTCCGCCTCCGCAGATCCGGCACTCGGCACAGCACAGGGGTCAGTTTTGCCCAGAGAGACCCTTTACTATTCCTATTTGTATCCATCCATATATAAGAGGGATCAGGGGAAAGACAGGTACAAGAAAATCAAGTATGTACGGTATATATGGGGCTCTAACACTATCTTATGTATAGGCTGCAAGGTACCTCGCACACAAGACTTAGATACTCCAGACCAGCAGAGTATCACACATTATAGGCTTAGATACCACAGTCCAGAAGACAATATTAGGCTATGGTCACATGCTGCATTTTTTTTTTCCAAAAAGCCCGTTTTGCTGCGTTTTTAGTGTCATTTGTCTACAGAACATGTTTAATAAAGCTTGTTTTATTCACCAGAAAAGCAGCACTTACATTCTTGCACTTTTCTCATTGCTTTCAATAGTGAAAAAAAATGCTGCAAAAATGCAAAGTGTGAACATAGTCCAACCCTTGATTGTCTTCTATACCCCCAGGGGTATACACGCAGCTTCTCATATATTATTCTTGTTTAGGTTCCTAGCTTAGCTACACTCGTTCAGCAGATTTTATTACATGATATTATTAGATCCACTGACAGGATCACATCTGATAAATGCAGTGCCAGGTTTGATACACAAGCTTAGCAGGCAGTATCACACCTAATAGACTTAGATACAGCAATTCAGCAGGCAATAGCACACGACTGTAGTGTGAGTAGATTCTTTGATGTCCCTCGTATGGATCCTATAATAGATCATATAAATATAGACTTTAGGAGAACAGGTTCTAATGGAGGATCAATAGTGATCAGTTACCGGATCCGGCGGCCATAGTATGGGAATCTATGGGGCGCCGGATTGCGCCGGATCTGGCAGAAAATCGTGCTGGTACCCAGATGCCCAGTGCTGAAATTGCAGCTGCTTTAAAAGCAGCCGCCGCTGAATTTCAGCACCTGGAGAGCTCCAAGGCTGAAATATCAGCACCACGCCCAGCTCCCCTGCAAGCCACTGTGCTGATATTCCAGCACTGGACAGCAGCACAGACGATTCCAGCACAAAACAGGCCCCCTCCGGTTCTGTTTGTCCGGGGCTGTCAGGTTCTGTCTGGTGTGAAGCCGGCCTAATTCTCCATTGTTTGATGTTCATTTACCTTTGTTTGGACTTTCTTGGTCTCCATTGTTTGAGTTTTATGATCTTTATTATTAGGACTTTCTTGGTCTCTAAATTTTGGACCTTCAGCTTTTGGACTTTCTTGACTTGTTTGACGTTACTTGGTGCCTATTGTTTTTAATGTTTGGTCTCCTCTGTTGAAGCTAATGCTCTCTATTGTTCTGTATTATTTGGTCTCTATTACTTGATGTATCATGCCTCCATTATTTGGTGTATTCATTGGTCTCAATTATTAGATGTTATTCCTTATTGTTAGGCAACTTTCATATCAGCGTTTTTGCTAATCTGCAGCAAATTTACCGCATCTCCCGTGTACCGGCTGCACTTGCGGCGAGCTCCATTCATTCTCTATGGGACTTGTGGTCAGGTGCGGCAACTGCGGTTTGCCGGATGCGGCACATGGAAAAAAAAACACTGCTAGCTGCGTTTTTTTGACCTGTCACAAGTGCCGGATTGCGGGAAATACCTCACCTGCCATGAGTGCCATAGAGAATGAATGGGACTCGCCACAAGTGCAGCCAATTACGCGGGAAAGGCGGTAAATCTGCCGGATCTGCTGCAAATCAGCAAAAACGTTGATGTGAAAGGAGCCTCAGGTTGTTTGTTGTCTTTTCTTTCTTATGCTGGTTATTGCTCAGCCGATATCTGGGGAAAGATGATTCCTAGCAACACTATCAGATACTTCTAAACCGGCCGCTAATTACCCTGATGAATGAGCAAAACACTCGCTCTTCAGGTTTGATGAATATTTTACTGCTTTAGAATTAAATGTGTGAGTGGGAACCTGTATGTAGGGGAGACGGGGCAACAACTCAGAACTAGAACTCACATCGCCATACAATAAAGAAAGGACAGATTTACCTGTGCATAAACACTTTTGTAGGCCTGATCACACAATATTGGATATGAAGATACTAGTTCTGAAGGGTAACTTCAGATCACAGAGAAACAGGAGAGTGTGGGAATAGAAACTGATGATGAACTTTGACACATTTAAAGCAGGAATGAATGTCTCACATGGATTTATGTCTTTCTACATTCATTGAAAAATATTAGAATACGAGAGTCCTCAGTGGTTGATACCTCTTAAAGGCAAACTGAAAAGATGGTAAGCAAAGCAAGCTTTCCAGACTCTATGGCCTGTTCATCAAGCTAATAATGACACAAATTCTGAAGACACACACATATATACATATAGAGGGTAGGAGGATGCAGTAAATACAACAGGTGATGTAAAGCAAAAAATAGTGGTCAGTCTTGGGAGGGGGAGAGGAGCTGGAGAGGTGAAATCAGAGATCCAAGATAAGAGGCACAGATTGTTTTATTGTTCTGAAAATTTGTCAATGAATGTTGAAAGACATAAATCCATGTGAGACATTCATTCCTGCTTTAAATGTGTCAAAGTTCATCATCAGTTTCTATTCCCACACTCTCCTGTTTCTCTGTGATTTAAAGTTACCCTTCAGAACTAGTATCTTCATATCCAATATTGTGTGATCAGGCCTACAAAAGTGTTTAGGCACAGGTAAATCTGTCCTTCTTTCCTTTATTGTATGGTGATGAGAGTTCATTCTAGTTCTGAGTTGTTGCCCCGTCTCCCCTACATTCGGTACATATAATTAACATATAATTAATTCTTACATTCATTGAGGATTTTTCAGGTCTCGACCAACTACTATTCAAAGGACAATAAAACTATCTGTGCCTCTTATCTCGCAACTACTGATTTTACTTCCCCAGCTGCTCTTCCCCCTCCCAACACTGACCACTATTTTCAGTGCCCGCTCATCAGCAGTCTCCAGTGTCTGGTTCTCCTTCGTCTCCAATCTTTAAAGGGGTTGTTCAGAATTCTATAAACATGGCTGAATTCTTTTAAAAGCAGGACTACCCCCTGTCTACAGGTAGTGGGTAATATTGACTTTCAGCTCCATTTAAGTGAATGGGCATGTGCTGTAATACCACATTCAGCCTGTAGACATAGGTGGCGCTGTTTTTGAAAGAATTCATTAAAGTTTTATTAATCCTGGATATCCCCTTCAAGGTTCTTTCTCCATTCCTTATTCTTCATTATCTCTGTTAGAGAAAAAGTGTGGCTTCATATCGTTGCCTGATTGATGAACATGGAAGAGGTTCTGCAGCAGCTGTGCTGACTAGTATACAACATACTGCCCCTATGACTCCAATTCTATAACAGAAAATGTAATCTGGAATTTCACAGAGTATCTTATTTGTTTTTTTGTAGCCAGGGGGTCCAGCATTGCCCCGGCCTCCGGGGAACCATCGGATAGGACGCTGGATGCCGGACAGCCCATGTGTCTCAGCTGCCAGGTGCCCAGCTCAGGGGCCAAAGTGTGCTGGATGAAGGACGGGCAGGAGGTGGAGGCAGGAGGACGGGTCTCCCTGCAGTCAGATGGCAGGATGAGAAGACTTCTTATCTCATCACTAGATCCGTTAGATCGCGGGATCTACACCTGTCACCTGGGTAATGACAGCACCAGCTTCACCGTCACCGTCTCCGGTAAGACGCTCTGTCATCACTTAGAATCATGCTCTGTTTATAATTGCACCATAGTCTGGGATCAGCAGCTTTCACGACTTGTCACAGGTTCTGAGTGGATTTGGGTCTGGACGGTGGCTGGACCGTTCACACACAGGAATCTGCTCTAATCTGAACCCTCCATTGTAGATCTGCAGGATGTTGAGGGTCGTGGTCCTGCTGGAAAGTGAACCTACGCCCCAATCTCAGGTCTTCTGCAGCCTCTAATAGGTTTTCCTCCAGGATTGTCCTGTATTTGGCCCCATCCATGTACCCATCACTTCTGACCAGATTTCCTGCCCCTGCTGAAGAAAAGTCTCTCCACAGCAAGATGCTGTCTCCACCATGTGTGATGGTGGGATGGTGTTTTCAGGGTGATGTACAGGGTTAGTTTCCACCACACTTAGCAGTTTTTATTAGTATTCAGCCCCCTGAATCAGCACTTTGTACGACCACCTTTCTCTGTCTTGCATTAGTATTCAGCCCCCGGAGTCAGTACTTTGTAGGACCACCTTCCTCTGTATTTTGTACTCTGTCTCTTCAGCTTTGCTCATCTAGAGGTGACATTTTCCTCTTCTTCTTTGCCCTCGCTGAGTGATTGGATGGATGTGTCTGTGATGTCACAGGTTCTAATTGGATTAGGGTCTGGACAGTGACTGGGCCATTCACACACAGGAATATGCTCTGATCTGAACCCTCCATTGTAGATCTGCAGGATGTCGAGGGTCGTTGTCCTGCTAGCAGGTGAACCTACGCCCCAATCTCAGATCTTCTGCAGCCTCTAACAGGTTTTCCTCCAGGATTGTCCTATAGTTAGCCCCATCTTCCCATCACCTCTGAGCAGCTTCCCTGCCCCTGCTGACGAACAGTCTCCCCACAGCAGGATGCTGCCTCCACCATGTGTGATAGTGGGGAGGGGGTTGTCAGTGTGATGTCCAGGGTTAGTTTCCACCACACATACAAAATTACATTTAGCCCAAATGTTCTCCTTTGGAGTCCTCTGACCAGAGCCCCTTCTTCCACTGCTCGCTGTGCCCCCTACATGGCAGGTGGAAGAAGATGCTCTGGTCAGATGTAACCAAAGTATTTTTGGGGCTAAATGCAAAACGTTATAATGCACAGCATATAACAAAAGAAAAAAAAAATACTAGAAATATTGTTTTCTGTTTATTCTTCTCTTACAAAACAAATCACAAGAATTACCCAAATTGGAAAAACATAAAATATTACCGTATTTCGTTAATACATGACGTCACACACTGACAAAGAATAAGAAGCATATAGTTATCAGCACAGTGAACAGAAAATGTCTTTATTTTAATTTTTTTACAAAAGTGTTTTCATTTTGTTTCCAGAACCTCCAGTAAAGATCATAAACACCAGTGATAACACAGAGCAGCGGTGTGTGAGCGGCGAGCCGCTGGTACTGAACTGCGAGGTGTCGCGGGAGAACGCCCGAGTGCGCTGGTACCGGGGGGAGCGGAGCTGCAAGAGGGCGACAATGTCAGGCTGGAGTCAGATGGGCAACACCATAGACTGGTCATTATGTGCACAAAACCAGAAGACGCTGGAGAGTATGTGTGTAACGCCGGAGAAGACTCCGTATTCTATAATGTGTCAATCTCAGGTGAGTAATGCTGCACTCACTATTCTGCTGGTGCAGTCACTGCGTACATACATTACATTACTGATCCTGAGTTACCTCCTGTATTATACTCCAGAGCTGCACTCACTATTCTGCTGGTGCAGTCACTGTGTACATACATTACATTACTGATGCTGAGTTACCTCTGGCTCCTGTATTATACTGCAGAGCTGCACTCAATATTCTGCTGGTGCAGTCACTGTGTACATACATTACATCACTGATCCTGAGTTACCTCCTGTATTATACTCCAGAGCTGCACTCACTATTCTGCTGGTGCAGTCACTGTGTACATACATTACATTACTGATCCTGAGTTACCTCCTGTATTATACTCCAGAGCTGCACTCACTATTCTGCTGGTGCAGTCACTGTGTACATACATTACATTACTGATCCTGAGTTACCTCCTGTATTATACTCCAGAGCTGCACTCACTATTCTGCTGGTGCAGTCACTGTCTACATACATTACATTACTGATCCTGAGTTACCTCCTGTATTATACTCCAGAGCTGCACTCACTATTCTGCTGGTGCAGTCACTGTGTACATACATTACATTACTGATCCTGAGTTACCTCCTGTATTATACTCCAGAGCTGCACTCACTATTCTGCTGGTGCAGTCACTGTGTACATACATTACATTACTGATCCTGAGTTACCCCCTGTATTATACTCCAGAGCTGCACTCACTATTCTGCTGGTGCAGTCACTGTGTACATACATTACATTACTGATCCTGAGTTACCTCCTGTATTATACCCTAGAGCTGCACTCACTATTCTGCTGGTGCAGTCACTGTGTACATACATTACATTACTGATCCTGAGTTACCTCCTGTATTATACTCCAGAGCCTCACTCACTATTCTGCTGGTGCAGTCACTGTGTACATACTTTACATTACTGATCCTGAGTTACCTCCTGTATTATACCCTAGAGCAGCACTCACTATTCTGCTGGTGCAGTCACTGTGTGCATACATTACATTACTGATCCTGAGTTACCTCCTGTATTATACTCCAGAGCTGCACTCACTATTCTGCTGGTGCAGTCACTGTGTACATACTTTACATTACTGATCCTGAGTCACGTCCTGTATTATACTCCAGAGCTGCACTCACTATTCTGCTGGTGCAGACACTGTGTACATACATTACATTACTGATCCTGAGTCACGTCCTGTAATATACTCCAGAGCTGCACTCACTATTCTGCTGGTGCAGTCACTGTGTACATACATTACATTACTGATCCGGAGTTACCTCCTGTATTATCCTCCAGAGCTGCACTCACTATTCTGCTGGTGCAGTCACTGTGTACATACATTACATTACTGATCCTGAGTTACCTCCTGTATTATACTCCAGAGCTGCACTCACTATTCTGCTGGTGCAGTCACTGTGTACATACATTACATTACTGATCCTGAGTTACCTCCTGTATTATACTCCAGAGCTGCACTCACTATTCTGCTGGTGCAGTCACTGTGTACATACATTACATTACTGATCCTGAGTTACCTCCTGTATTATACTCCAGAGCTGCACTCACTATTCTGCTGGTACAGTCACTGTGTACATACATTACTGATCCTGAGTTACCTCCTGTATTATGCCCCAGAGCTGCACTCACTATTCTGCTGGTGCAGTCACTGTGTACATACATTACATTACTGATCCTGAGTTACCTCCTGTATTATACTCCAGAGCTGCACTCACTATTCTGCTGGTGCAGTCACTGTGTACATACATTACATTACTGATCCTGAGTTACCTCCTGTATTATCCTCCAGAGCTGCACTCACTATTCTGCTGGTGCAGTCACTGTGTACATACATTACATTACTGATCCTGAGTTACCTCCAGTATTATACTCCAGAGCTGCACTCACTATTCTGCTGGTGCAGTCACTGTGTACATACATTACATTACTGATCCTGAGTCACCTCCTGTATTATACTCCAGAGCTGCACTCACTATTCTGCTGGTGCAGTCACTGTGTACATACATTACATTACTGATCCTGAGTTACCTCCTGTATTATACTCCAGAGCTGCACTCACTATTCTGCTGGTGCAGTCACTGTGTACATACATTACATTACTGATCCTGAGTCACCTCCTGTATTATACTCCAGAGCTGCACTCACTATTCTGCTGGTGCAGTCACTGTGTACATACATTACATTACTGATCCTGAGTTACCTCCTGTATTATACTCCAGAGCTGCACTCACTATTCTGCTGGTGCAGTCACTGTGTACATACATTACATTACTGATCCTGAGTTACCTCCTGTATTATACTCCAGAGCTGCACTCACTATTCTGCTGGTACTCTGATACTCTCTCCAGATCCTCCAGTGAAGATCATAAACACCAGTGATGACACAGAACATAGATGTGACAGTGGAGAATCTGTGGTGCTCAGCTGTGAGGTGTCCAGGGAGAACGCTCGCGTGCGCTGGTACCGGGACGGGGCGGAGGTGGAGGAGAACGAGAACATCCGGGTGGAGGCAGATGGGCGACATCATAGATTGGTTATTGAATGCGCCAGACCGGAGGACTCGGGGGAGTTTGTGTGCGACACCGGAGATGACTCCGTCTTCTACAATGTGACGGTGACAGGTCAGTGACAGGTTGCAGCGTGTTCACACTACTGTTCTTCCTCTTAACAATGAACTAATTCCAATATCAAGAGTCTGGCCGGAGTCCAGAGATAGAAATAGCAGCTGATACAAAGGGCCGAGGTATGAAGATGGGTACAATAGAGGGGAGAACTGGAGAAGTCAACTGGATCCCAGTCAAGATTCCGTATCCTCCATTCATCATCGACAGAGACAACAACTTGCCCTAATGAGATTTAGAAGTTATATAAGAAAAATGTAAAAAAAACAAAACAAAAAAAAGTGTTGGAACCAGGACTGTGGAGTCCTTAAGCCAAACATCCGACTCTGACTCCTCAATTTCACTGAATCCGACCCTGACTTTACCCAAAATGGACACCGACTCCGACTCCACAACTGGGGATGTGCAGTCGGTGAGCCAAACATCCGACTCCTCAATTTTCCTGAATCTGACCCCCGACTCCACCCAAAATGGACACGGACTCTGACTCCACGACTCTTTTGGAACCAGGGCTGTAGAGTTGGTAAGCTAACCATCCGACTCCAACTCCACCAAAATGGACATGAGTCCGACACCAGAACCAGGGCTGTGAAGTCAGTAAGCCAAACATTCCACTTCGACTCCTCAATTTCCCTGAATCCGACGCCAACTCCACCCAAAATGGACACCAACTCTGACTCCACGGCTCCGACTCCACAGCTCTGCTTGGAACCAGGGCTGTAGAGTCGGTAAGCCAAACATCCGACTCCTCAATTTGCCTGAATACGACTCAAATGCCATCGAAAATGGACATCAACTCTGACTGCACAACTCCGACTCCACAACCACGGCTGTGAAGTCAGTAAACCAAACATCCAACTCCGACTCCTCAATTTCCTTGAATCCAACTCTGACTCCACCCAAAATGGACACTGATTCCGACTCCATAACCAGGGATGTGCAGTCGGTGAGCCAAACATCCGACTCCAACAACAACACAGACTCTACAACCGTTGCTGTGAAATCAGTAAGCCAAACATCCGACTCCGACTCCTCAATTTCCCTGAATACGACTCAGACTTCAACTCCACAAAAAATAGGCACCGACTCCGACTCCACAGCACTGGTTGGAACTCAGCGGATTCAGTCTTTCTAGAAATAAACGCTAAAGAAATCTCTCTGATAACCATTTCCATCAAAGATTCCATAAAACAACAAATATAAAGTTCCAAGAGCCCATCACATACTCAAAAAGTTGTCCCAAATTTTCCAGAGAGAACCCTTGTCCTGATGATTGGTGAAGGTTCCCCATGGGTGAGACCCTCACACATCACACCTTAGACAGGCCCTCATAGTTTTGTTCCCCTGTAATAAAACATTAATTATAACAGTGGATATTGCAGTTTCAGCTGGAGCTGAATTCATAATTCTGCTGGATTCAAAGCTGAAATCTTACAACCTCAAGTAGAGAAAAATTAGGCAAGAAAGGTTTGGTACCGTGTTACCCAATTGAAAAAAGATCAATTGCTCTGAGTAAAAGAAACAAAATAATCATCTTGTAGTTGTGATACCTTTTAATGGCTAAGAAAAATAAAATCAATGGTGTTACAAAACGAGCTCTCGAGACTGCTTACCTCTCATCATCAGGCCTGGGTATAATGACACATAAGGAGTCTCGAGAGCTCGCTTTGTCACATCGTGTCACAAGTGATATTAATGGACAGAGGGGTTAGGAAGCAGGATGGCAGTGATGGGCAAAAGGCCATCAGGGGAACTAGTCTGACCCTGTTCTCAGAAGTACTTCTAAAGGCGAGGATGTCTGGGCCACCATCCTTGCCCTGCTCCTGACAACCTCCTCCCATGGACTGGGATAGTCACAGCAATTCCATTCAGATGGCTTTCACTGACACCAGCTGATGGGTAATGTGATTATTTAAAGGCTGGGGGAGTGGACAACCTCACCTGACACACCCAGCAGCATCTGGAGAGCCACAGAAGTTATTAATGAATCATGACATTTTAGAAAGATTCCTTCTCTTTTGAAGCCAGAGGACAGCGCGGTAACAGAGAGCGGCGCTCTTTCTCTCTAGAGGACCTGTTCTGCTCTTCATTACTCAGACTGCACATTGATTTGAATGGACACTGTGTAATTCTCTATTCCTCCTGTGGGGGCACTGTGGATAAACTGAACACTTACTGCCACATTTTTCCAAAATGTACTGCTGTTTCCCTGGGGTCCCAACAGGATGGAAACTTTGTGATTCACATCCTGTTCCCTCTTTGAACAAGTATTATGTGACTGTTGAGGGAGCAGAAGTTAAAGGGAACCAACCAGCAGGATTTAAGGTACTGGCTTCAATTTATAGCCCTACAGGCTATGAGATGCTGAATACAATCATACCTTTACTTGAATGATTCCATGTTTGATTGCAGAGGAAAGTGTCATAAAACTCCTGGAAAACAGGGCAGCAGATGATTGATGTGTGGATCATTATTTGCGGTTGTTTTTTTTTCCCTCCCCTGTGGGCATGCCTTTCGGGTGTTAGCCAAACCCTCCCCTCACCCTTTCATCACTGTTTTGTTTTGTCAGGCATCCTGTGGCTGGAGTATAGTGACAGTGCGTAGGAGTCAGAAACTGAAAGAGATAAGGAGGGGGGGGAAGAGGGTTGGCTTACAGCCGAAAGGCAAGACCACAGGGGAGACAAAAAGTAAACAATCCCAAATAGTGACGCATCCATCATCTGCTGCCCTGTTTTCCAGGAGTTTTATGACACTTTTCTCTGCAATCAAACATGGAATCATTGAAGTAAAGATATGATTGTATTCAGTATCCCAGAGCCTGTAAGGTACCGGCTTCACTTTATAGCCCTAAATCCTGCTGGGTGGTTCCTTTAAGCATAAACAAATACATAATATAAAAAAAGGGTTAAAAATATATATAAAAAAGGAATTAAAAAGGTTTAAAAATCTAGTGGCAAAATCTAAGGTATGAAGGCAGGTGTTTAATGCATAATTTAAGTACACCCGGGGCACCGAGCCCGTCCGGCATACTACAGAGCTGCAGGTGCGCCATATGCCGCCATATGGTGCCTCAGTACAACATTCTATCTTGGGGATGGAGGATTCCTCTTAATGAAATGAAACCTTTTCTTGTGTCTGATGGAATCAGCCATCATTTTTTGCATCAGATTTTATACAGATCGGCAGCTTGGACCCTGAGTGATCAGCAGTGGATGTTATACATTTCTCTGCAGCGCCTCCGCAGGGAGAATGAAGTATTACATGATCACCACTGAACTCAATGTATAAAGAAAGAAAAACTAAGGTCTTGTAGATAATCCCTTTAACAACTGAAATCTCTATGTATGAATAAACCAGATCCCAGTGTTCCAGTTACTATCAATTTCAATCTCTTAACTCTTCTTTCTTCCTTAGATCCTCCTGTGAAGATAGTGAACACTAGTGACGATGGTGAGCACAAGTCTATGATCGGTGAGAGCGCGGTGCTGAGCTGCGAGGTCTCCAGAGAGAGTGCGCCCGTGCGCTGGTACAAAGATGGCGTGGAGGTACAGGAGAGCGGCAACATTAAGATGGAGTCAAGTGGTAGAGAAAGGAGGTTAATAATATCTGCGGCAAGAGCAGAAGACGCGGGAGAGTTTGTATGTGACGCCGGGCAGAATTCCATCTCTTACCGTGTAACTGTGGCAGGTGAGTGTTACCACACCAGCAACATATTCACAAGGGCCATGTCTACCATAGAAGAAGGGTATGCAATTCCATTGTCATACAGATTTATATAGCCACCACTAGAGGGAGCTCACTACAGACAGATTTATACAGTCACCACTAGAGGGAGCTCACTACATACAGATTTATACAGTCACCACTAGGGGGAGCTCACTACATACAGATTTATACAGCCACCACTAGGGGGAGCTCACTACATACAGATTTATACAGTCACCACTAGGGGGAGCTCACTACATACAGATTTATACAGCCACCACTAGAGGAGCTCACTACATACAGATTTATACAGCCACCACTAGGGGGTACTCACTACATACAGGTATATATAGCCACACCTAGAAAGAGCTCACTGCATACAGATTTATACAGCCACCACTAGATGGAGCTCACTACATGCAGATTTATATAGCCACCACTAGGTGGAACTCACTACATACAGATTTTTACAGTCGCCACTAGAGGGAGCCCACTACATACAGATTTATACAGCCACCACTAGAGGGAGCTCACTACATACAGATTTATACAGCCACCACTAGGGGGAGCTCACTACATACAGATTTATACAGCCACCACTAGGGGGAGCTCACTACATACAGATTTATACAGCCACCACTAGGTGGAACTCACTACATACAGATTTATACAGCCACCACTAGGTGGAACTCGCTACATACAGATTTATACAGCCACCACTAGGTGGAACTCACTACATACAGATTTATACAGCCACCACTAGGTGGAACTCACTACATACAGATTTATACAGCCACCACTAGGTGGAACTCACTACATACAGATTTATACAGCCACCACTAGGTGGAACTCACTACATACAGATTTATACAGCCACCACTAGGTGGAACTCACTACATACAGATTTATACAGCCACCACTAGGTGGAACTCACTACATACAGATTTATACAGCCACCACTAGGTGGAACTCACTACATACAGATTTATACAGCCACCACTAGGTGGAACTCACTACATACAGATTTATACAGCCACCACTAGGTGGAACTCACTACATACAGATTTATACAGCCACCACTAGGTGGAACTCACTACATACAGATTTATACAGCTCCATTGGGTTCAATACTTGTAGTACTCTTCCCTTTGCAGTTATCTCCCCTTAGTGGTGGCTTTATGCAACCAAAATAACAAACTATCAAGTCAGGAAAACATACAGTTTACAGTATATCCTAAAAACTGAATGGGGGACAATAGCATTAGTAAAGGTGAAATAGATTTAATGGAGATCTCAGTGATACTGGAACTTATTTTGAGGTTTACATCTACTCTAGAAAAAATGTATCAGAAACAGTTTACTATTTAGGGGTAAAGGACAATTCGGGAATTGTGGTTTTGATCATAGTTAGGAACTATGCCTTTAGTTAAAGTTTCTTAGGGTACCGTCACACGCGGCAATATGGCTAGGCAATTTCACTGGCAATTTGCTGGTTGCAGTGAAATCATGGACACATTGTTACATTTGTACACGGCAACAAAATAGAACAATGTGTCCATGATTTCACTGCAACCAGAAAATTGCCAGTGAAATTGCCTAGCCATATTGCCGCGTGTGAAGGTACCATTAGGAAATCTTACATTGCCCCATTGTGTCAGTATCCAGCTGGAAAGTGTTGAACATAGACGGTACGGGCTATAGTTGTTTGTGGATGTAAGTGTTGCTGGAGGTTGTCAGGACTGAACATGTTTGATGAAGGAAGGCCCTGGTGATAGGGAGAGAGGAGAGGAGTCATCTGTGTCTGAACCCTGAGCTCCCTAATGTCCCTATGCAGGTCCTCCCCTTCCCCATCGGTGTCATGTGCCTAGGCCCTTGCTCACCCTGAACTATCCCTGGTAAGTGCACTGGCCGGCAAGGACACTAACCTCACCTCTACAATAGTACAACATAGGATAAGGTACAGGCACAAAAAGATATAAATACAAAACCTCCACCAGCTGCAGTAGTCACCTCTCTAACTTAATCCAGTTACATCCTTCTTCCACAATGGTCAGCATAGAATGAGATTCTATCACCAGCATCAGCTGACCAGACATGTGACACATTATAGGGAAGGGGAGTGGTCAGACAAATGCTACACCTGAAATTAGACTGCAAAGAGCAATTTGGCAGGAAAGAGTCCTTAATCCAAAAGAAACTAAATACACTTAAAACACAGAGTCTCACAAGGACGGAAGACCCTTGTGACGGAAGGGGGAGATAGTTTTTTATATTTAATGGCAGGAACATAGATGAAGTGCAGACGGTACATCACCATAATAGTGCACAGATATAAAACAAATTAGGAAAGTGACACAATCTTGTTCCTCTAGGATAGTCATTCTGACAAGATGGCAATCACTACAACCAACCGGTACCTGGCCTGAAATGGCTGATAACAGGGAACAATAACTGGGCAAAATAACGGTAAAATGAACCTTGAATGTGTAGCTTTGATACATAATTTCTGGATAGAATCTTGTGTCACTTTAGTTCTGAATTCTCTTCCTTTTCTATTATTCGACATTCATTGTCATTTTATTTTTTACCGTTCTGGGATTTTCGCATCTTTGTATTCAGAGATTTTCTTATGATAAAAGATAGAGCGTCAGCACAATGTCAGGCAGCAGCCATGAAAGCGCCAATAATCCCGGAGGGGGGAAGCTTTGTATAATCACAGTCCCCCTCTGTCACATCACACTGGTTCATTCTCTATAGTCTATTCCCAGGGAATGTATAATGTGGCGGTATAATAGAAAAATGACAAAATAAGGAGATCTAAGGGGTAAGGTTTCTCCTTGTGGATACTGACATCCAGTATGAGGAGACTTAAATGCCACAATGCTCCTCTGGGAAATTAAATATGCAAATTGCCTCTTGAGAGAGGGAGAGAATGAACTCTAGCGCCACCTATTGGAAGTAGCAATCTTAAAAGTCAGTGTCGACCCTTTAAATGAGTCTTGTAATATGACTTAGGATAAAAGCCAAACTAGAATCTCAATTTGCAGACACAGTGTTTTGGGTTATTTGCTCCTCGTCAGTGCAATGTATGAGATCTGATTTGGCTAATTAGTGACTAAGACTGGAATCTAAGGGGTAAGATTTCTTGTTTTGGATACTGACATCCAGTATGAGGAGACGTAAATGCCACGTGCTCCTCTGGGAAATTAAATATGCAAATTGTCTCTTCAGAGAGGAAGAGGACTTGAACTCTAATGCCACCTATTGCAAGTAGCAATCCTAAAAGTCAATGCAATGTTGACCCTTGTACAATGACTTGGGATTAACCCCTTCCCGACCCATGACGTTATACAACGTCATGGGTGGGTACGGCGTGTTTGATGTGAGCTCCGGCGCGGCGCTCACATCAAACAGCTGACATCTCAGCTGATGTGATCGGATTTGACAAATTAGTGACTAAGACTGGGATCTAAGGGGTAAGATTTCTTCTTGCGTCTACAAATTGAGATTTTGATTTGGCTTTTATCCTAAGTCATATGACAAGGATTGTGAGAGTCAATATTGACTTTTAAGATTGCTTTTTTCTATAGGTGGCGCTAGAGTTCAAGTCCTCTAACGCTCTGTAGAGGCAATTTACATATCTCCCAAAGGAGCATTGTGAAGTTAATGTCTCCTCGTACTGACATCTCACTGTCCACAAGGAGAAACCTTACCCCTTAGATCTGCACCAGTATGAGGAGCCGCAATGCTCCTCTGGGACATTAAATATGCAAATTGTCTCTTCAGAGAGGAAGAGGATGAACTCTAGTGCCGCCTATTGGAAGTAGCAATCCTAAAAGTCAATGCAATGTCGACCCTTGTCCAATGACTTGGGATTAAATTCTCAATTTGCAGACACGGTGTTTTGCCCGTCGTCAAAGCAAATAGATCTGATTTAGTTAGGAGGGAGGCTAAGACTGGGATCTAAGGGGTAAGGTTTCTCCTTGTGGAGAGTGACATGCCAATATGAAGAGACTTTAAGGCTGGCTTCACACTTGCAGATGGATCTGCAGCGTTTTGCAGATGCATCTGCAAGTGTGAGCATGCTGACCGCGGCCCCTATGTTTATAATAGGGCGCACCGGGTCTGAACGCTCTCATTCATTCCTATATGTGTACTGTCAGCAGGCGTATGCCTGCTTACAGATCACACTCTCCCGCACGCACTGTGGACGCGAGATGTAGCGTCCATGCTGCGGGCGGGAGTGTGTGATCTGTCAGCAGGCATACGCCTGCTGACAGTACACATATAGGAATGAATGAGAGCGTTCAGACCCGGTGCGCCCTATTATAAACATAGGGGCCGCGGTCAGCATGCTCACACTTGCAGATGCATCTGCAAAACGCTGCAGATCCATCTGCAAGTGTGAAGGCAGCCTTACACCGCATTGCTCCTCTGGTAAATATGCAAAGGGCCTCTACAGAGAGTTAGAGGACTTGAACTCTAGCGCCACCTATTGGAAGTAGCACCTATAAAAGTCAAAAACTACCCTATAATGAGCCTTATAATATGACTTGGGATAAAAGACAAACCAGAATCTCAATTTGTATACACAGTGTTTTGGGGTATTGTCACTCGTCAGTAGTATAAGATCTGATCTGGCTTTATGAGAGGCTGAGACTGGGATCTAAGGGGTAAGGTTTCTCCGTGTGTCTAGAAATTGAGATTCTGGTTTGGCTTTCATCCTAAGTCATATGACAAGACTCCTTAAAGGGTCAATATTGACTTTTAGGATTACTATTTCCAATAGGCGGTACTACAGTTCATGTCCTCTTCCTATCTGAAGACACAATTAGCATATTTAATTTCCCAGAGGCGTTTACACCTTTCTATACTGGCACGTCACTGTCCACAAGGAGAAACCTTACCCCTTATATCCCAGTCTGAGCCTCTCATACAGCCAGATCAGATCTCATACTTTGCACTGACGAGAGGCAATACCCCAAAACACTGTGTCTGTAAATTGAGATTCTAGTTTGGCTTTTATCCTAAATCATATGGTAAGTCTCGTTAAAGGGTCAGTATTGACTTTTAGGATTGCTACTCCCAATAGGTGGTGTTAGAGTTCAAGTTCAATTCCTCTCTGAAGAGACAATTTGCATATAAAAAATTATAAAAAAAAAGAAAACAAAAAAAGAAAAATTACCCTCCTGGAACATTTATCAGTTTTTTGTTACTTTAGAGCCTCCAGTGAAAATTGTAAACAGTGATGACGATGCAGAACACCGACACGTGAGCGGGGAGTGCGTGGTGCTGAGCTGTGAGGTGTCCAGAGAGAACGCCCCGGTGCACTGGTACAAGGATGGCGAAGAGCTGGAGGAAAGTGACAACGTCGTCATAGAGGCGGAGGGCCGTCACCGCAGACTGATCATCAAATCTGCCCAAACCCAGGATTCTGGAGAGTTCGTGTGCGACGCCGGAGATGACTCTATCTTCTATAACGTCTTTGTGAAAGGTCGGTAACACTGTTTATATATTATTTATAGCAATTGATGAACAATCAGATTATTGGTTCACCCTTTCTAGTAAGGTCCAAAATTGGTGCCCTATGTGATACCTCCTACAGGGACCCTCTCTCCGCTTGTGGGGTGTCATATCGTCTCTGAGTAGTAATGTCACAGATTACCACCACTACTCAGGGCCCAATGATCACTCAAGATTCATCAAGGACATAGGAAGTCAATAGGAGAAAAGCTATGGGCAAATCACCAATGAAGTCACTGGACGAGGTCTTCACATCAAGGGACATCTCACTGGTGATGAAGACACGGCTCGTACATAGTCTGGTCTATTCTGTAGTGACATCTCACTGGTGATGAAGACACGGCTCGTACATAGTCTGCTCTATTCTGTTGTAACATTTCACTGGTGATGAAGACACGGCTCGTACATAGTCTGGTCTATTCTGTAGTAACATTTCACTGGTGATGAAGACACGGCTCGTACATAGTCTGGTCTATTCTGTAGTAACATTTCACTGGTGATGGAGACACGGCTCGTACATAGTCTGGTCTGTTCTGTAGTAACATTTCACTGGTGATGAAGACACGGCTCGTACATAGTCTGGTCTATTCTGTAGTAACATCTCACTGGTGATGAAGACACGGCTCGTACATAGTCTGGTCTATTCTGTAGTAACATCTCACTGGTGATGAAGACACGGCTCGTACATAGTCTGGTCTATTCTGTAGTAACATTTCACTGGTGATGAAGACACGGCTCGTACATAGTCTGCTCTATTCTTTAGTAACATTTCACTGGTGATGAAGACACGGCTCGTACATAGTCTGGACTATTCTGTAGTCTGGTCTGTTCTGTAGTGACATATGGAAGTGACACCTGGACGATAAAGGAACAAGACAGAAGAAGAATACACACCTTCATAATGTGGAGCTGGAGAAGGAGGTTATCAATACCATGGATGGCAAGAAGAACAAACACATCAATACTGGAACAAATCAAGCCAGACATCACTGGAAGGAAGAATCACCAAGATATGACTTGTCTACACATCATAAGAAGAGAGAAATCACTGGAGAAGGACATCATGGTGGGAAGAATAGAAGAAACAAGGTAACGAGGAAGACCAGCAACCCGATGGCTTGATAATATCAAGATAACGGTGGAGAAGACCCTGGTGGACCAATCTAGGCTTGGAATAGACCCTGGTGGACCTATCTAGGCTTGGAGAAGAACCTGGTGGACCTATCTAGGCTTGGAGAAGACCCTGGTGGACCTATCTAGGCTTGGAATAGACCCTGGTGGACCTATCCTAGGCTTGGAATAGACCCTGGTGGACCTATCCTAGGCTTGGAGAAGGCCCTGGTGGACCTATCTAGGCTTGGAATAGACCCTGATGGACCTATCCTAGGCTTGGAGAAGACCCTGGTGGACCTATCTAGGCTTGGAGAAGACCCTGGTGGACCTATCTAGGCTTGGAGTAGACCCTGGTGGACCTATCTAGGCTTGGAGAAGACCCTGGTGGACCTATCTAGGCTTGGAGAAGACCCTGGTGGACCTATCTAGGCTTGGAGAAGACCCTGGTGGACCTATCTAGGCTTGGAATAGACCCTGGTGGACCTATCCTAGGCTTGGAGAAGACCCTGGTGGAACTATCTAGGCTTGGAGAAGACCCTGGTGGACTTATCGAGGCTTGGAGAAGACCCTGGTGGAACTATCTAGGCTTGGAGAAGACCCTGGTGGACTTATCGAGGCTTGGAGAAGACCCTGGTGGACCTATCTAGGCTTGGTGAAGATTGTAGTGGACCTATTAAGGCTTGAAGAAGACCCTGGTGGACCTATCTAGGCTAATAATTTAATAACAATTTGGCATCTAGTACAGTAACTCTATGACACTTGGGACATTAGAACAATAATTTGATAAGAATTATGGCTGTAGAACAATGTCACACTAACACAGAAATCTAGAATGATAATGTGATGTTAATTTGCTCTAGAACAATGACTTAATGCCACTTTGGGTGTTAGAATAATAAAATCAATGACACTTTTTTCTTTACATCAGTAACTTGGTGGCTCTAGAATGGTGACTCAGACATGTGCGGGTCTAGAACACTGGCATTCCGGAACCATCTCGCATTGGCAATTGAGACTTTAAAACAATGATTCATACCCTTTGTAGCTCCAGAACAATGACTCATAGTAAACCTGTATCTCTTCTTGTCTCTAGACCCCCCTGTCCGGATAACACACCGGAGTGACACCAGGGGTTGTCTCAGTGGAGAGCGCCTGGAGCTGAGCTGCGAGGTGTCACGGGAGAACGCCGAGGTCTGCTGGTATAAGGATGACGAAGAATTACACGAAAGTGAGAACGTCATTGTGGAGGCAGATGTCCGTCACCGCCGGTTCATCATCCTCTCCGCACAGACGGCGGACTCCGGTGAATTCGTCTGTGATGCCATCGATGACTCCGCCATCTTTAATGTGACTGTATCAGGTCAGTAGGAGACAGATGTCCAGATACAGGGATGTCGGGGATCTGCAGATTTATCATCCTGATCTGTTCATTGCCGCCAAATCCAAGACAGTCCAAGTGTGAATGGTCACTAAGGTTTCAGCAAACCTCACATAAATCAATTATAGAAGGGATTATAAGAAACTATTTGATATAGAAATATGCTTCGTACCACACTTATCAGCCCCTAACCCCAACTCCTAAACTCATAGTTCAGTCATAACACCATGGACTGAGGGATCAGCTTACAGCTGTCTATTAAAGCCTATGGAGATCAATGAGAGAGAATTGGGGCTGCAGCTTTCTAGTAACTGTTTATCTCATCTCAGTGCTGGATTAACAGCTAAACTGGTCAGACCTGCTGTGTAATGTCCTTTATGGTGCTGCAGCTTTCTAGTAAGAGTATTATCTCACCCCAGAGCTGTTATCAATGCTACACAGCTCAGTACTGCTGTGTAATGTTCTCCATGCTGCTGCTGCTTTCTACTGTTTTATTTCACTCTAGAGCTGGATTCACAGCTACACTGCTCATTACTGCTATATCCACAGTTACACAGCTCAGTACTGCTGCATAATGTCCTCCATGTTGCTGCTTATTTCTAGTGTTTTATTTCACTCTACAGTTGGATTCACAGCTACATTGGTCACTTCTGCTGTATATTGTCCTCCCTCTGCTGCTTTCTAGTTTTATTTTACTCTAGAGTTGCATCCACAGCTACACTGTTCAGTACTGCTGGGTTCACATCTACACTGCTCAGTACTGCTGTATCCACAGTTACACAGCTCAGTACTACTGTATCATGTCCTCCATGTTGCTGCTTATTTCTAGTGTTTTATTTCACTCTGGAGTTGCATCCACAGCTACATTGGTCACTTCTGCTGTATAATGTCCTCCCTCTGCTGCTTTCTAGTTTTATTTTACTCTACAGTTGCATCCACAGCCACACTGCTCTTTACTGCTGGATTCACATCTACACCGCTCAGTACTGCTGTATAATTTCCCTCAATGCTGCCGCTGCTTCTGAACATTTGCTACATAGTGACCGGAGATCAGGAATCCCTCATGTCTATGTGTGATGTGTAAGGGAGACATTGTAGCTAGTCTACACCCACCAGCTCGGAGACAACTAAAAATGACCAATAAAGCAGAGGGAAAACTGATGAAAAATACTGGTAATTTAATGGCTTGACATAGTGTTATTCTTTGCACACACACATGATAATAGTCTGAAAGGTCACCTGAGGCTACAGGTACTCTTTAATGTTGCATTGAATGTGCAAGTTGCACGGCTGCAGCACTAACCATTACAAGTCTGGGAACGGCCTCCGATGGTCGTGGCTCTGAGTCGTGGATTCTTCTCCTTCTACATCCAGATCCTCCAGTGAAGATCATAAACACCAGTGATGACACAGAACATAGATGTGACAGTGGAGAAGCTGTGGTGCTCAGCTGCGAGGTGTCCAGGGAGAACGCTCGCGTGCGCTGGTACCGGGACGGGGCGGAGGTGGAGGAGAACGAGAACATCCGGGTGGAGGCAGATGGGCTACATCATAGATTGGTTATTGAATGCGCCAGACCGGAGGACTCGGGGGAGTTTGTCTGCGACACCGGAGATGACTCCGTCTTCTACAATGTGACGGTGACAGGTCAGTGATGAGATCCAATATATCTCATACATCTTTTGACTCCTTGGGGTACGTTGCGAAGAGCAGCACCACCATGGGTGACCACAGCAAGAAGGTCATGGAAAATTGGTTACATGTCTAGAATGATCAATTTATTGGCTAAGGGAACCTTATGTCTTTGTCTTGGTTGTACCTGACATGGGCGTAACTGTAATGTGTACCTGGGCCCTGGAGCCTAGGGGGCCTTAATAGTCTTTTTGGCCCTTTTTGGACTTGCCATAATTGGGTACCCCAATGGAAATTTTGCATTAGGGCCCATCAGCTCCAAGTTATGCCCCTGGTATCTGATGTACCCATCGTAATGTCACATGTTGGGCATGACGTATATCGGACATCATGCATTGGATGTTACATGACATCACACATCTGATATGGCCAGAAAGAGACTAAACGGTGTTGGGATAATCGTATTCCCATATTACTGCCCAAAGACGTTTTTCCTGTCAATTACACCACGGTTCCTCGCTCTAGAATAGTGATCCCAACTCCACTCCTCAAGAGCCACCTGCAGGATTTCCTTAGCATTGCACTGGTGTTGGATTCATCACCAGTGCAATGCTAAAGAAATCTTGCAAACATGACCTGCTGGTGGCTCTTGAGGACCGGAGTTGGGGAACCCCGTTCTAGAACATGAAAATAAATGTGCCGTCACCCACGATCCACATCTGTAGCTAAGCAACACCCAATTATTTTTATCCTGTCACTTAGCAAAGATCTCTTTGACCCAATCATTGACATTATGACCAAAAAAAATGGAAAAACCCCAATGTTTTTTTCCCCTAGAGCCTCCGGTGAAGATCCTGCATGCGGATGATGACACAGACGAGAGGTGTCTGAGCGGAGAGGAGCTGGTGCTGAGCTGTGAACTGTCCCGGGAGGACGCCCCCGTCCGATGGTACAAAAATGGAGAAAGAGTGGAGGAGAGCGAGAGGATCCGGCTGGTGACCGACGGGAGACATCGGCGTCTGGTCATCCTCTGTGCACAGACACAAGATTCCGGGGAGTTTGTCTGCGATGCCGGAGATGACTCCATATTCTACAATGTGGCTGTGACAGGTGAGGGCGCTGGGCAGGGCCGTGACTACTACAGGTGCAGGACCTGCAATCGCACCCGGGCCCTGCAGCCTAGGGGGGCCCAAAAGACCATTTTGCCTATAAAAAAAGACTATTGCTATTAAAGACTTGCCATAATTGTGGGCCCCGTTGGAGTTTTGCATCAAAGTCCATGAGCTTCAAGTTACCCCATTTGATCTGAGTATTAAATCTTGAACACTTGAGGTTATAGAACGATACACTTGACTCTAAAACAATGATTCAATGACACTTAAGGCTTTAAAATAACAACACAATACTGTAGTGGTCAAAGGTTAAACTCAATGGACCTTTGTCTTTTTTCAGCCTATATAATAATGTAACCATGATTGTTTGACTCTAGAACAATGACTCAATGATGCTTGGGGCTCTAGAACAATGAGTATTAAACTTAAGGATGGTGCTAAAACAATGTCACGATGACAGTTGGGGCTCTAGAACACTGATTCAATGATACTTAGGGTTCTAGAACAATGACTCGATTACACTTTGGGGTGCTAAAACCATGATACAATGACCTTTGTGCTCTAGAACTATGACTAAATGACACAAGAATAATGACTCAATGACACAAGATGCTGGAACAATAATGACACGGAGCTTTAGAGCAATGATTCATTGACACCAAAACACTGATTCTATCACACTTTGGGGTCTAGAACAATGATTCAATAATACTTATGGCTGTACAACAAGGACACTTAGGGGTCTAGAATAATGATTCAGTGACCATTGGGGATCTAGAACAATTACATGATGACACTTATGGTTTTAGAACAATGACTTAAACACACTTGTACAAGGGCACTTGGGGTTGAGAACAATGCATCAATAACTATTAGGGATCTAGAACAATTACAAAATGATTTTTGGGCTCTAGAATGATGGATTGTGACACATGGGGCTCTAGAACAAGGACACTTAGTGCTCTAAAACAATGAATCGTCAAGTGGGGCTGTAGAGCAAAGACACAATGACTTTTGAGCTCTAGAATGGTGGATCCGTGATACTTGTGGTGCTAGAATAATGACGCTTGGAGCTTTATAACAATGACACAATCATACGTATTGCTCTAAAACATTAACTTAATGACGATGGAGCTCTAGGACAATGACTGAATGATTCATTGACACTTCAGGTTAGGACCAATAAATTGTTGACTCTTGGGTCTATACAGCAAAGCTTGCACTCTAGAACAAGTATTCGACAACTGAGACTACAGAACATTGGTTTAATGATGTGTAGCTCTTAACACTAGAAGTCCCAGAGACTGGTCATTTGACTTTTTTACCATTGAAAACCAAGGATCCTTTAAATTCTCGGGACTTCTAGTGTTAAACAATGGTTCGTAAACATATTGATCTCAAAAACAACTACTTACCGATACTTTGAGGTCTAGAACGATGACACTGTAGAACGAGTGTCAAATGAGAGTCCAAAACAAATATTCAATTACATTTCTACCTCTTAGCAGTGACTCATTGGATTATAGGACTCAATGACACTTTGGAATGCTATGCAATGACTGAATGATATGGGGAAGGGGGATGATTTCCTAAAATAAATGCACCTGAGGATCTAGAACTATTGAACACTGCTAGATTTTAGATGCACAATTTATAAACCGGGTTCGGTCTCTTTCCTTTCAGATCCTCCCGTGAAAATTGTGAACACTAGTGATGACGTGGAGCACAAGTGTCTCAGTGGAGGCCGAGTGATACTGAGCTGTGAGGTCTCCAGAGAAAATGCTAAAGTATGTTGGCTGAAAGATGGTGCGGAAGTTTCCAATGGTGAAGACCTTGTTCTGGAGTCAGATGGAAAACATCGTAGACTCATCATCCAAAACGCCCAAGTCAAAGACTCAGGAGAGTTCGTCTGTGACGCCAAAGATGACTGTGTCTTCTATAACGTTGTGGTGTCAGGTCAGTGGCTTCTCCATCTCCTTCATTGAGTCTCTACCATAAGTTGTGGCACAAACCTAACCTAGGTCACGTTCCTAGAACCTCCAGCTGGAGAATGAAGGCTCCTCGCCCATGATGGTTGTCTATTGTCTTGTTTTGCAGAACCTCCAGTGAAGCTGGTGAACACCGGTGATGACACAGAGTTGATGTATTTGGCCGGGGAGCAAGTGGAGCTGAGGTGTGAGGTGTCGAGAGAGGACGCCGCTGTGCGATGGTACAAGGACGGTGATTTAGTGCAAGAGATGGAAAATATAAGTCTGGAATCGGATGGGAAGCGTCGTGGGCTCACCATTCCCTCTGCCCAAACCCAACACTCGGGAGAGTATATCTGTGATGCTATAGATGACTCCATCTGTTACTATGTAACAGTTACCGGTAAGAGAAGCTGGCCTTATCCCCATAGAAATGTGTCCACCCTATGTTCTATGGTCCACCCCACTGATGATGGTGTCTAATTCTGAAGACTTCTCCAGTCCTGAGGGTGCTTCTAAACATAACACTGTCTACCATTAAGAGAGTCAATGTCATGGGTGTCTCCCGTCCTTGGGAGACCTCTGACAAGTCTGGACCCTGAGGGTCACATTACATTGTGATACTCTGGTTTGTAAATGTATATTATTTCTTTTGGTAAAGGACTCTGCAAGGGTAAAGGACTCTTCCCTTGCTGGTAGTTCTTTGTTAGTCCTATCACAGGTTTATTAATTTGTGACCACTCCCCTCCACTTTAAATAGTCACATTTTCCATCATCTAATACCCGTTATAGAATCCATTTGTATACTGACCAGTGTGGAAGGAACAAGTGTCTGGAAGTTGCTGAACATGTGTTACTTGCAGCCCTGGAGCTTTGCTAGTATTGTGGAGTTGGAGTATATACTTTTTGTCTATGTCCTTCTGTCTGTCCTCCTTCTCCTGTGACTTATTTCTGCAGTGGTGAAGTCTAGTATGCTCAGCGACCTTGCACTATCGAGGGTGAGTGAAAGGACAATGAAGGATTAGGCATGTGATGGTGGCAGAGGGATGGACCCGTATAGGGACATTAGGGAGCTCAGGGTAGTGTCAACCTAGGACCTGCCTACCTTTTTATCACTGTTGTTACTTCTGTATTGTGCTTTGTGCTGGGCATTCCCTCACCCGAGTGTGACAGTCAATATCCTAGTTTTCCAAGATCTGCAGGTAGGACACCACATTAGGATAAAAGTCTATCATAAAAACATATCAAATCATTCCACGCAATGCATCTGGTAGATCCACGTCAGGGAAACTGGCCAGGTCAATTTGCTCAACTCTAGTTACTTGATGGTAAGACTATTTGGGGTGTCAGGTACCATAGACCCAGTACGTGGTGCTCCACGGACTAATGTTAGGTGGGTTTTGCCCCGGTTTTAATAGGTAGTGGGAACCTGTACAAGAAGGTTACTGGTGTCAAGTAGCACCTGAAAGCAGGTTGACTTTTTTTTTTGTTGCGATGAGACATCCCCTTCCTCATCCTCTATTTCCACTAAACACAGCAATTAACATGTAAAGGTCAGTCAATCAAAAAGTAAACTTGTTAGTGGAAAGTAGACATTGTCCCCACAAGATCACACACTTTTCAGTCAGACTGAAAATTGAGCAGTGTATGGTCACTGTGACAATAGTCATTACTAAAGGCTAACAGTCACTACTGAATATAGGCAGCGGAGAAGCTAGGTAATCCAGCATCTGGTTCCAGGAGAGCTCATAGTATTCAGGGAGTAGATAGAGATGTAGTCATGCAGCCATCCAGGGTCAGGATTCCAGGAGATCATGAAGAGGATTCAGGGAGTGAACAGAGGCATAAGTCAAGTCACGATCCAGTGCTTAAGATACCAGGAGATAATAACAAATACAGGGAGCAGACAAAAGGGAGATCCAGCAACAGTCTAGGTCAGATAACAGAGATCAGAACTGACACAGGAGTGCAGGCCAAATAGTACTTCAAAAAGACAATGCAACTGGCAGGATTCTGGGAGAAGCTGCTCAGTAAAGTAAGAAAGCAATCACAGGGAAGATGGGACACCTAAGCTACCCAACGCCTCCCAGAACCAGAATGGAGCCTGCGCTGTCAATCAATCAATGACAGCTCAGCACACCAGATATCAAATACAGCAGACTCCTATTTTGTCCAAGACGCACTGCATGGAAGAATTGTGACTTTCATAAACTATAAATTATAACCTATAATTGTGCGATATGATGTTATGATCTATATAAGACCAAGGATTTCTTTACCAACTTTTTGCCATTACTTTCTAGAGCCACCGGTGAAGTTTGTCAACACGAATGAGGACACGGAGTTGTCCTGTGTGAACGGGGACCCTGTGGTATTAAGCTGCGAGGTGTCGAGGGAGAGCGCTCGCGTGCGCTGGTACAGGGATGGAGTAGTGGTGGAGGAGAGCGAGAACATTGCGGTGGAGTCTGATGGTCGAATACGTAGACTGGTTATACACTCGGCGCAGGCGCAGGATTCGGGAGAGTACGTCTGTGACGCCAGGGACGATGCCGTGTTCTACAGTGTATTAGTCACAGGTGAGAGACTTTGGCGTCTTGTCAGTGACGTTATCCAACACAAATGAAAGTGGTTATAGGGTGGAGCACAAGATTCCACCCTACAAACGTACCATCCTACAGTATATCAGCTCCTATACAAGACCAGACGCATTCTCCTAGATAATCTTCACTCCTCCATCGTTCACCCTCTTCCGAGGATCTCTCCTGCACTCTTCATCTTACCAAGGCAATTATACTTTCATATTCAATCTCCAATTTGTCCAACTTTACCTTTATTCCATATTGAGATCCTCCATCTTTTCTTTTGTTAAGCTCCATCTTGTTTCATATGTCAACCTCAAATTTATTTCCATATCACCAAACTCCATCCTATTTCTGTGATGGTAGTCACTACACGGACAAGCCTTGAGGCAAGGTAGTCAAACGCTCCAGGGTCAGATAGTAGGAGAGCACGTCATGGACTAAGAGGATAGACAAAGGTGTAGTCAGGTCACGGTTCGGGGTCAGAAAATCAGGAGGATAGCGGATGAGAGAAAAGAGGCAAGGCAAATGGATGGTCAGAACAGTAGATCAAAACACAGAGCACAGATGATCGAAGCCAAAATGCACCAAAGAGCAAAAGCTACAACTGGCAGATAGCTGGGACTCACTGCTCAGTTAAGTACCTGGGTAATCACAGAGAACAGGGAACACCTGAAGAAACCCAGCACCTCCCAGAATCAGATTGGATGGTTGAGCTGTCAATCAACATACCAACAGCTCAGCACACCTTAGCACCAGATTGGATGACTGAGCTGTTACTCACCAAACTGACAGCTCGGCACAGCCATAAGTCCATAGGGCAGAAAACTCATGGTCCAGTGTCAGAATACCAGTAGGAGAGCGGCTCAAAGCAAAGGGACAAGGCAAAGGGATGGTCGAAGGACCAAGGTATGGTAGCAGTAGACCAGAACACAGAGCATCGATAAACGAGGCCAACATGCACCACTGAACAAAACGCTACAACTGGCAGAGATCTTGGACTGACTGCTCAGCTAAGTAGCTGGGTAATCACAAAGTACAGGGAACACTTGAAGAAGCCCAGCACCTCCCAGAATCCGATTGGATGGCTCAGGTGTCAATGAACATACCGACAGCTAAGGACACCTTAGCACCAGATTGGACGACTGAGCTGTCCTTCAACAAACTGACAGCTCGCCACAGCCTTGATCCTATAGGGCAGAAAACTCATGGTCCAGGGTCAGAATACCAGGAGGATAGCGGATCAAAGCAAATCGACAAGGCAAAAGGGATGGTGGAAGGTTCAAGGTCTGGCAGCAGTAGACCAGAACACAGAGCATCGATAAACGAGGCCAACATGCACCACTGAACAAAATGCTACAACTGGCAGAGATCTGGGACTCACTGCTCAGCTAAGTAGCTGGGTAATCACAAAGAACAGGGAACACATGAAGAAGCCCAGCACCTTCTAGTCTCAGATTGGATGACTGAGCTATCACTTGTCAAACTAACGCTCTGATTCCAAAGTGCAGCAAACTGTCACTTATTGCATCCAAGACCCATTAAGCAGAGGAATTACCATAACACCCTAATATGATGCCCATTACCTAATTTTCTTTTCTGAGTTGCTTTGTTGTTGCAAACTTTGTGTTTCTTTCTACTTTTCGTGATCTTGTATTGGATAATATTATTACTTTTTGTGTTTTTCTAGAGCCTCCTACAAAGATTGTGTTCCCGGTGGTCCGCTCCCAGGAGCTGGAGTATACTGTAGGGGAGCGGGTGGAGCTGGTGCTGGAAGTGTCCCGTAGCAGTGGGTCGGTCCGCTGGTTCAAGGACGGCCTGGAGATCGATGAAGATGAGAATCTGCAGGTGACTTCAGAGGAAACTCAACGACGTTTGATCTTGGCAAGAGCCAACGTGGACGACTCCGGGGAATACATCTGTGACACGGACAGCGACTCCATCACATTCGATGTCAAGATATCCGGTAAGGATATTGCGATTAAATTGAATTTTTCCCTATATACAAAAATCTGATTAGTAACAGACTTTCTCAAGTAAAAAAAAGACTTTTTCAAACAATAACAAGAAATTTGCTCAAGATAAGACGTTCTTCACTTTTTACAAAAATCTTCACCAAAAGAAACAGGCCACAGCGCCGTACAGTGTGTAGTGGTCAAGAATGGTATTGCAGAATCTGTCCCATTAATCTCAATGGTTCTTGCAGTACCACTCACGGCCACTATACAGTGTATGGCGCTGTTTCACTTCCAGTAACCACAACCCGATCAGATGATTATTGGGGTTGCTGTCAGACAATAATTCTTTAAAAAAGCAGCAAAAATGTAGCTGCATTTTTTCACTTAGTTCTTTATAGAAGCAAAAACGCTGAAAGAATTGACGATGCTGCAGATTTAAAAAAATGATGAAGTTCTCGAATCTACTCAGGAATAAAAATAGGTGCATGAGATTTCTGAAATCTCCTAGTATTTGCTGGTAATGTAAAAAGCAGCATTTAAAGGGAACCAACCACCAGGATAACCACCCAGTGCAGCAGCTGATTGATGTGTGCAGCATGACATCACTATTTGGTTTTTTTTATTCCTCCTCTGTGGGCTTGTCTCTTTGCTGTAAGCCAAACCCCCTCCCCACTGGATGTGTCGCAATCATGGGGCCCGGGCACTCAACCATCCAGGGGTTATCAGTTCAGGAGTCACAGTGGCGGTTCCCGAAGGTTACGGGGTTATTTACAGAGGATAAAGTTTATCATAATGCCACCTGGAGTTCTGGCCTGTAGGTGGCCAGGGGCTGCTGTGAGAGCCTCCAAGGGTGGAGTGTGTGGCAGCCCGGTGTTAAGCTGTCTCCAGTCAGGGCAGGGGTTCCCTTGGATGGTGTAGAATGTGGATGGGATGAGGCGGAGGGTGAGGGTTGTGGTGCAGGGTGACGGCTCTACAGGTGGGTGCAGGGAGGTGCTGGGAGGTGCAGGAAGGATCAGACAACACAAGGTTTTGCAGCTCTACCATTTACTTGCAGTTGGTAGTAGTTACATCCCAGCTGGGGTACAGAGTCCATCAAGATTATGGCCTGACCAGCCATGTCCTCTCCTAAGTGTCACATGGTTGCCAGTTCCTGCTGGCAGGTAGCTGCGGGTCCTATGAGCAACAGTCTTTCTTGTCCTCTAACCCTATGTAGCCCCGTGACCCTGGAGAGGGTCCACAAAGTTGGTCACTGTACATTAACCCCAGTGATCTCCAGTTACACGATTGGTCTGAAAGTATACCAAACCGAATTGGGGCTGGTACCCGTGCTTGAGCTAGTCTGTCTGCCCAGTTTCAATAGCTGGCAGCAGATTTGTGTCCTTCAGGCCCTTGTCTTAGCACTTCATTCCACGCTCCATGCTACTTCCTAAGCTGCCTGTCTGGAACTCACTAGAGCTCTCTTCCTTCGCCACCAACCCCTCACCTAACTCCTCCTTCCAGCCAGCAGGTGGGGACTGCCCTAGGTGTGGGTTTCTTCTGCCCAGCACCTCCCTGGCCTGCAGTTCAGATGTGTTGGGTGTATTTGGGGGTCCCGGCAAAGATTCCTCCTCTTACCTCTAGGCATGATCTCACACATTTGAAATGCATGTAGTACCATTAGTGGTGGCCTAACCGCAGGGGCGCAACAGATGAGTCTGGATGAGAGGAAGGGGGTTCGATTTACAGTAGAAAGACAAGCCCACAGGGGAGCTATAAAAATAACCCCAAAATAAAATAGTGATGTCATGCTGCTCACGTCAATCACCTGCTGCACTGATTTACAGGTGGTTAAATCCTGGTGGTTGGTTCCCTTTAAATCTAGGCAGAAAACAAATGTGTGCATGAGATTTCTCAAATTTTGTAGTATTTGTTGATAACGTAAAAAGCAGCATTTGCACTAAAAATACCTCGTAGTATTCAGGGAGTAGACAGAGACATAGTCATGCAATGGTCTGGGGTCAAGTTTCCAGTAGAGCACAAAGAGAATTCAGGGAGTCAACAGAGGCATATTTGGATCAGGGTCCAGGGGTCCAAAATACCAGGAGATCACAACAATTACAGGGTTTGGTAGGATTGAAGACTATGGGTTAACTCCGTGCCGCCAAAACAAAGGATGATCCGAAGAGTTTTCTTTTTACTTTATTGAAGCTAATGCATTTCGTGGCAGCCTTGCCACTTCCTCTGGGCTATTCAGATTATTAAATTAGGTTGCATTCTAACTCGGATAAAGCTGTATGTGCGCTCCCCTCTTTTCTTTTAACAATTACAGGAAGCAGACAAAAGGGAAATCAAGCAACAGTCCAGGGTCAGATAACAGAAATCAGAACAAGACAGACACAGGAGTGCAGACCACACACCACTTGTCATAGAATGTACGACTGTCAGGATTCTGGGAGAGGCTGCTCAGTAAAGTAGCAGAACAATCACAGGGAAGATGGAACACCTGAGCAACCCAGCACCACCCAGAACCTAAATGAAAGCATGTGCTGTCAATCAGCTACTGACACCAGATACCAAACACAGCAATATCCCCTATTGTGTCCACTACGCCCGGCATGGAGGAATTGTGACAGGTGGATTGTCATTGTCTTCACTGTAGATAACTGAAGAAGCGGGTAGGTAAGAAGAGAGGTAACAATGTTTCGACCGATCAAAAAAGGTCTTTATCAAGTACTTGATAGGTCGAAACGTTGTTGCCTCTTGTTAAGGCAGAATAAACTTTTGGGCTGTTTTCTCACCCCGGATTTGGACCTATTTGATTCTTTTTGGGTTCTTTGAAGTTCTTTTGACTTTGCGTCCACCGGTGGAGGGCTGCAGCAGGTAGCCATCAGTCACTATCTTCTCAGCTGACGATATTATTCAGATTTTTCCTATTGATTAATGGGGTTCAGACTGTTTACACCTAGATTTTCTTTTATTAAACATAATAATTTTTCACTTAATTTTCTTTGTGTCTTTGCAGAACCTCCGGCCAAGTTTGTGAGCTCCGGCTGCTCCCCTCCTGCGCTGTGCGTGACTGAGGGCGATCCCCTGACCATACAATGTGAACTGTCTCGTACACCGGACGTCATTCGTTGGTTTAGGAACGGAACAAAAGTGACCCCAGATGGGAATCTGACTATGGACGATGATGGGGAGAAGTGCACCCTGAGCCTCCTGTGTGCGCAGCCGGAGCACACCGGGCAGTACGAGTGCAGCATTGGCACCGACTCCCGCACCTTCCAAGTTACAGTTGATGGTGAGTAGCATCATATAAAGGCATGTGTGTGTGTGCTTATTTATTGTACTCTGGACAATCCCTTTAAATATGTACACAGCTTTAAAAATATATTTTAAATAGAATTTAATATTTAGGACCCATCTTTAAAATAGGCCATAAATATCCGATCGGTGGAATTGTGGACTCCAGGAATTCCAATGTCACAGCGCCGTATAGCGTGTAGTGGTCGTGAATGGTACTGCAAGCGCTCTGCATGGGAGGGTTCTTGCAATACCACTCGTGGCCACTATACAGTGTATGGCGCTGTTTAACTTCTGCACCCCAATAAATCAGCTGATCGCAGGGATTGTCATCAGACTCCCACCAATATGGTATCAATGACTTAATAATAATACAGTTTTGGAAAACCCCTTTAAAATATCTGGTGGTTGAGCATTTTCTGCTGGTTATTGTGGTGCATTGGGAAAAAATGTGACCATTTCCCCTACATCGGGGTCTTACATCATCTGTAGCTCTCACGTTTTTCTAGATCTATGACTTGTAAAATGCCCATAAGTGCTAAAGCATGATGGGAGTTGTAGTTTCAAAGCAGCTGCAAAAAACTAAATTGAGAACCATCGTAGACCGATTACTCCCATCCTCTTACAAATGTTCCTCCTGCAAGAAAACCCTCCATCCTAATCATATCCCATAGAAGGCAATGTGTATTTTGAGCAAAGATCATTTTTGCTATTGGATGTCATTAAAAAATGTCATAAAAATGTGTTCTTCACTTTACATTATTGACTGTAGAATGAGTTAACTGAAAATCATTCAGTGAGCTGGAAGGGTTTATAGCTCTCATCTCTTCTAAGATGATTATTGGCTTCAGCTCAACTTTGATGTGGTCATTTATCCAGTATACAGGAGTTAACTGAAAATCATTCAGTGAGCTGGAAGGGTTTATAGCTCTTATCTCTTCTAAGATAGTTATTGGCTTCAGCTCAACTTTGATGTGGTCATTTATCTAGTATACAGGAGGTCAATTGTAAATCAGTGAGCTGGAAGGGTTTATGCCTCTCATATATTCTTCTAACCTCCTGTGAGCTGATTTATGGTCTCAGCTGAACTTTGGTGTGGTCATAAAGCAGCATACAGCAGCTAAGGAGACATGATAAGAGCTGTAAACCCTGTCCTCAGGACAGACATAGCTCACTGACAGAGTCTCAGTTAATTCATTTTTTCTATTGGATGTCATTAAAAATGTCATAAAAATTTGTTCTTCACTTTACATTATTGACTGTAGAATGAGTTAACTGGAAATCATTCAGTGAGCTGGAAGGGTTTATAGCTCTTATCTCTTCTTCTAACCTCCTCTGAGCTGATTTATGGCATTAGCTCAACTTTGATGTGGTCATAAATCAAATACAGGATGTCAAATTATTATTATTATTATTATTATTATACAAATGAAAATCATTCGGTGAGCTAGAAGGATTTATAGCTCTCATCTCTTCTAAGATGATTTATGGCTTCAGCTCAACTTTGATGTGGTCATAAATCAGTATACAGGAGGTCAAATGAAAATCATTCGGTGAGCTAGAAGGATTTATAGCTCTTATATCTTCTAAGGTGATTATTGGCTTCAGCTCAACTTTGATGTGGTCATCTATCCAGTATACAGGAGTTAATGAAAATCATCAGTGAGCTGGAAGGGTTTATAGCTCTCATCTCTTCTAACATCTTTTAAGCTAATTTATGGCTTCAAGTCAACTTTGATGTGGTCATTCATCTAGTATACAGGAGGTCAATTGTAAATCAGTGAGCTGGAAGGGTTTATGCCTCTTATATTCTTCTAACCTCCTGTGAGCTGATTTATGGTCTCAACTGAACTTTGATGTGGTCATAAAGCAGCATACAGCAGCTAATGAGACATGATAAGAGCTGTAAACCCTGTCCTCAGGACAGCATAGCTCACTGACAGAGTCTCAGTTAACTCATTCTGCAGCCAGCAATGTTTGCTGAACCACAGAGCCCTGTAAAAAGCTAATCTGTCCAACATTTTTAATAAAATTATTATTTTTTTTTATTATCCCAAAATACATGTATTTTAGTAACAAAATTGCCAGCGATGGTGTCCACATTCTTTTCTTTACTTTCTGGAACCCCCAGTCACTTTCCAGTGAAATCTAACTTTTTTCCCCGGTTATTTTACTTTGGGCAGATAAATCATATAAGTTCATAACAATTGTCACTAAACTGTATTAAAGAAATAAGATTTATGTAGAAGATTTGTTATCATGAATTAAAGGGGTTGTCCAGCTACATTGATTTTCATAAAAATCTGATTAATAATGCTGATTCACATAATATCAAGTAAAACTCTGCCCCCTGCTGGCTGACGCTCAGAAGGGGCAAATATAGAGGGATTTACAGTCCCTACTAAGGCTGAGTCCACACATCCAGTGATCATCGTTAGATCAGATCCAGTGATCATCGTTAGATCGGATCCAGTGATCACCGTTAGATCGGATCCAGCACAATCCGTTCTGCAAACACAACTCCGTTTTGAAAACATTGATTTCTGCAGGATCCGTTTAACATTGGAGTCTATGGAGGACGGATCCGGTAACTGATCACTATTTATCTTCTATTTGAAACTGATCCAGTAAGAAAAAAAACGGATCCTGCAGAAATATTTTTTTGCACACTGGACAATAAAGTGGTGTTTGCAGAACGGATTGTGCTGGATCTAACGATGATCACTGGATGTGTGATCTCAGTGTTACCTAACAAGCAACTTTGTATCGTCTGCTCACAGCAGCGAAGAGTCCGAGGACTCGACAACAGTCATTTCTTGCTATTCTCCATTTCACATGCATTAGTAATCAGATTTTGCTAGAAGTTTAGAAGTTTTTTTTTTATGCCAGATGAACCACCCTGGTGTCTGTGGTGTCTGTGGTGTCTGCGGTGTCTGTGATCTCTGTGGTGTCTGCGGTGTCTGTGGTGTCTGTGGTGTCTGTGGTGTCTGCGGTGTCTGCGGTGTCTGCGGTGTCTGTGAAGTCTGTGGTATCTCAGTGTTTATGGTCTCTGTGATCTCTGTGGTGTCTGCGGTGTCTGTGGTGTCTGTGGTGTCTGTGGTGTCTGCGGTGTCTGTGGTGTCTGCGGTGTCTGTGATCTCTGTGGTGTCTGCGGTGTCTGCGGTGTCTGTGGTGTCTGTGGGGTCTGCGGTGTCTGCGGTGTCTGCGGTGTCTGTGGTGTCTGTGGTGTCTGTGGTGTCTGCGGTGTCTGCGGTGTCTGCGGTGTCTGTGATCTCTGTGGTGTCTGCGGTGTCTGTGATCTCTGTGGTGTCTGCGGTGTCTGTGGTCTCTGTGGTGTCTGCGGTGTCTGTGGTGTCTGTGGTGTCTGCGGTGTCTGTGGTGTCTGCGGTGTCTGCGGTGTCTGCGGTGTCTGTGATCTCTGTGGTGTCTGCGGTGTCTGTGGTGTCTGCGGTGTCTGCGGTGTCTGCGGTGTCTGTGGTGTCTGCGGTGTCTGCGGTGTCTGCGGTGTCTGTGATCTCTGTGGTGTCTGCGGTGTCTGTGATCTCTGTGGTGTCTGCGGTGTCTGTGGTGTCTGCGGTGTCTGTGATCTCTGTGGTGTCTGCGGTGTCTGCGGTGTCTGTGATCTCTGTGGTGTCTGTGGTGTCTGCGGTGTCTGTGGTGTCTGTGATCTCTGTGGTGTCTGCGGTGTCTGGGGTGTCTGTGATCTCTGTGGTGTCTGCGGTGTCTGTGATCTCTGTGGTGTCTGCGGTGTCTGTGGTGTCTGCGGTGTCTGTGATCTCTGTGGTGTCTGCGGTGTCTGCGGTGTCTGTGATCTCTGTGGTGTCTGCGGTGTCTGCGGTGTCTGGGGTGTCTGTGATCTCTGTGGTGTCTGTGGTGTCTGCGGTGTCTGTGGTGTCTGTGATCTCTGTGGTGTCTGTGATCTCTGTGGTGTCTGCGGTGTCTGTGGTGTCTGTGATCTCTGTGGTGTCTGCGGTGTCTGCGGTGTCTGCGGTGTCTGTGATGACTGCGATGACTGCGGTGTCTGTGGTGTCTGTGTTGTCTGTGATCTCTGTGGTGTCTGTGATCTCTGTGTGTCTGTGGTGTCTGTGATCTCTGTGGTGTCTGTGATCTCTGTGGTGTCTGCGGTGTCTGTGGTGTCTGTGATCTCGTGGTGTCTGCGGTGTCTGTGGTGTCTGTGATCTCTGTGGTGTCTGTGGTGTCTGTGGTGTCTGTGGTGTCTGTGGTGTCTGCGGTGTCTGTGGTGTCTGTGATCTCGTGGTGTCTGCGGTGTCTGTGGTGTCTGTGATCTCTGTGGTGTCTGTGGTGTCTGTGGTGTCTGTGGTGTCTGTGGTGTCTGCGGTGTCTGTGGTGTCTGTGGTGTCTGCGGTGTCTGCGGTGTCTGTAAAGGTACCTTTACACCCCGCCACAGTGCCTAGCAACAGGTATCAACCGTGCGTGCACACGCACATTTTTGACGGGTGATACCGATCGCTGATGCCGCATACAGATGCCGCCATTGCGTTGTCAACTGAAGGTATCTGTGTTCCCCGGAAGTTCCGACAGGTCCTGCGGCTTACTTCCTGTTGAATACCTTCGCTGGTTCACACACGCCGCTACCACAAAGGAATATGGACGTACATCTTTCGCGCCGCAAGTACATAGGCGTGACAGAGTTGTGTATTCCGTGACGCTAAAACGCTGATTGGACAACGCAATAGCGTCATGATTGGGCAGCCTGCGCAGGAAGGCTGACTAATACATGACGCCATTGCAATTGTGTAGTGTGAATGGATAGCTCTTCAAATATTGCGCCCTCTGAAGGGACAGCCACTGGTAACACAGTAGTCCCCACCAATCATCGCTGATGGGGCGCGGTATCCAGCACGCTGTGGCACGCCTATGGGAAATCACTAGGCGACACAGATTCCATCCCTATCGCCGTTTACACGCCAATACCAGGGCAATTCACCCTTTGGGTTGCCTCGGATTTTAGAACACGGCTCAGAAACCGCTACCCGGAGCAACTGCAAGAAACCCGATCACTTTCCCAAATTACACGCCGCCACTTCGTAGCAATTTCAAGGCAACAGGCACAAAAATCCCGATTGCCAGGCAGTTGCTACACCGCAGTGGTGGCGTGTAAAGGTACCTTGTGGTGTCTGTGGTGTCTGTGATGTCTGTGATGTCTGTGGTACCTCCAGTGTGTAGGGTGTCTGTGGTGTATGCAATGTCTGCGATCTCTGTGTCTGCGGAATACGTGGTTTGATCATTGCCTTTTCTTACCAATATCATGTGTTACAACCTAATTAAAAGGGGGATTGAAATTACAGTAAATTTCTGTCCCTCTCCGTTATCCGCTGGGACTCTTAATTCCTCTCGGTGTTTGGTTCTTGGAAGAGGCTGTAGTGGTGGTCCTAGAGCGTGACCAGATCATGCCGCGGAGGGCGTGCACTGTGTCTGACGACCTCAGTCTGGCACTCTCTCTGTCCCGATATGACGGTGAAGTGAGATGGTACAAGGACGGCGAGCGGCTCCAGGACAATCCGCACATACTAATGGAGGAGAAGGGAGCAGAGCGCTTGCTGACCATCCTCGGAGCATCGCGTGATGACACGGGGGAATATCTGTGCGATGCCCGCAACGACAGCTTCAGCTTTTATGTCACTGTGGGAGGTAACAGGAGTGACGAAGAGGCACTGCAACCAAAACCCTCCCGCACCCTGTCCCTCTAACACCTAAACCCTGCATCCCCCCTCTCCCCATCCTATGCTGTGAGACCCCCATACTGCATCCCTCTGAGATGTTCAATGTCCGCTTCACCCATCAAAATCTCTTGGATGTGATCACCTTTAAAATAATATAATTTATGGTACAAAAATCAATTTCCTAAGATGAGACTTCAAGAGCAAATCCAGTCTGTGCCGATATTCCAGAGTTACACAATAAACACAAAAAAAAATTTACATTTTACCTATGTACAGGAAAATACCTACTATAATATCACCCCTATATACAAGAATATATCTACTATAATACTGCTCCTATATACAAGAATATAACTACTATAATACTGCTCCTATATACAAGAATATAACTACTATAATACTGCCCCTATATACAAGAATATAACTACTATAATACTGCTCCTATGTACAAGAATATATCTACTATAATACTGCTCCTATATACAAGAATATAACTACTATAATACTGCTCCTATATACAAGAATATAACTACTATAATACTGCCCCCTATATACAAGAATATAACTACTATAATACTGCTCCTATATACAAGAATATAACTACTATAATACTGCCCCTATATACAAGAATATAACTACTATAATACCGCTCCTATGCACAAGAATATAACTACTATAATACTGCCCCTATATACAAGAATATATCTACTATAATACTGCTCCTATATACAAGAATATATCTACTATAATACTGCCCCTATATACAAGAATATACCTACTGTAATACTGCTCCTATATACAAGAATATAACTACTATAATACTGCTCCTATGTACAAGAATATAACTACTATAATACTGCTCCTATGTACAAGAATATAACTATTATAATACTGCTCCTATATACAAGAATATAACTACTATAATACTGCTCCTATATACAAGAATATAACTACTATAATACTGCCCCTATATACAAGAATATAACTACTATAATACTGCTCCTATATACAAGAATATAACTACTATAATACTGCTCCTATGTACAAGAATATAACTACTATAATACTGCTCCTATATACAAGAATATAACTACTATAATACTGCTCCTATATACAAGAATATAACTACTATAATACTGCCCCTATATATAAGAATATAACTACTATAATACTGCCCCTATATACAAGAATATAACTACTATAATACTGCCCCTATATACAAGAATATAACTACTATAATACTGCCCCTATATACAAGAATATAACTACTATAATACTGCTCCTATATACAAGAATATAACTACTATAATACTGCTCCTATGTACAAGAGTATAACTACTATAATACTGCCCCTATATACAAGAATATAACTACTATAATACTACCCCTATATACAAGAATATAACTACTATAATACTGCCCCTATATACAAGAATATAACTACTATAATACTGCCCCTATATACAAGAATATAACTACTATAATACTGCCCATATACAAGAATATAACTACTATAATACTGCCCCTATATACAAGAATATAACTACTATAATACTGCTCCTATATACAAGAATATAACTACTATAATACTGCTCCTATGTACAAGAGTATAACTACTATAATACTGCCCCTATATAGAAGAATATAACTACTATAATACTGCTCCTATATAGAAGAATATAACTACTATAATACTGCCCCCTATATACAAGAATATAACTACTATAATACTGCTCCTATGTACAAGAATATAACTACTATAATTCTGCTCCTATATACAAGAATATAACTACTATAATGCTGCCCCTATGTACAAGAATATAACTACTATAATACTGCTCCTATATACTAGAATATAGCTACTATAATACTGCCCCTATATACAAGAATTTAACTACTATAATACTGCTCCTATATACAAGAATTTAACTACTATAATACTGCTCCTATATACAAGAATATAACTACTATAATACTGCTCCTATGTACAAGAATTTAACTACTATAATACTGCTCCTATGTACTAGAATATAACTACTATAATACTGCTCCTATATACAAGAATATAACTACTATAATACTGCTCCTATATAGAAGAATATAACTGCTATAATACTGCCCCTATGTACAAGAATATAACTACTATAATACTGCTCCTATGTACAAGAATATAACTACTATAATACTGCCCCTATGTACAAGAATATAACTACTATAATATTGCTCCTATGTACAAGAATATAACTACTATAATACTGCCCCTATATACAAGAATATAACTACTATAATACTGCCCCTATATACAAGAATTTAACTACTATAATACTGCTCCTATATACAAGAATATAACTACTATAATACTGCTCCTATATAGAAGAATATAACTACAATAATACTGCTCCTATATAGAAGAATATAACTACTATAATACTGCCCCTATATACAAGAATATAACTACTATAATACTGCCCCTATGTACAAGAATATAACTACTATAATACTGCTCCCTATATACAAGAATATAACTACTATAATACTGCTCCCTATGTACAAGAATATAACTACTATAATACTGCTCCCTATATACAAGAATATAACTACTATAATACTGCCCCTATGTACAAGAATATAACTACTATAATACTGCTCCCTATATACAAGAATATATCTACTATAATACTGCTCCTATATACAAGAATATAACTACTATAATACTGCTCCTATGTACAAGAATTTAACTACTATAATACTGCTCCTATATACTAGAATATAACTACTATAATACTGCTCCTATATACAAGAATATAACTACTATAATACTGCTCCTATATAGAAGAATATAACTGCTATAATACTGCCCCTATGTACAAGAATATAACTACTATAATACTGCTCCTATGTACAAGAATATAACTACTATAATACTGCCCCTATGTACAAGAATATAACTACTATAATACTGCTCCTATGTACAAGAATATAACTACTATAATACTGCCCCTATATACAAGAATATAACTACTATAATACTGCCCCTATATACAAGAATTTAACTACTATAATACTGCTCCTATATACAAGAATATAACTACTATAATACTGCTCCTATATAGAAGAATATAACTACTATAACACTGTTCCTATGTACAAGAATATAACTACTATAATACTGCTCCTATATACAGGAATATAACTACTATAATACTGCTCCTATATACAAGAATATAACTACTATAATACTGCTCCTATATACAAGAATATAACTACTATAATACTGCTCCTATATACAAGAATATAACTACTATAATACTGCCCCTATATACAAGAATATAACTACTATAACACTGTTCCTATGTACAAGAATATAACTACTATAATACTGCTCCTATGTATAAGATTATAACTACTATAATACTGCTTCTATATACAAGAATATAACTACTATAATACTGCCCCCTATGTACAAGAATATTACTACTATAATACTGTTCCTATGTACAAGAATATAACTACTATAATACTGCCCCCTATGTACAAGAATATAACTACTATAATACTGTTCCTATGTACAAGAATATAACTACTATAATACTGCTCCTATGTATAAGATTATAACTACTATAATACTGCTCCTATATACAAGAATATAACTACTATAATACTGCCCCCTATGTACAAGAATATAACTACTATAATACTGCTCCTATGTACAAGAATATAACTACTGTAATACTGCCCCCTATGTACAAGAATATAACTACTATAATACTGTTCCTATGTACAAGAATATAACTACTATAATACTGCTCCTATGTATAAGATTATAACTACTATAATACTGCTCCTATATACAAGAATATAACTACTATAATACTGCCCCCTATGTACAAGAATATACTACTATAATACTGCTCCTATGTACATGAATATAACTACTGTAATACTGCCCCTATGTACAAGAATATAACTACTATAATACTGCCCCTATGTACAAGAATATACTACTATAATACTGCCCTATGTACAAGAATATAACTACTATAATACTGCCCCTATGTACAAGAATATAACTACTATAATACTGCCCTATATACAAGAATATAACTACTATAATACTGCCCCTATATACAAGAATATAACTACTATAATACTGCCTCTATGTATAAGAATATAACTACTATAATACTGCCTCTATGTATAAGAATATATACTACTATAATACTGCTCCTATATACAAGAATATAACTACTATAATACTGCCTCTATGTATAAGATTATAACTACTATAATACTGCTCCTATATACAAGAATATAACTACTATAATACTGCTCCTATATACAAGAATATAACTACTATAATACTGCCCCTATATACAAGAATATAACTACTATAATACTGCCCTATGTACAAGAATATAACTACTATAATACTGCTCCTATATACAAGAATATAACTACTATAATACTGCCCCTATATACAAGAATATAACTCTATAATACTGCCCTATATACAAGAATATAACTACTATAATACTGCCCCTATGTACAAGAATATAACTACTATAATGCTGCCCTATGTACAAGAATATAACTACTATAATACTGCCCCTATATACAAGAATATAACTACTATAATACTGCCCCTATATACAACAATATAACTACTATAATACTGCCCCTATATACAAGAATATAACTACTATAATACTGCCCCTATGTACAAGAATATAACTACTATAATACTGCTCCTATTACAGAATATAACTACTATAATACTGCCTATATGTACAATAAAATAACTAATATGATACTGTCCCTATATCCATTAATCTAGAATTTACATTGGACTGGACTTTTCTTGTATTGTTGGCTTGTAGGGACTGGTGAGGGAGGTCGGTGTAGTGGATAATATTGTAGGGATCAGCACAGGGGCGTAACTACAACAGATGCAGAGGTTGCATTCGCACCCGGGCCCTGGAGCCTAGGGGGCCCCAAATGTCCCTTTGGTCTAATAGAAAAAGATGTACAATAATTGGGGGCCCCATTGGAGCTTTTGCATTGGGGCACATGAGCTTCAGTTTACACCATTGGATCAGCTCATACATCATTATAAGGGTATTATTCCAAAGATATTGTTGGGTGCAGTTTCCCTTCTAACTATAAATAAGTACACCCGTTTCTCTCTCTATTATATATCCTGCACATTATAGAGTCTGATGTGCTGATTACCATAAAAATCAACCCTAATAACACATTTTCTAAGTCTAACATCTTGCTGCTTGTAGTCAAACTGATAGCTTCTGGGACTTTCCATGGTCCCTGTATAGTCCTTATCCTCTGTCCTCCTGTGTCCTTGCTGTGCCTCCTTCCTCCCTCCTGCCATGCCTCCATTACACTGTGCTGTGCCTCTGCGAAGCCTCCTAACCTCCCTGCTTGCAATGCCTCCCTGTCAGTGCCTATTTTCAGAAGACATTGCCCGTAGTGACGTTTCGTTTGCTGTTTCGGCTGAGAAGGGCTGCACTTCTTCTTGCTTGGCGGTCATTTTCTATTTGGCTTTGATTTGGCATGTTCCAGTTTTTGGGCCATCATTCGTTGTCGTCTCTCTTAGCTCCTCCAGTCACCATTGTGGGCAACTCAGGAACTCCGGAGCACCATACTTTGATTACCGGGGATGACCTGGTTCTTTCTTGCGAGTTATCACGCCCAAATTTCAAAGTGCGCTGGCTGAGAGATGGCGAGGAGATGGTGTCCGGAGGCCGAGTCAAAATCACGTCTCGCGGAGTTCACCGACAACTTACCATACAAAGTGTCCGACCTTCAGACTCCGGGAGGTACACCTGTGATGCCGGCACCGATCAGTTACATGCCGAAGTCCATGTGGAAGGTAAAGATCTTAAGGTCATGGGGATCTTATCTCCTTGGGTTAGTTGGCATGGTCATTGACCACTGGATATTGTTGTATCTCTTCTCTCCAGCACCACGGCAAGTGGAATTTATTACCGAGCTTCAGAACATGACGGTCCTGGAAGGAGACACCGCCACCTTTAAATGCGTTGTATCTCCGGAGGATGTGATTCTCAACTGGGAACTCAACGGGTCCCCTGTGAATTCAGACCGTAGGGCCAGTATGGCGAGCAATGGACTCTGTCACTCTCTGACCTTGCATGGATGCCGTCTCTCCGACTCCGGAACCATCACAGCTAACGCCGAAGGGCTCATCTCACGGGCGAGACTAAGAGTCCAAGGTAAGGGCCAGGGTCTGAGTATGAGCTGCGATGGCTTTGTTTGTTGAATATGAAATGTATGATGTCTTGAGTAACTATTCATTTCCATTGTACTTTTTTTGTTACAATTATCTGAGAACAAACATGTGAATGTCATGGAAAGGTGGAGGCTAGAACATTTGGTTTCCATGGAATGTGGTTGAGAAAATTGAAAATATTATAATTGATACTTGTGCATTCCCATTATTAAAACTAATTCCTAAAGGATTGTCCACCATTGCCACAAAATGTCCCTATGAAAGGGGAACAGAAAGGGGGTTAGGTCAGGATAGGTCCTTGGGTTTGATCATTGTTGGAATTTGGTGTAATGTTTGGTACCTCAGTTAGAGACTGATCTTAGCTAATCGGAGGCAGCATTCGCTGTAGTAGGGGACACTCAGGGGCGGACCTACCGTGGTGCAGCTGGTTCAGCTGCACCAGGGCCCCGACCGGCTAGGGGGCCCCTCAAGCCTCCAGCCGACCCCGTGACCCTGTGTCAGAGGAGTGGAGGTTAACTGAGGGAAGCTACCTGCTTCCATTCGCTGATCCCGCCTCCCCACTCCTCTGCCGCCCCGGCTCCCAGACTGCAATGTGTGGCTCGGCACAGGTAGGAGCCGCATCACCTACAACTGTTAACACCCCTCCCCGCTCCTCGCCGACATCTGCCAGGCTCAAGGTCCGCCACTGGAGACACTATTTTGGAAGCGGAATTGCAGCATATAGTAGCCGTTTTCTATTTAAAAAATTCTAATTGAGACTAATTAGAGACATCATAAAACCAGCTATAGTATGGTCCATTTCAATTTCTCTGCAGAAATGATACCCGCAAAGTCCAGAATATTTCAATGGCGGCTATGCCCACCTGGCTTCGGATACGTGCCTCAGCATGGTCAGAACTGTAAGTGTCCATATCATATCTGGCCACTTTTATCATCTCTGCTCCGTCAGAATTGCACCTTTAAGACTCGGTAAACATGGTCTCCATTCCACGTGCATTCCAGGGACGACTGCTTCCCAAGCACAAAGACCCAGTCTACTGATAATGTGTCTTCCAGGAAGATGGCCGCTCCAGCGCCTTCCAAACACACAGAGGCCAGACTTGCAGCAAGTCTCACATCCTGAGCACATGTGATACACAGGAGTCTTCATAATAACAAATGAGATACACCTATGGGAGGTATGTGGTTAGCCAGACCTGCCCATCACTTCAGGCTAACCCTTAAATCCAGCCCTTAACACTAAAAAGGCTTGTGGAACACAAAGTCTCAGCAAAACATCATAGATTTAGATCGCAGCAGACCTCTGTCTTTCACAATAAAGCCAGTCGCCACCTTATACAGTCAATATATTTTTGTGTCCACAAAGGAAACTGTTTATCCTTGCTTGTCAACTTCAGTGTTGGATATTTGAGAGGATTTAGTTGATTGGTTACTTTTATGAACATACGCAACAAGTGAAAAGGGGGAAGACCTTCTACACGGAGAAGATGTCCTTGCACCCAACTAGTCCCTAGCCAGACTAGTAAAACCCTAGACACACTACCTTTGATCTGACTCCACAAAAGGCCATCGAGAGGTTTATTGTACCTCCTGAAGGACCAGAGCGGAAGCCGTCATACACTGCCTACAAGAGGAAATGAAGATACACAAAATGTTCATATAAGGTGAAAGGGTTAGGGGCTGTGAAGGAAAACAAACCGATTCACAGCAATCACTCAAGCAATGTTTACCAAAAGGGAAAGCATTAAACCTAAAGGACTGGAACTCCTTGAAAAAAGTCCACCTAGAGATATAGCCAGCAAGGAAGTGCAGTGAATGGTGAACATATGTAAACCAAATTAGGATGTGACAGGCCAAACCACAATGGGGAAGAGAAGTGTCAAGAAGGAGAACAAAGACAATGGGAACCATCAAACTTTAGAGAGGTCAGAAAAAGCTAATAGCCCAGTAGACAAGCCAGAGGAATTGACCGCGAAACATAGGTTACTGGATGGAATCCCCAATCCATGACAGTCATACTAGATTAGAGATGCCGGGTTTTTTCTTCTTGCTGTTGACATTCGATGATTACATTATGGGCTTTCATTCATTTATTGGGGTGGAGAGAGAGTCCTCTAACGAGACTCATGTTTCTTTCTTTGTCTGCAGAGGCTCATGTGATGTTTTCTCAAGGTCTGGAGGACAAGGAGGTGGAAGAAGAACAAGATGTCACCTTTGAGGTCCGGGTCACCACTGAGAAGGCTGAGGTTCATTGGGTGAAGCAGGGTGTTGTTATTCAGCCCAGTGATAGATTTACCATTCAGGAGAGTGGAAACAACCATACACTTACCATCCATGGCCTCCAGGCCTCTGATCGGGGGCGATACAGCTGTGAAAGTCTTCATGACCGGACCGATTGCCGTCTAAACGTGCTACGTAAGTATTACCGTATTCTTCTTGGAGACATTTAGTTCTTCTTTCCAATCCCCTCTTGGTTCACACTATTTGTTATTCCTCACCACAGCCCGAAGTATTGCCATAAAGAAGGGGTTACAAGACCTGCGGTGTGAAGAGGGGAGCGACATTGAGTTATCGGTGGAGTTGACCCATGATGGTTTGAAAGGAGAATGGTGGAAAGGAGGCGTCCGCCTGACCTCCGACGACCGCTGCGTCATCAGATCGAGCGGGCGCCAACACTTTTTACGTCTCTTAGACCTTGCGCTACCTGACACTTCAGTGGTTGCGTTTACCACTGATACTTTACGTACCATGGGGCAGCTGACTGTCACTGAGCACCCGCTCACCATCATACAGGCGCCGCAGGACTTTGTTGTTCACGAAGCCGGGCTGGCGACATTCCAGTGCGAGGTCTCCAAACAAGAAGCCGTGGTGACGTGGAGCAAGGTAATATAAAGGGCACCCCGCTACTACAATACTGCCCCCTATGGATTTAATATGGGCATTCAGTTGTACAGATGAAGAAAGAAGGGTGTATAAAGTGCAGTTTTTGAACTTTGGGCATTTTTCAGTTTACTCTGTGATTCTCAGAAATGTTCCCATTTTCTTGCAGGACGGAGAAGAGTTGGTCATGAGCACATTGTGCCGGATGTTCTCTGTGGGACGAAGGAGAATACTTCACATTAGTCAGTGCGGGCCTCAAGATGCCGGGACATACACATGTCACGTGGGGGACCTGAGTGCCTCCGCCACATTGCGTGTTCTTGGTAAGTCTTCCCAAGGAGATGTCATGCCGTGGACACGGTGCGTGACAGTGGCGCACGGACCAAAGATGTCCAGTGCACCACCCACAACAATAGACTGGGGAAACACCGGGGGGAATAAATGCAACAGGGGGTCCTGCTCCTAGGGAACAGGGGAAAGGACACCACCTGAGCTCACTTGCGACACCTATACGGGTTCTTTCACCCCGTCGCCAAGCAGGATACCTATGCCCTCGCTGGCCCTGATATAAACCCTCAACAGGGAGAGGCAGGTGAGAGCACTAGTCCCAACCAAAGCACTAAAATTAACAAGAAGGGAAGGAAAGACAGACAAGACAACTTCACTCCTGCTGCCACACACCTAGGCAGCAGACGGCTTGGCAGCGATCAGCTCTCCAGAGAACCTCCTTCATCTCAGATAGTCAGACCAGAAATGAGTCCAATCACCAGCAAGGAATGCTGGAACATGTGACCATATAAAAGAGATGGGAGTGATCACAAAGTAGCCACACCTGGAAAGAAAACTAGGGAGTTTGCTACCAACGGAAACTGACATTAACTCCAACACTACCAAAGGAAACAAACACATTTAATATAAAGTCTCAATATAGAAAAGAGACAGAGGTCCCAAACCGGTCACAAGTTTCCAAAGTAAGAGAGACCATTGTGATAGCAGGTAGGTCATCTCTTCCAAAAGTCTCAATGAGGTCTTCTCTGTACTGGACATCAACCAGCAAAAGTTGGCAAATATGTGTAATGGGGAGATGTGACCTGATGATGACGTTTTAAAATATTCTTATCTAGGATCTTTACTAAAAGAGTGGCCTGTCTTGAGGTCTACGTTAAGGATGGGGTCTGGTCTGGGACTATATTAGTTAAGTGTTCTGGTCTGAGATTGGAGCTTGTTTATGGGGTCTGTCAATGTCATAGATGGCAAGAAGAACAAACACATCAATTCTGGAACAAATCAGGCCAGACATGTCACTGGAAGGAAGATCACCAAGATATGACTTGTCTACACATTATACGAAGAGAGCAATCACTGGAGAAGGACATCATGGTGGGAAGAATAGAGGGAACAAGGCGAAGACTAAGACCAGCAATCAAGATAACGGAGAAGACCCTGGTGGACCTATCTAGCCTTGGAGAAGACCCTGGCAGACCTATTGAGGCTTGGAGAAATCCCTGGTGGACCTCTCTACGAGGGTCTTCTCCAAACCTCGATAGGTCCATGAGGGTCTTGACGAAGATGCTGGTGGATCTATCTAGGCTTGGAGCAGACCATGGAGGACCCATCTAGGCTTGGAGAAGTACCATGGTGGACCTCTCCACTAGGGTCTTCTCTAAGCCTTGATAGGTCTACTATGGACTTGGAGAAGGCCCTGGTGGATCTATTTAGACTTGGAGAAGACCCTGGTGGACATATCTAGGTTTGGAGAAGACCTTGGTGGACTGATCTAGGCTGCAGAAGATTGATCTTCCTACAGAGCATTCATCCATCAAGTTACTATGGCTCGAAATCCAACTGAAGGTTATAATCATAATAATTTTGGGGGTCTGGTCTGGAGTTATTTCCTTTGTAGTATTGGACACAGGTTTTTGGGGGCTACACTGGTTTGGGGGCTACACTGGTTTGGGGGCTACACTGGTTTGGGGGCTACACTGGTTTGGGGGCTACACTGGTTTTCTACATCTGATAAAAATGTTCTATATTTTCAATTTCAACAGAGCAAGAAGCACAAATCCTTAGAGACCTGCAAGACGTTGAGATCGTGGAGAACGACAATGCGGCGTTCATCTGTGAATTATCCTGTGCTCAGGCCAAAGGAGAATGGTTCAAAAATGGAGAGAAAATCAAAGTGACGTCCACCACCAAGATCCGCCAGGAAGGTACTTTGTGCTTTAAATCGTTGATCGTTATGTAAAATACAGAAACATGGGGGGATATTATTTTTAAGGTATAGTACACATATTGTCTATCATATCTCCATTTGCAGTGCATGTTAGTGAAGCCCAGTGTTCTCTGTTATCAGCCATTTTAAATTACAAAAAGGTTGACTGAGGTTTTCTGCAATAGAAAATGTGATAAAACTTCACATAGCCACTTCTCGTGTTTCTTCCCTCTACTAACCTACCTACACCCGGTATTACAATTACATTGGGTGGTTCCACCTTTACACTCGCTGTCTGTTATTCCCTATATCCAATTGCTCACTCATTCATCCTTGTCTGGAATACAGCCACTCTACTAATCGATCTCCCGCTTGCTAAACTTTTTTCTCTCCAATCTGTCCTGAATGCAGCATTCAGGATCATATTTCTATCCAACCACTTCACCGATGCCTCCACCCTGTGCCAGTCTTTACACTTGTTATCCTTTCGCTACAGAGTACCACACAAATGTATCTATCTCACCCACAAAACCCTCCATAGTTCTGCACCACCCTATATCTCAACCTCATCTCTGTCTATCACCTTCCCATCCTCTCCAGAGTTCTGCACCACCCTACATCTCCTCCTCCTCTCCGTCTATCACCTACCCATCCTCTTTACAGTGCAGCACCGCCCTACATCTCCTCCTCCTCTCCGTCTATCACCCATCCGTTCTCTCCACAGTTCTGCACTGCCCTACACCTCCTGTTTCTCTCTGTCTATTACCTACCCATCCTCTCCATAGTTCTGCACCGCCCTACATCTCCTCCTCCTCTCCGTCTATCACCCATCTGTTCTCTCCACAGTTCTGCACCGCCCTACACCTCCTCCTTCTCTCTGTCTATTACCTACCCATCCTCTCCATAGTTCTGCACCGCCCTACATCTCCTCCTCCTCTCCGTCTATCACCCATCCGTTCTCTCCACAGTTCTGCACCGCCCTACACCTCCTCCTTCTCTCTGTCTATTACCTACCCATCCTCTCCATAGTTCTGCACCGCTGTACATCTCCTCTTCCTCTCCGTCTATCACCTACTCAACCTCTTTACAGCACGGCAGCAACCTACATCTCCTCCTCCTCTATGTGTATCACCCACCTGTCCGCTCCACAGTTCTGCACCGCCCTACATCTCTTCCTCCTCTCAGTCTATCACCTACCCATCCTCTTCACAGTTCTGCACCTCCCTACATCTCCTCCCTCATCTCTGTCTATCACCCTACCTTCCAGTCTGCAACTGATCTGAGACTAATATCTTCCATAATCCAAACCTTGCACCTGCATCTCTAAGGCTTCTCTCATGCTGCCCCAGACTATCTGACTAATACTTAACCTGCACATTTTTAAGTGTGCTTTAACATCTTTTTACATCCTCCTTGCACTCAGGAGCACTTGGTAACACCACTTACACAGATCACGGCTGATGACGGCTCCCACACCTTTATATGAGACCCCTATTTATTAGAATGATAGAATAGTGTCCCCCAGTGGTGTAACGTGAAGCACATGGGTCCTGATGACAAGACTCCAACGGGGCCCCCAAATATTGCAAATCTTTCATTACATTAGTCTTTCTATATAGGAGAAATGGACTTTTGGGGCCCCCTAGGCTCCAGGGCCGGGTGCGATTGCAACCCCTGCACCTGTTGTAGTTCCGCCCCTGGTGTCCCCCTATTTCCTAAAGGTACCTTCACACGCAGCAATATTGGTAGGCAATTTCACTGGCAACTCACTGGTTGCAGTGAAATCATGGACACATTGTTACATTTGTACACAGCCACAAAATGGAGCAATGTGTCCATGATTTCACTGCAACCAGCAAATTGCCAGTGAAATTGCCTAGCAATATTGCCGCGTGACGGTATCTTAACAGACATTTTCTGGTCATCATAATGGGAGACCCAGACAATGGGGTTTAGGGCACTGCCCTCCGGAGGTCACACTAGGTACTACAAGTTTGTAGACACCGCCCCTCCGCTTATAAACCCCTACCGCAGGGAACATCCTCAGTTTTAAACTTAGTGTGCTCGGAGGATCACGCTTTGCTTGCACTTCACTGCATTCTCACTACTTACGTGATGGCGTCTGAAGACAAGGTAATAAGGTCCCAGGCGGGACCGGTGACAGCCTCCCCGCTCACCCTTAGTGGCACACGCTGGTGGAGGTACCGGAGGGCCTAGGGCCTGGACACCTGGTGTTCTCCCGGTACGCTGTTACACTCCTCTCCATCCCTCTCTGGGGGGCTCTGGTGAGTGGGAGATGGGAGCCTTGCACAGCTCCGCTCCGTCCGAGGCCTCCCTAAATGGTGCTTACAGACCGGACTGGAGCCAGCCCAGTCCGAGGCCTCCCTAAATGGTGCTTACACTCCGGACTGGGCTGAGCGGCCCAGTCTGAGGCCTCCCTAAATGGTGCTTACACTCCAGACTGGTGCTGCACCCCCGTCCGAGGCCTCCCTAAATGGTGCTTACAGACCGGACCGGCACTGAGGCACTCGGTGTCTCCTGTGTGCCTGGGGGTAGTGTCTGGCACTTTATGTGCTTCATGACACTCAGACCGCGCGTTGCCCTCGGGTCCGCGGTTCTGCGGGTGTACCCTGTGCTGGGGTCACCCTGGCTGACCGCCCTGTGTGTCACAGGGGCTGAGGCCGTAGGCTGCGGATGTGTGACATGTTATTGCAGTCTGTGTACATTGTTTTTTACACTGTTTCCCGCCCTGCGGGCTCCAGCTCCCTCATGAGAAGGATGCTTGGAGGATGGGATGCAGCCCGTGCGGTGACGTCATCGATGGGCGTGTGTGTGTGTTTCCCGCGTGTCTTCGGCGCCGCCCACAGTTTCTCTGTCGGCGGCCATCTTTACCCTCACTTCCCGGCTGGGAACTGTATGCAGCGTGCGTCTGCACTCCAAGAGGGGAGACCGGAAGACAGCGCGGAGGTCACACACACACACCGCTCCCTCATACCGCCTTACAGCGGTCGGTAAGCCACCGGGATCCCCGGTTTTATTGTCTGCAATTGGGCTTATCTACCCCTACTGTGGCCATGTCCTCAGCTGGGAAGCGTGCTGCTAAGGCGGCCGAGACCACCGTTACATGTGCTACGTGCAATGGAACACTGGTGGAGGGGTCCTGCAATAACTGTGGACGCCCAGAGGCCCGGGCTGCAACTACTGGGTCAGCAACCCCGGTGCTATACCCCGAGGTTCAGGTGATCTCAGGGCCTTGGGAGACTCAGAACAGGATCAATGAATCTCTGTTGTCTCAGCTGTCCTCCATGTCGCAATCCCTGGAGGCACTTAATAGGAGACTGGATAGCCCAGCTACTCCTTCCAGTTACCCCCGGGTGTCTCCCTCTTCTGCTGTGAGACCCCTTAAGCGGGCTCGTCGTGAGGAGTCACCCGAGCTCCAGACTCTCTCTGAGGAGGAGCGTTCCTCTGATGGTGAGGAAGATGATGGGGGTTCGACTTTCGGGTCTGTATCTGTGTCTGAACCACCAGATGGGGTGGAGGATTTGGTATCCTCTATCAACGAGACCTTACGTCTCGTGACACCCCCTGAGGAGGTGACGGTGCACCCGAAGGAGGTCTATCAATGGCTGCGGCCGGAGGCTAGACCAAGTGGCTCCTTTATGGACCATACTAATTTTGGAAGGGTGATTAGAGCCCCAGGTTACATCCTGGGCGGCGTTATGTCCGCAAACCCAAGGACAATCGTTTCCCCTTTCCCCAGGAGGTGCTTCAGGAGTGGTCGCAGTCCCCGAAGGTGGATGCTTCCATGACCAGGATTGCTGCACGCTCTCTTTTCTCTGCCTCTGATAGCTCCTCACTGAAGGATGCTACTGATAGACAGGTCGAGCAACTCGCCAAGTCTTCCTATGAGGCGGTGGGGTCGTCATTTGCCCCTAACTTTGCCACGGTCTGGACCTTACAAGCGATTACTACCTGCTTGGATGGTATCACTGACCTGGCAAGGTCCAGTCCAGAGGTCCTGGCACTTACCGAAAGGGCAAGGGCCTATGCGGACTACGCCAGAACGGCGACTCTGGAAACTGCCACTCGCTCAGCTGTGGCTTCGGCCAATGCTATTGCGATTCGCAGGTTGTTGTGGCTGCGTCTCTGGGACTCAGATGCCACATCCAAGAAGATTCTGCAGAATCTTCCTTTCGCTGGTGACAGGCTTTTTGGCACAGAGCTGGATAAGCTAATTAAGGATTCTGCTGAGTCTAAAATACCGCAGAATAAACCTAAGCCACGGTATACCGTTAAAAGGAACCCAAAACAGTGGTCCTTTCGGTCCAGCTCACAGTCATCAGCACCGTCCGCTCGCACGGACCGAGGGGGCAAGCCCGCTTCTCAGTGGCGCTCTAAGAGTCGTCCAAAGAAGCCGACGGGGGCGGCAGCTGCCACCCCCAAACCCGCCTCTACATGACTCGCTCTCTCTTCCCGCCTCCCCACAGGTGGGGGGCCGCTTGTCTCGCTTTCAGGACGAGTGGCTACTTCACGTTTCAGATCAGTGGGTTCGAGACGTGGTCTCGCGAGGTTACAGGATAGAGCTGACGTCAAAACCGATATCCCGATTCCATCGGTCGGTCCCCTCCCCAGAAAAAGGCTCAGGCCTTTTCTTTGGTGTTGGAGGGACTCCGCAGAGACGGAGTGGTGGTCCCGGTGCCTTCCGGGGAGAGGTTCAGGGGTTTTTACTCCAACCTCTTTATAGTCCCAAAGAAGGACGGATCCTTCCGCCCGGTTCTGGACCTGAAGTTGTTCAACCGCCACGTGCTGGTTCGGAAGTTCCGTATGGAATCACTGCGCTCAGTGATCGCGGCTGTGTCACAGGGGGACTTCTTGGCGTCCATAGATATCAGAGACGCTTACCTTCACGTGCCCATTGCACCGGCTCACCAGCGATGGTTGAGATTTGCAGTGGGGGAGGAACACTTCCAATTTGTGGCGCTGCCGTTCGGCTTGGCCTCGGCACCGCGGGTGTTCACGAAAGTGATGGCATCCATGATGGCTCTCCTACACGGGCAGGGCCATGCCGTCATTCCCTATTTGGACGACCTGCTGGTCAGGGCGCCATCGGAACACCTCTGTCAAGCGAGCCTGGATGTGACCATGCGGTCTCTGGAACAATTCGGTTGGCTCCTCAATATTCAGAAGTCAACCCTGGTTCCGACCCAGTCCTTGACTTATTTGGGCATGGACTTCAACACGTCCTCAGCCCTGGTGTCTCTGCCACAATCCAAACAGGTGGCGATCCGATCGGGAGTACAAGCGGTGCTCCTGTCACCACAATCATCCCTTCGTGGGTTGATGAAGCTGGTGGGTCGCATGGTGGCAGCGATAGAGGCGGTGCCGTTTGCACAATTTCGCCTCCGTCCTCTCCAGCTGGAGATCCTACGCAGGTGGGACAAGAGGACGATCTCGCTGAATCGGCTGGTGACACTGTCACAAACCGACCCGAGATTCCCTGCAGTGGTGGCTTCAACCACATCACTTGTCGCGGGGGCCGGTCCTTCATCAAACCGTCATGGTTAGTGGTGACCACCGACGCCAGTCTGAAGGGCTGGGGTGCGGTGTTCTTACACCACAGGGCCCAAGGCCTCTGGACTCTGTCGGAGTCGGCATTACAGATCAACGTGCTGGAGATCAGGGCGGTCTATCTGGCACTCCTGGCTTTTCAGAGATTCCTCTCAGGACAACCCATCCGGGTTCAGTCCGACAATGCGACGGCCGTCGCTTATGTAAATCATCAAGGAGGAACCAGGAGTGCAGAGGCTCTGGCCGAAGTCCACCGCATCCTATCCTGGGCGGAGGACAACAACTGCCTGATCTCCGCAGTTCACATCCCAGGGGTCGAAAACTGGGAGGCCAACTATCTGAGCAGGCAGGGGATGGACGCCGGAGAGTGGGCCCTTCATCCAGACGTCTTTCGGGACATCTGCAGCAGATGGGGCACTCCGGACGTGGATCTGATGGCCTCACGGCTGAATCATCAGGTTCCGCAATACATGGCGAGGTCATGGGACCCCCAGTCGTTGGGAGCGGACGCCCTGATCTTGACTTGGTCCAGATTCAATCTACCATATGTGTTCCCTCCTCTGGCTCTGATTCCCAGGGTGCTGTGGAAAATCAGGATGGAGTGCAGGGTAGCCATTCTAGTGGCTCCAGACTGGCCCAGGAGGTCCTGGTATCCGGACCTGTGGCAACTGTCAGGCGGACACAGGTGGGCTCTTCCAGAACGCGCAGATCTTCTCGCGCAAGGCCCATTCTTCCACCTCAATTCCAAGGCCCTCAGATTGACTGCATGGCTCTTGAGGCCTGGCTGCTGACATCCAGGGGGTTCTCCCCTACAGTGGTTGCCACTATGAATCGGGCTAGAAAACCAGTTTCCAGGAAAATGTACCACAGGACGTGGAAAATCTTTTTTACCTGGTGTGCCTCTGGGGGCCGGTCCCCGTGGCCCTTGTCCATCCCGACACTGTTGGCATTCCTACAGTCGGGTTTGGAGTTGGGATTATCCCTTGGCTCCTTAAAGGGTCAGGTCTCAGCACTTTCTGTGCTGTTTGACAGACGATTGGCGCTTCTCCCGAAGGTCCGTCAATTTCTGCAGGGGGTGTCGCGGATGGTTCCACCCTACAAAAGACCTCTGGATCCGTGGGACCTTAACATGGTCCTGGCGGCATTGCAGAAACCGCCATTTGAGCCTCTGAGGGAGGTTTCCCTTTCTCGTCTGTCCCAGAAGGTGGCTTTTCTGGTGGCGATTACATCTCTGAGGAGGGTCTCAGAATTGGCTGCACTTTCGTGCAAGTCTCCCTTTCTGGTGGTTCACCAAGACAAGGTGGTGTTGCGTCCACGGCCGGAATTCTTGCCAAAGGTGGTTTCAACGTTTCACCTGAACCAGGAGATTGTTCTCCCGTCATTTTGCCCCGCTCCCGTTCATCAGGTTGAGCGCGACCTCCATACTCTGGATCTCGTGAGAGCTATACGCATTTATGTGTCCAGAACCGCCTCCTTTAGGAGTTCGGATTCTTTGTTTGTTCTTACGACAGGTCGCTGTAAGGGGTCCGCGGCTTCAAAGTCAACCTTAGCCAGGTGGATTAAGGCTTCCATTCAAGAGGCTTACCGGTCTTCTGGTTTGCCTCTCCCGGTGGGATTGAAGGCTCACTCTACCAGAGCCGTAGGTGCCTCATGGGCCTTGCGACATAGAGCATCTGCTCTACAGGTGTGTCAGGCGGCCACTTGGTCCAGCCTACACACTTTCTCTAAGCACTATATGGTGCATGCCCATGCCTCTGCGGATGCAAATTTGGGCAGGCGGGTTCTACAGGCGGCGGTTGCCCACCTTTGAAGGGGAACCATGTTATCCGTCTTGTTGAGGAACTCTTCCCGCCCTGGGGTATTGCTTTAGGACATCCCCATTGTCTGGGTCTCCCATTATGATGACCAGAAAAAAGAGAATTTTGTTTACGTACCGTAAATTCTTTTTTCTTTAATCATCAATGGGAGACCCAGTACCCACCCAGTTGTTCCTTTGCATGTTTTGCATTGGCCCTGTTCTCCGTTGAGACAGTGTTTGCCGGGTTGTTGAACCGTTTTTGTGCACGGCATTCTTCCCGATGTTTCGGGTGTGGTTTATTTTCCTCCTCGCAGCTTGTAGACCAAACTGAGGATGTTCCCTGCGGTAGGGGTTTATAAGCGGAGGAGGCGGTGTCTACAAACTTGTAGTACCTAGTGTGACCTCCGGAGGGCAGTGCCCTAAACCCCATTGTCTGGGTCTCCCATTGATGATTAAAGAAAAAAGAATTTACGGTACGTAAACAAAATTCTCTTTTTTCCTTCATAGACATCAATACAATATCACCCCCAACATTAAGACATTTATAAACAAGCTTGGTCAGAGCTGGAATCTTTTACAATAGAATCTAACTAATCCTATTTCTTCCTCCTGTTCCATATTTCATGTTTCTACAGGAAGACGACACTTCTCCTGATTTGTGGAGCTCAGTGCCAAGATTCTGGAGAAATCCTGTTTCGAGCTAGAAGAGTCGAGTCAAGAGCCAACCTGAAGGTCAAAGGTAACAGGCGAAACCTTCTCCCTAATCTCTATTGTCTTGTTAAAATATTAATGTTTGCTAATTAAAATGTTCAGAGATAATTGAAGAATTAGCTTAATACCTAATGTAAAATAGATGTTTATGAGGAAAACTAACTTCTATAATACCACTCCTATGTACAAGAATATAACTACTATAATACTGCTCCTATATACAAGAATATAACTACTAAAATACTGCCCCTATATACAAGAATATAACTACTATAATACTGCCCCTATATACAAGAATATAACTACTATAATACTGCTCCTATATACAAGAATATAACTACTATAATACTGCCCCTATGTACAAGAATATAACTACTATAATACTGCTCCTATGTACAAGAATATAACTACTATAATACTGCTCCTATATACAAGAATATAACTACTATAATACTGCCCCTATGTACAAGAATATAACTACTATAATACTGCTCCTATGTACAAGAATATAACTACTATAATACGGCTCCTATATACAAGAATATAACTACTATAATACTGCCCCTACATACAAGAATATAACTACTATAATACTGCTCCTATGTACAAGAATATAACTACTATAATACTGCCCTATGTACAAGAATATAACTACTATAATACTGCTCCTATGTACAGGAATATAACTACTATAATACTGCCCCTATATACAAGAATATAACTACTATAATACTACCCCTATATACAAGAATATAACTACTATAATACTGCCCCTATATACAAGAATATAACTACTATAATACTGCTCCTATGTACAAGAATATACCTACTATAATACTGCCCCTATATATAAGAATATAACTACTATAATACTGCCCCTATATACAAGAATATAACTACTATAATACTGCTCCTATATACAAGAATATAACTACTATAATACTGCCCCTATATACAAGAATATAACTACTATAATACTGCCCCTATATACAAGAATATATCTACTATAATACTGCTCCTATGTACAAGAATATAACTACTATAATACTGCTCCTATGTACAAGAATATAACTACTATAATACTGCTCCTATGTACAAGAATATAACTACTATAATACTGCTCCTATGTACAAGAATATAACTACTATAATACTGCCCCTATATACAAGAATATAACTACTATAATACTGCCCCTATATACAAGAATATAACTACTATAATACTGCTCCTATATACAAGAATATAACTACTATAATACTGCCCCCTATGTACAAGAATATAACTACTATAATACGGCCCCTATTTACACAAATATAACTACTATAATACTGCTCCTATGTACAAGAATATAACTACTATAATACTGCTCCTATGTACAAGAATATAACTACTATAATACTGCCCTGTGTACAAGAATATAACTACTATAATACTGCTCCTATGTACAAGAATATAACTACTATAATACTGCTCCTATATACAAGACTATAACTACTATAATACTGCTCCTATGTACAAGAATATAACTACTATAATACTGCTCCTATGTACAAGAATATAACTACTATAATACTGCCGCTATATACAAGAATATAACTACTATAATACTGTCCCTATATACAAGAATATAACTACTATAATACTGCTCCTATGTACAAGAATATAACTACTATAATACTGCTCCTATGTACAAGAATATAACTACTATAATACTGCCCCTATATACAAGAATATAACTACTATAATACTGCCCCTATATACAAGAATATAACTACTATAATACTGCCCCTATATACAAGAATATACCTACTATAATACTGCTCCTATATACAAGAATATAACTACTATAATACTGCCTTTCTCTCATCTTCTCCATAGAGCTACCTGTCCGCATTGTAAAGTCACTGAGGGACAAGACGGCTCTACAGGGCCATCGTGTGATATTTGAATGTAAGGTCAGTCCTGCCCGCGCCGCGGTGAGTTGGCTGAAAGGCGGCGACGTTATTCTTCCCTCTGACAAGTATCAGATCACCTGTGAAGACGCTTTTCGAACACTGTACATCAATGATGTTGGCGCCGAGGATGAGGACGTCTATACTATGAAGACCACGGGGGGACAGACCTCGGGCCGTTTACTGGTAGAAGGTGAGCACCTATCAACATTACTACTAATTAGGGAGGAAAATGACTGGTCACATGATTAACCTATGAATATGTATCTCATTTTATATTATACAGTTGAACCCCCAATATTTTTATGCTATAAATATCAGTAGAGAATAGTATTAGAGTCTGAGAGACCTCAGTGGTTGATACTATCTTTTCAGTTCGCCATTAAAATGTAAGAAATAGCAGCTTTTGAGACATCTCAGGTCTCTTCTTCAGACTGGTATAACACGAAATCTGATGTGTCACATAATATATATGTACACCATGACATGGAATGCTGCAGTTCTTAAGACAAATGAGGTCCAACAGAACAGGAATTAGATATGGCAGTAAATATCGGAACAGTTCACACTTCTTATCAGTGAACTGTTCCGATATTTACAGCCATAGTAGACAATAAGACATTCTGCATTGGGGAAATATTAGTAGGAGGGTTGCAGTATATTTGTCTCTAAATCCATGTACTGATCGGTTTCAGGTTTATCCATCCAACTATATAAGAACCTGAGAGATGTGAGAGTGACGGCCCCCGATGACGCCTGTTTCGAGTGCGAGGTCTCCATTCCTCCGTCCAGACCTCCAATGTGGAGTCTTAATGGGGTCATGTTGCACAACGGAGGTGACATCGCCATCGAGGTCAGAGGGAATCGGCACAAACTCACCCTGCGGAATACATACCCTGCGATGTCAGGAACCGTCAGATTCACCGCTGGGAAAACACGTTCCGAAGCCAAACTCAACGTGGAAGGTAACAGATCGCCCCATACACAGCCATACACAATCAGATATGACAATATCTGTGAATATCCACAATCATAGAGTCACTCATTAGCTGATTTATTGCCAAAGTCTTTTCATCTCCTGCCTTTGCGTACAATCTACAATCCGCCAACCATTGTGAATCCTATATTTATGATGTGGTTAAAGTCCAAAAAAATGGAGTAAGCGTCTTTGGTCCCACCAGAGTCTTTGGTTCAGAACCCAAATGACAATTGATTGGCTCCAACCGAGATTGTCTTCTGCTGAAACTTTGGAATCTGTCATTAGGGTAGATCCTAGGCCCATAGGAGGATCCTCTGGTGCTCTGGTTGGCCAGGATAGTCTAGGATAGTCAACCATATTGAATTTTTGGGTACATGATAGCACTAGAGGAGAGAGATCACCACGTAACTCGAACAGAGAAATAAAGTAAGGGTCTTTAGTGCCTCCATCAGGGCAGAACGGAAATGGTGAGTGATTGGCTATAAATGGGGTTGTCTTCTACTGAAGCTTTAGGACTCATTATTGGGTTAGAACCTGGTCCCATCGGAGGATCCTATGGTGATCTGGATGAGTGAGATATCCTAAGATAGTCAACCATATTGAATATTTGGGTACATTAAAGTACTAAAGGAGAAAGATTGCAACATGGCTCGAACAGAGAAATTGGAGTAAGGGTCTTAGGTCCCACCAGAGTCATTGCATCCACCATCTGTGCAGAACCCAAATGGAGAGAGATTGGGTCCAAATTGGGTTGCCTTCTACTGAAACATTGGAGTCCATTTTTGGGTGAGAACCTAAGCCCACATGAGGATCCTCTGGTGCATTGGCTGGCCGGGATAGTCTAGGATAGTCAACCATATTGAATTTTTTGGTAAATTAACGACTATAAGAGAAAGATCGCCACATGGCTCAAACAGAGAAATTGGAGTAAGGGTCTTTGATCCCACCAGAGTCCTTGGTTCCTCCATCCGGGCAGAACCCAAATGTAAAGTGATTGGCTCCAAATGTAGAGGAGAAAGATCACCGCCGGCTCCACCAATGCCCTTCAATGTCTCCATTCACCAATGTTTATGAGATTCAGCTTGGGCCACAAAATAGAATAATGGAAGAACAGAAGCCCAAATAACTAGGACCGTACAAATTGGCAATTACAATACACTCTCGTTGGCTTCTAAAAAGTGATTGCAGGACATGGTGACACGTTCCCCTGATGACGTCCGCCTACTGGGACCATTGTCACATCAATTTCCTGGGACTTCTCTGCCGAACGTCTATAACAAGTACATTATCTCTATTTTATGTGGATTTTTCTTGTAAAGGCTGAACAGTAGTGTGTTTCTTGAATGATCCTGTGTGTACATCAGGCTCCGCTATCACAATACTCCCTGTTGGACACACTCTGAATGTTGTGCCACACTATGTAATAACGTCATTTCTTTGCTTTTGTCTTTCAGAAGAACAATAATAAGACGTTTCTGCGTATCAGCTTGCAAGATCCGGCGACATCTGTTCCATAAGTGTTAACACTTTTTCCGAGCCCGGGTTCCTCCCCTCCCAACCCCAAATTGGTTAGAGCAGTGCTCATACCAATGCCAAGTGCCAAGGCTTGGTTGAAACCAAGCTTTTCTTAGAAATGGATTTTAAACCCTTGTATTCTTAGCATTTATTAATTTATTTCTACACGTCACTCTGAACCTTCTTTCCCCATCCGGGAGGTGGTGAGACAAGGAGACCGACTGGTGGTGAGACAAGGAGACCGACTGGTGGTGAGACAAGGAGACCGACTGGTGGTGAGACGAGGAGACCGACTGGTGGTGAGACGAGGAGACCGACTGGTGGTGAGACGAGGAGACGACTGGTGGTGAGACGAGGAGACCGACTGGTGGTGAGACGAGGAGACCGACTGGTGGTGAGATGAGGAGACCGACTGGTGGTGGGACGAGGAGACCGACTGGTGGTGAGACAAGGAGACCGACTGGTGGTGGGACAAGGAGACCGACTGGTGGTGGGACGAGGAGACCGACTGGTGGTGAGACAAGGAGACCGACTGGTGGTGAGACAAGGAGACCGACTGGTGGTGAGACAAGGAGACCGACTGGTGGTGAGACAAGGAGACCGACTGGTGGTGAGACAAGGAGACCGACTGGTGGTGAGACAAGGAGACCGACTGGTGGTGAGACAAGGAGACCGACTGGTGGTGAGACAAGGAGACCGACTGGTGGTGAGACAAGGAGACCGACTGGTGGTGAGACAAGGAGACCGACTGGTGGTGAGACGAGGAGACCGACTGGTGGTGAGACGAGGAGACCGACTGGTGGTGAGACGAGGAGACCGACTGGTGGTGAGACGAGGAGACCGACTGGTGGTGAGACGAGGAGACCGACTGGTGGTGAGACGAGGAGACCGACTGGTGGTGAGACGAGGAGACCGACTGGTGGTGAGACGAGGAGACCGACTGGTGGTGAGACGAGGAGACCGACTGGTGGTGAGACGAGGAGACCGACTGGTGGTGGGACGAGGAGACCGACTGGTGGTGGGACGTGGAGACCGACTGGTGGTGGGACGAGGAGACCGACTGGTGGTGAGACAAGGTGACCGACTGGTGGTGAGACAAGGTGACCGACTGGTGGTGAGACAAGGTGACCGACTGGTGGTGAGACAAGGAGACCGACTGGTGGTGAGACAAGGAGACCGACTGGTGGTGAGACAAGGAGACCGACTGGTGGTGAGGCACGGAGACCGACTGGTGGTGAGACAAGGAGACCGACTGGTGGTGAGACAAGGAGACCGACTGGTGGTGAGACAAGGAGACCGACTGGTGGTGAGACAAGGAGACCGACTGGTGGTGAGACAAGGAGACCGACTGGTGGTGAGACAAGGAGACCGACTGGTGGTGAGGCAAGGAGACCGACTGGTGGTGAGGCAAGGAGACCGACTGGTGGTGAGACAAGGAGACCGACTGGTGGTGAGACAAGGAGACCGACTGGTGGTGAGACAAGGAGACCGACTGGTGGTGAGACAAGGAGACCGACTGGTGGTGAGACAAGGAGACCGACTGGTGGTGAGACAAGGAGACCGACTGGTGGTGAGGCAAGGAGACCGACTGGTGGTGAGGCAAGGAGACCGACTGGTGGTGAGACAAGGAGACCGACTGGTGGTGAGACAAGGAGACCGACTGGTGGTGAGACAAGGAGACCGACTGGTGGTGAGACAAGGAGACCGACTGGTTGATGAAGACAAAGGATAACATGGATAAGATGGCGTTAAGGGAGTGACAGAAGAAGACACCGGACTATAGGAAAATGGATGATGAAGGCAAAATGTGGTCAAACAATTCTTCAAACATAGGTGTGTTTTACCCAAATGGATCCAAAGAATCTTCTACAAATGACTGGGGCAATATCTAGTAAATTTTGTGATGCCACCAACTACTTTTGCCTTTTGGAGATGATTGGTGTCCACCTGTGACTATCTTGGCATCCTGGGAGTCCTGGCAGCTGTAGAGCCATAGGTCGGAGACCAGTCTTGTAAATGTATCTAGGAAGAGTGGAAGTGCGCAGTCACTTGCAGCCGCCATTTTTAATAACTATGGAGCAATATCTTGGTCACTGGGTCAAAGACACCAAAATACCCCAAAGCCTATGAGTCACATCTACGGTTTGTAGGTAAAGGGTCCACTGCATGATTTAGTAGTCACATTCCACTGTGGATTACCTTCAGATCAGTAGGGCGACGACTAAGGAATAGGTTTGAGGACATGAATCTCAAGAATATTTACATCTTGGGAAAAACACACCTATGAAGAAAGTATCTGGAGATATACTGTACGTCCCGGAAATTTGTTGACCTCAAATTCCACTTTTAAGGAAAGCCAATCACTTATTTTAACTTGGTGCATATCCCTCTGTTCTCAAGAATCTGGAGATGTTTCCCTTTTGCTCCTGCTCTTCTCCATTCCTGAGATACGGCCTCCTCTTCCCTTTTTAGCCAACTGGGTGTGGTCCTTAAATAGATGCCCATACTGTAGAGTTGAGGACCACACCCACTTGGATAAAAAGACCAGGTTTGTATACAGGGAAGAGAGGACCGTATCTCAGGATCGGAGAGGCGTAGAAGAAAAAGGAAAACAGCGCCGGATTGTGGAGAACGGCGACATTTACTCCAGGTTTTAAGAAAATTGCACATTTATGACAAGGGATGGATTTTCTTTGAAGGGTAAATCCAGTGAATAGATATTCGGATTGGTAAAGAAATTGCCAACTGTTCCAGAAAATCCAGAAGGCTCCTGGAACATAATGGCTACGTCTCAAGACTCCTGGAAGAATCGTCGAATCTCCTTGATCCCACCAAGAATATTTGAGATCCCGGAATGTTTCTATAAACGTCTGTTTTATAAAAATTCCAAACATTAAAGGAATATTGCACTCGCAGACAGATGTAGGGTCAAGGTAACGTGTATCTCGGAGCTGATTGTTGTGTTAATGTATTACCACACTGCTGGGGCTTTGGTTCCCCCAGAAGATGTGAGACTGTCTGTACATGTCACTCCTCCTGTGTACTCTCCACTTTTGGCCTAATAAACCTGTCCCACTGACCATTTGTCTTTTTTTCTGAATGCTATCAATGATTTCCCATAGTCGGAGCACGCACCTGCGATAGGTCAGGTAGGAGCCCTACATTGTCTTGTGTCCTACCTGCAGCCACCACTAGGGGAGCTCTTTACATCTGTATTTATTGGTATATTGAGCTCCCTCTAGTGGTGGCTCTTGAGAAATTAAATTATATAATTGATCAAGTCTGACAAATTAAACTCCTCCTGTACAGATGGTGGGCTTCACTTTAATAATGGTGGAATATAAAATCAGTCCTTGAATGATGGGGCTCATACTATCCCACCACATTTCATGCTTCCTGCAGGGTTCAGCGTTATTATAATGTGCATTATTAGTGTCAAGTCATAAGACCTTATTCTTCAATCACTGAGCTGCTTGTCTGAAATGTAGAAATGTAGCTGAAATGTTTCTGGGTGAAGGTTTGGGAACTTGCTCCTGGCTTTTGGCCACATAACAAGGGCTGCAGTTAAATGGCCTTGATACGAGCGATGACGCAGGTTCTGTGTTACCAGGAGCAGAATTGTCTAATCATTATTTATACCACATTGTGGTTTATAGTCTAGAAAGGCGAGAAAGCAAAGCTTGTTCTGAGTAAAGCCTACCGCTGTCAGCCATATTAGTTCTCAACTCTTAGGGCACCTTTACACGCCGCTACCGCGGAGAGAATGGTTAACAGCGATATTGTGACGTGAAAATATCGCTGCCGCATTTCTACCCAATCGCCTCCTTATTGCGACGTGTAAATAGGGAATTTGACAGTGATATGTCGCCTCGCCACGGTCGCCTGGTTTCCGAGCACTGCACATATCGCCGCCAAATTCCCTATTTACACGCCACAATAATGAGGCGATTTGACGGCAATAATTCCAGCGAGAAATTGTCTTCTTTGGTTGCGGCGTGTAAAGGTGCCCTTATGGTACCTTTACACGCCGCTACAGAAGGTTAGAAACAACCGGGTGTCTCACGTGCACGCTCCAACGGTTGCAAACGGTACCCGATACCGCCTTTACACACCGCTACAAGGTGCTCTACAGAAGGTTTAATCTATCTCTGGAGGCACCGCCGGGTGCCACAAGTTACCTTCTGTAGCTCACCTTACCCCATTTACACACCACTACAGAAGGTAATATGGGCGGACCTGGGGCAGCAGGGACAACACATAGGCGTGCCAGAGATGTGGATTACGAGACGCTCGTACGCTGATAGGACAAAGCAATAACATCATGATTGGGCAGGCAGTGCAGGAGGCTGATTAATACATGACGCTCGAGCGATTGTGTAGTGTGACTGGGCAGCTCCTTAAATTTGCCGCCCTGTGCAGCAACAACCAATCGTAACGCAGGAGCTTCTCCAATGATCGCTGATGGGGCGCGGTAACCCGGAGCCTGTGTCACGCCCCAGGGAGTTATCTAGGTGTTGAAAATACCTTCCTGTTCCTCATTTACACGCCGCTACCATCGGGTTTAAACCAACCTGTATTTTAGCAGTGCTGAAAGACCGGTGTCAACAGAGACCGTGGCAACAACCTGATTTACACGCCGCTACCTTGCAGTGTTTTGACGGTGCAAGATACAATTGTCTCCGACACCCGGTGGTTGCTAACCTTCTGTAGCGGCGTGTAAAGGTACCATGACAGTTACTTTAGTGTTATCCAGAGCATTCGTATGCTGCACTGATCCTGAGTTACCTCCTGTATTATACTCCAGAGCTGCGCTCACTATTCTGCTGGTGCAGTCACTGTGTACATACATTACATTACTGATCCTGAGTTATCTCCTGTATTATACTCCAGAGCTGCACTCACTATTCTGCTGGTGCAGTCACTGTGTACATACATTACTGATCCTGAGTTACCTCCTGTATTATACTCCAGAGCTGCGCTCACTATTCTGCTGGTGCAGTCACTGTGTACATACATTACTGATCCTGAGTTACCTCCTGTATTATACTCCAGAGCTGCACTCACTATTCTGCTGGTGCAGTCACTGTGTACATACATTACTGATCCTGAGTTACCTCCTGTATTATACTCCAGAGCTGCGCTCACTATTCTGCTGGTGCAGTCACTGTGTACATACATTACATTACTGATCCTGAGTTACCTCCTGTATTATACTCCAGAGCTGCACTCACTATTCTGCTGGTGCAGTCACTGTGTATATACATTACATTACTGATCCTGAGTTACCTCCTGTATTATACTCCAGAGCTGCACTCACTATTCTTATGGTGCAGTCACTGTGTACATACATTACATTACTGATCCTGAGTTACCTCCTGTATTATACTCCAGAGCTGCACTCACTATTCTGCTGGTGCAGTCACTGTGTACATACATTACATTACTGGTCCTGAGTTACCTCCTGTATTATACTCCAGAGCTGCACTCACTATTCTGCTGGTGCAGTCACTGTGTACATACATTACATTACTGATCCTGAGTTACCTCCTGTATTATACTCCAGAGCTGCACTCACTATTCGGCTGGTGCAGTCACTGTGTACATACATTACATTACTGATCCTGAGTTACCTCCTGTATTATACTCCAGAGCTGCACTCACTATTCTGCTGGAGCAGTCACTGTGTACATACATTACATTACTGATCCTGAGTTACCTCCTGTATTATACTCTAGAGCTGCACTCACTATTCTGCTGGTGCAGTCACTGTGTACATACATTACATTACTGATCCTGAGTTACCTCCTGTATTATACTCCAGAGCTGCACTCACTATTCTGCTGGTGCAGTCACTGTGTACATACATTACATTACTGATCCTGAGTTACCTCCTGTATTATACTCCAGAGCTGCACTCACTATTCTGCTGGTGCAGTCACTGTGTACATACATTACATTACTGATCCTGAGTTACCTCCTGTATTATACTCCAGAGCTGCACTCACTATTCTGCTGGTGCAGTCACTGTGTACATACATTACATTACTGATCCTGAGTTACCTCCTGTATTATACTCCAGAGCTGCACTCACTATTCTGCTGGTGCAGTCACTGTGTACATACATTACATTACTGATCCTGAGTTACCTCCTGTATTATACTCCAGAGCTGCACTCACTATTCTGCTGGTGCAGTCACTGTGTACATACATTACATTACTGATCCTGAGTTACCTCCTGTATTATACTCCAGAGCTGCACTCACTATTCTGCTGGTGCAGTCACTGTGTACATACATTACATTACTGACCCTGAGTTACCTCCTGTATTATACTCCAGAGCTGCACTCACTATTCTGCTGGTGCAGTCACTGTGTACATACATTACATTACTGATCCTGAGTTACCTCCTGTATTATACTCCAGAGCTGCACTCACTATTCTGCTGGTGCAGTCACTGTGTACATACATTACATTACTGATCCTGAGTTACCTCCTGTATTATACTCCAGAGCTGCACTCACTATTCTGCTGGTGCAGTCACTGTGTACATACATTACATTACTGATCCTGAGTTACCTTCTGTATTATACTCCAGAGCTGCACTCACTATACTGCTGGTGCAGTCACTGTGTACATACATTACATTACTGATCCTGACTTACCTCCTGTATTATACTCCAGAGCTGCACTCACTATTCTGCTGGTGCTGTCACTGTGTACATACATTACATTACTGATCCTGAGTTACCTCCTGTATTATACTCCAGAGCTGCACTCACTATTCTGCTGGTGCAGTCACTGTGTACATACATTACATTTCTTCTACTTATAAAAAAGTGCTAAATTAGAATTCATTTTTAATAAATGCAGTTTTCCAGAGTATTAGTATATAATGAGCGGCGCAGACTCTCATGGAGCTTTGTTTCATCTACATTATGAGGTTGTGGGTTTATCACCATCTTATCTGGTCTGAAGCCGCAATCAGACACCTAAAACCTCATAGGAGGAATAAGGCTGGATACTGTCCAGGGCTTCTGTGCTGCAGGAGGATCCCGGGGGTACGGAGATGGCGGGGTCCTATCTAACCCTAATCTCGGTGTTGCCCCTCTATATCTGCCGGATACATGAACACGATGAAAAACTGCAAAAATCCCTCTCGCTACAGGCCCCGTCCCCTCAGATTTGTGTTCTTCAGCAGTTTACTTGCTAATAATATACAATCCTGGAATTATGTTATGTTCAATATTCTAATACACAGTGTAACTGTTGTCTTAATTATTTTATTTTTCCAGAAATCAATAGTGCAAGTGAAGATAAAAAATATGTACAAAAAATGCCTCTTTCTCCACCTGGACCTTTACCTCACTGGTCCAAGACTTCAGTGAATACAGATTTCCCCTGACCGAGATAAGAGATAACAGGTGGAGCTCGTAAACATCTATTACTGGGAGACACACAGACCTCACATCCAGCCTATATTACTGGAGAGACACACAGACCTCACATCCAGCCTATATTACTGGAGACACACACACACCTCACATCCAGCCTATATTACTGGGAGAGACACACACACCTCACATCCAGCCTATATTACTGGGAGAGACACACACACCTCACATCCAGCCTATATTACTGGAGACACACACACACCTCACATCCAGCCTATATTACTGGAGAGACACACAGAGCTCACATCCAGCCTATATTACTGGAGAGACACACAGACCTCACATCCAGTCTATATTACTGGAGAGACACACAGACCTCACATCCAGCCTATATTACTGGAGAGACACACAGACCTCACATCCAGCCTATATTACTGGGAGAGACACAGAGCTCACATCCAGCCTATATTACTGGAGAGACACATAGAGCTCACATCCAGCCTATATTACTGGAGAGACACACAGAGCTCACATCCAGCCTATATTACTGGGAGAGACACACAGACCTCACATCCAGCCTATATTACTGGAGACACACACACACACCTCACATCCAGCCTATATTACTGGGAGAGACACACAGACCTCACATCCAGCCTATATTACTGGAGAGACACACACACCTCACATCCTAGCTATATTACTGGAGAGACCACACAGACTCACATCCAGCCTATATTATGGGAGAGACACACAGACCTACATCCAGCTATATTACTGGAGAGACACACAGACCTCACATCAGCCTATATTACTGGAGAGACACACAGACTACATCAGCTATATTATGGGAGAGACACAGCTCACATCAGCCTATATTACTGGAGGGAACAGAAAGAGGACAACAGACCTCCATCAGCCTATATTACTGGAGAGACACAGACTCACATCAGCCTATATTACTGGAGAGAACAAGACCTCACATCCAGCCTATATTATGGGAGAGACACACAGCTACATCCAGCCTATATTATGGGAGACACACAGACTCACATCCAGCTATATTACTGGAGAACACACAACTCACATCCAGCCTATATTACTGGAGAGAACACAGACCTCACATCCAGCTATATTACTGGAGAGACACACGACTCACATCAGCTATATTATGGAGAGACACACAGACTCACATCCAGCCTATATTATGGAGAGACACACAGAGCTCACATCAGCTATATTACTGGGAGAGACACACAGACCTCACATCCAGCTATATTACTGGAGAGACACACAGACTCACATCCAGCTATATTACTGGAGAGACACACAGACCTCACATCCAGCTATATTACTGGAGAGACACAGACCTCACATCAGCCTATATTACTGAGAGACACAAGACCTACATCAGCCTATATTACTGGAGAGACAACAGACTCACATCCAGCTATATTACTGGAGAGACACACAGACTCAATCCAGCCTAATTACTGGGAAGACCACACAACTCTACATCCAGCCTATATTACTGGAGAGACACACAGACCTCACATCCAGCCTATATTACTGGAGACACACACAACCTCAATCCAGCCTATAATTACTGGAGGACACACAACTCACATCCAGCTATATTACTGGAGAGAACACAGACTCACATCCAGCCTATATTACTGGGAGAACACACAGACTCACATCCAGCTATATTACTGGAGAGACACACAGAGCTCACATCAGCTATATTATGGAGAGACACACAGACCTCACATCCAGCTATATTTACTGGAGAGACACACAGACTCACATCCAGCCTATATTATGGAGAGACACACAGCCTCACATCCAGCCTATATTACTGGAGAGACACACAGACCTCACATCCAGCCTATATTACTGGAGAGACACAAGCTCACATCCAGCTATATTATGGAAGAGACACACAGACTCACATCCAGCCTATATTCTGGAGAGACACACAGACTCACATCCAGCTATATACTGGAGAACACACACAAACTCACATCCAGCCTATATTACTGGAGAGACACACAGACCTCACATCAGCTATATTACTGAGAGACACAATACTAACCAGCCTAATTACTGAGAGCACACAGAGCTACATCCAGCCTCCTATATTACTGGGAGAGACACCAGCTCACATCACTATATTACTGAAGACACACAGACCCAATCAGCTTTACGAAACACACACTCACATCCAGCCTATATTACTGGAGAGACACACAGACTCACATCCAGCCTATATTACTGGAGAGACACACAGACCTCACATCCAGTCTATATTACTGGAGAGACACACAGACCTCACATCCAGCTATATTACTGGAGAGATACACAGACCTCACATCCAGCCTATATTACTTGGGAGGACACACAGACCTCACATCCAGCCTATATTACTGGAGAGACACACAGACCTCACATCCACTATATTACTGGAGAGACACACAGACCTCACATCCAGCCTATATTACTGGAGAGAACACAAGCCTCACATCCAGCCTATATTACTGGAGAGACACACAGACCTCACATCCAACATATATTACTGGAGAGACACACAGACCTCACATCCAGCCTATATTACTGGAAGAGACACCACTCCAGCCTATATTACTGGAGAGACACACAGAGCTCACATCCAGCCTTATTACTGGAGAGACACACAGACCTCACATCCAGCTTATATTACTGGAGAGACACACAGACCTCACATCCGGCCTATATTACTGGAGAGACACACAGACCTCACATCCGCCTATATTACTGGAGAGACACGCAGACCTACATCCAGCCTATATTACTGGAGAGACACACAGACCTCACATCCAGCCTATATTACTGGAGAGACACACAGACTCACATCCAGCCTATATTACTGGAGAGACACAGACTCACATCCAGCCTGTATTACTGGAGACACACAGATCTCACATCCAGCCTATATTACTGGAGAGACACACAGACCTCACATCCAGCCTATATTACTGGAGAGACACACAGACCTCACATCCAGCTATATTACTGGAGAGACACACAGACCTCACATCCAGCCTATATTATTGGAGAGACACACAGACCTCACATCCAGCTTATATTACTGGAGAGACACACAGACCTCACATCCACATTTATTACTGGAGAGACACACAGACCTCACATCCAGCCTATATTACTGGAGAGACACACAGAGCTCACATCCAGCCGTATTACCTGGAGAGACACACAGACCTCACATCCAACTATATTACTGGAGAGACACACAGACCTCACATCCAGCCTATATTACTGGGAGAGAGACACATCCAGCCTATATTACTGGAGAGACACACAGAGCTCACATCCAGCCTATATTACTGGAGAGACACACAGAGCTCACATCCAGCCTATATTACTGGAGAGACACACAGACCTCACATCCAGCCTATATTACTGGGAGAGACACACAGACCTCACATCCAGCTGTATTACCGGGAGGGACACATAGTCATCACATCCAGCCTATATGAGGATCTAAAGACAAAGTGAGGAGAATGCAGCTTGCAGGAACAGTCACATGGGGATCATTGGTTCCAGTTTCCTGAATATGCCACTAATACCCAAAATGGGACTTATGTTATAAATACCCTCTCCTGTAGAGGGAGCTCTGCTGAGTAAAACTACTAATTAATACTTTATTAATTGATTATAAGTAATTGGTCCTATTATAATCCATATGTTTAGAATTATATAAATTGCATCTCTGTTACTGGGACCAAGGTCTTTTTGGGAGGAAGGGGGCTGTTCCCATGGGAATCGGCTGGTCGGGGTGGTCCGATCACATTATCTCTGGGGCAAACAATACATTCCAGGCGTCTGTTACAGATAGTTTCCTCAGTGCCCAGGACTTGCTCTGTGCCAACTTTGATAACGTGCAAAAAATGTGCAGAAGGACAGAGCATTGCGAGACGTCCGGAGGAGCAGACACTTCACGAGACAGTCCACGAGAGATGACAAACCCAACGCCGGGGCAGGACTGAGATGAGACAGCTGGGACAGCACCAGCGCTATCTCCTACAAGAGACATCCAGAAACCACATCACGTCCTATATCTGGTTCATCGTTGACCTAAAAGCCTCGTCAATGGCTCCCGTCTTTCTCCTCTTCTTCGCCGTGATGGCCACTGAGATAAGCCAAGGCTGTGACGTGCCCGAGGCCGAACGCCAGGTGATCCTGGACAAGGTGAAGACCAGGATTGTGGAGGCTCTGGGGTCTCCGCTGCCAACCAGTGCCGCATCGCCAGCCCCAAACCCAAGTGGAGCCATCAAGTTTGAGGAGAGGATTCTACGTAAGCGGCACAGTCACATGAGAGGACATGGTGCGGAGGACACGTCCAAGGTCATCCTCTTCCCATCATCAGGTGAGAACATCTTAGATACTTGGGGCAGTCTCCAGGGGCCAGTGACCTCCTGAATTAAAAGGTGTGTTCAGTGGTGTAACTCGATGCGAAAGTTCAATGGGACCCCCAATTTATGCAAATCTTTAATAGTATTAGTCTTTTTCTATAGGCCAAAAGAACTTTTGGGGTCCCCTAGGATCCAGAGCCCAGGTGCGATTGCAACCCCTGCACCTGCTGTAGTTACACCCTTGGGTGCGTTCCAGAATTAGGGAGTTTTCCAAAAACAGCGCCTCATTTGTCTACAGGTTGTATCTGGTATTGCAGCTCAGCTTCATTGAAGTGAATTAGGTTTGGGTGCAGTACCGGACACAAAATATAGACAGGGGCGGTGCTGACTTCTAAATCACTTGAAAAGTTCCAACCTTTCTTTCTTTAATATCACTGAACCATGGTGGGTGGCCATGACCCAAGGGTGTAACTACAATAGGTGCAAGGGTTGCAATTGCACCCGGGCCCTGGAGCCTAGGGGGCCCCAAATGACTAATGCTATTAAAGAGTTGCAATAATGGAGGACCCCATTGGAGCTCTTGCATGGGGGCCCATGAGCTTCAAATGACTGCCATGACCAGTATTGGCCAGGTTGCCCTACGCTTATTGTCAATATATAAAGTATATTGGGTTTCCTATGTCCTTTGTGCTAATAAAATTGCAACTCAAAGAGTGAAATATGGAATTTCTTGTCCAATGGTAAATGGACAAACAGCTCCCTATATCTCAGCTTCCGTCCCATTTTGGGACACTGCTCAATATTTAGCTGTCGGTTAATAAAACTATGAAAAAAGTAGAGTCATCTTCAATTTATGGTCATGTAGGTCTCAGTTGGGCTCGACCAAGGGGCACAAGAAAGCCTCTCTGCTAATATATCAGATATTTTACCAAACGTCACATAACAATATTCCCTAAGATGCCCAATGATGGCCCAGGTACGATGTCTCAGGGGACGAAACTACAAGTTTACATATTTCATGTTACCTGGAAGTGTTGAAGAATATTGTTGAATTTGCAGCAAAAGAGCGAATATTGCCCCCATCTGGTGAAACGTAACCTTGCATGTAGTTCTCTCCCGTTTCCAGTAGGTGTCGCTGCATCTCTACCGTGTGCGACTACGGCGTATGGTCATTCTGGTGTATAGTCTCTCATGGAGAATCAGTATAAAACATATACACAAATGTGAGCAAACCCTTTCTTCTGCGGTGTTGCTATCAGTGTGTCCAGAGTGGGAGAAGAGGCTTGCATTGACAATCCAACACAATGGGCAGCACTTTGGTCATAAACTTGTAAATAACTCATGAAAGAATAAAGTGACGTAAAAACCAAGCACACCATTGTTTTTCTTATGAAATTCTCAATACGATTGATGTGTCACATGACCCTCTTCCCATTGAAAAAAAATAAAGATGGATCCAAAATGGCCGACTTCAAAATGGCCGCCATGGTCACCACCCATCTGGAAAAGTCGTCGTCCCCCTCCCATATACTAATGTGCCACAAACAGGACGTTGATATCACCAAACATTCCCATTTTATTTAGGTGTATCCATATAAATGCCCATGCTGTACAGTCACCACTAGAGGGAGCTCACTACATACAGATTTATACAGTCACCACTAGAGGGAGCTCAATACATACAGATATCACCACTAGAGAGAGCTCACTGCATACAGATTTATACAGCCACCACTAGAGAGAGCTCACTACATACAGATTTATACAGCCACCTCTAGAGGAAGCTCACTACATACAGATTTATACAGCCACCAGTAGAGGGAGCTCACTACACACAGATTTATACAGCGATCACTAGAGGGAGATCACTACATACAGATTTATACAGCCACCACTAGAGGGAGCTCACTACATACAGATTTATACAGTCACCACTAGAGGGAGCTCACTACATATAGATTTATACAGCCACCACTAGAGGGAGCTCACTACATACAGATATCACCACTAGAGAGAGCTCACTGCATACAGATTTATACAGCCACCACTAGAGGGAGCTCACTACATACAGATATCACCACTAGAGAGAGCTCACTACATACAGATTTATACAGTCACCACTAGAGGGAGCTCACTACATACAGATTTATACAGCCACCACTAGAGGGAGCTCACTACATACAGATTTATACAGTCACCACTAGAAGGAGCTCACTACATACAGATATCACCACTAGAGAGCGCTCACTACATACAGATTTATACAGCCACCACTAGAGGGAGCTCACTACATATAGATTTATACAGCCACCACTAGAGGGAGCTCACTACATACAGATTTATACAGCCACCACTAGAGGGAGCTCACTACATATAGATTTATACAGCCACCACTAGAGGGAGCTCACTACATACAGATTTATACAGTCACCACTAGAGGGAGCTCACTACATACAGATTTATACAGTCACCACTAGAGGGAGCTCACAACATACAGATTTATACAGTCACCACTAGAGGGAGCTCACTACATACAGATTTATACAGTCACCACTAGACGGAGCTCACTACATACAGATTTATACAGCCACCACTAGAGGGAGCTCACTACATACAGATTTATACAGCCACCACTAGAGGGCGCTCACTACATACAGATTTATACAGCCACCACAAGAGGGAGCTCACTACGTACAGATTTATACAGTCACCACTATTGGTGCCTCCATATAAATGGCCCACCCTTGTATATTATTATTCTGTTAGTCCTGCATCTCCTCCCTGGAAACAGGGTGAGAGCTGGCTAATCCCGGGGTAATTCGGTAAGGGAGGCTGATTTAGGGTGATTTCTGGTCAATCAGAGTGAGTTGCTATATTTGTGTGTTGTGATGTTTCCATAACTGATACATCGTATCACCTTCTTGCAGATATTCTTTGTGAGCCTCCATCTCTCGATGCCCCAATGGCAGAAGAAGGCAGCAGTTTCACCTACATCTTCCGTCCGTCTCCGCACGTCTTGAGTCGTCGGGTCTCCTCTGTGCAGTTCTGGTTTTTCACCGGAGAGTCTTCGACTGACAACTCAACCTGGTACGAGAACCAGTCCAGAGCGGGCACAAGTGACCAGACCATCGAGCAACCCATTATTGTAGCAGAAGTATCAACCAATGAGTCTCGGAATGATGAAGATGATGCACCGGTCAGTAGTATCACTAAGGAGGAGACTCTACACCGGGTGGTGGACATACAGGTCCTATCTCAGCAGAAGCCGGTCACTGTGGCCACGTCCAAGGTGCAGAACATGGAGGACTGGAGCGTCTTTCACTTGGCTCCTGCATTCTTCAATTATGTCACAAGCAGCCTCTTTGTCCTGTTGGTCAATTGTCCCAGTGTCGTTGTTCTGAGCAGCCTGAACATACTCCCTTCCTCATGTACAGCACTCATCCCCGCCAGCGTGGCCGGAGGTCTGGAGTACCGTGGTCTCCATCTGCATTGGAGCTTCTGCAGAGGCCTCCAGCACCTGGAGTGGAGGCTACTCAATGTCATCGTGGTTCCCTCAACATAACCTTTGAAGAGTTGGGTTGGAACCAGTGGATTGTCCATCCTGGAAGCTTCCAGTTCCACTACTGTCATGGCACTTGTTCCCCAAACCATGGTCTAAGTACGGCTCTACACTGGGGGAACTGTTGTGCGGCCCTACCCAGCACCATGAAGCCCTTGAGAGTTACCACCACCACAGATGGAGGATTCTCCTTCCGGTATGAAACGATCCCAAACCTGCTGACCCAAGACTGCGCCTGTAGCTGAACCCAAATCTCCAAAATAAGGAACTCCCCGCTGTTACATGATATTAATCAACTATGATCTTCCTCTATGTAGTATATTTAGGTCGCATAGATGCAGAAAAAAGGGCGACTCGAAGATCATAATGGGTCTCAATGTGGTATTGAGGTTTGGCATTGACGACAGAAGGATCTTGAGTTTGTTACCCACTCCATGACTGTTAAGCCCACATGCACGCACATGCGTACCATAAACGCACATGCACACATACATGCACGCACACGTGCACACGTGCATACACATACAAGCATATACTATAGAACACATGAACACACACCTGTGCATATATATAGACGCGCACACACACTTAAACACAAATACATACACATGCACATACATGCACACACATACGCATACGCGCACACATATGCGGCACGGATCCGTTGGTGCCATATGAAATTATAATGGAGCTTTACGGTTCCGTAGCTGTTCAAGTCAAATAACATGGAGCTCTATGGAGGACGGATCCATACGGATCCGTGAATAAAATGGATCATGAAACAGATCCGTTCTGCTGTACTGAGCATGCTCAGAAGATACAGTTCCTCCCAACGCTATCTCTGGTGGCAGATGACGGATCTGTTAAAAAAATGGTCCGTGTGCATCCATTTGCACAGATCCGTGCCTTCCATGTGGTTCCTTTAAATTCAAGGATCCATACTGATTTGGATAATAGCCAGTGTGAATGCAGCCTCAGATGTGTTTCTTTAGTGCAGATGTCACAAAACTGCAGAAAATCCTCATGTAGCAAAATCACTGAGGATCCCGGAGTCTCTGCACACGTTGCTTATTTTCTCCTTCAGATTTGGTGCAGAAAACAATCTGCAGGTGTCAGTTCTTCAGCGTTTTTGTGTTTTTTTCACCCATTGATTTGAAAAAAGCATCATAAATGCACCTTTTTGCGGCTGCTTTTTTCCTGCCAAGAGACAGACATTTCTGTAAATGAACACTCGGTGAATGCACATACCGAAAAAGGTTTCTTTGTTTTATGCCTGGATTGAAGAAAAGTCGCTGTGATGCCAGGAGGGGTCGTGAATTCTTACAGTCAGGGGCGTAACTACAACAGGTGCAGGGGATGCAATCGTACCCGGGCCCTGGAGTGTAGGGGGCCCCAAAAGTCACATTGACCTATAGAAAAAGACTAATGCTATTAAAGATTTGCAATAATTGGGGGCCCTGTTGGAGCTTTCGCATCGGGGCCCTGAGCTTCAGGTTTCGTCACTGCTTACGGGGTTCAATCATTTGCCGTAAATCCGTATCTGTTTACCTGTCGGCTTTTTGCAATCATTTAGAATAAAAAGATTTGATCCAGAAATTATTTGGACAAAAAAAAGGAAATTATTATTAAATAAAAAACGAAACAAAATTGTCGAGGAAGCAGATAACTGGTAAGGTCTGTCACCATTGATCTCATCAATCATTTTCTTTGATAATGTGTCAAAATGTTGTCAGTTAAATTGATACAATGTATCGAGTGTTCGTTATCCAGCCACTTGGGGGATCACGGAGCATCACTAGATTTGATGGCGTTTCTGATTCCCGTCATACACGGAAGACTTTGGGTGTTCTTCATCCACCAAATAACCCTGAGGCAAAACGAATGAGTCTGAATGAGTTTCTTGTTTGTGGCCTTTATATTGTGGTTCGGAGGTTTGGTAAAAATGAGTGAAAAGTTAATTTGCATTATTATGACTCTCACCCTCCAAACATAGAAACAACACATTCATTTATACGATGTAGTCCATCTGCATAAAGACGTCATGAAAAGAACATTCTGCGAAAAGTCAGAACCAGGAGGAATGTCACAGTCTGAGATTGTGAGACACCGATATACTGTGCATGAACAGAGAATGGTGGATCATTATGGGCATGATCTACTTACTAGATGGGAGCCCAATGCTATCGCATCAGGTGGGCGGTGACATCACGATGGGGCGGGCTCTATTGCACTGGGCGGCAGCATTCCGCTCTTCCCCTTGTGTGGTCTTCCCAGCCCACTGCTTTTTCCCCTTGATCTCTGCCCCTCCAGTGCTGCGGATGACCATGGTGCGGGCTGATTGAGTCGGGGTGACGTGGTTCGGGATGAGGCGATGTGGGATGAGTGCGGGTGACCGTGGTGTGGGGTGAGCATGGTGCAAGGGTGAGGTAGTGTGGGGTGAGTGCGGGCTGACCATGGGCGGGCTCAGCTAGTGCAGGGTGACATGGTGTGGACTGAATGAGGCAGGCTGAGTGCGGATGTGTGTGATGACGTGGACAGGTGCGGCTGAGTGCAGGTGAATGATGCGGACTACAGTGGTGCGGGCAGTGAGTGCATGCTGAATGAGGGAGCTGAGTGAGTGTAGGCTGAGAGACTGTGTGATGACGTGGAGTGGGGAGTGCAGGGTGAAAGCAGACTAAGTGGCTGTGAGTGCGAGATGACAGTGGGGTGACGTGTGTGACTGAGTGAGGTGACATGGTGTGGGCGAGGGCAGGGTCAGTACAGGTGACGTGGTGAGGCTGATCGTGGTGCGGGATGACTGTAGTGCAGGGTGGCCATGGTGCGGGCTGAGTGAGTGTAGTGTGTCGGTGGTGTGGACTGAGTCAGTGCAGGATGACGTGGTGTGGGCTGAATGAGTGCAGGCTAAGTGAGGGTGGGCTGAGTGAGGGCAGGTGAGGTGGGATGACCGTGGTGCGGGCTGAGTGGCGCAGACTGAGTGAGGGCAGCTGGTGGAGTGTGTGCGGGCTGAGTGAGGGCAGGCTGAGTGCAGGATGACCGTAGTGCAGCTGAGTGCAGAGTGACCATGTGTTGGCCGAGTGCAGGGTGAGATCAGGCTGAATGAGTGTGGGCTGAGTAAGGGCAGGCTGAGTGCAGGATAGGTGCAGTGTGGGACTGATTGAGTGCAGTGGCAGAGTGAGTGCAGGGTCAGTGTAAAGGTGGTGTGAGTGCAGGATGAGTGGGCGCAGACTGAATGAGTGCGGGCTGACCGTGGTGCAGGCTGAGTGCAGAATGACAGGAGTGCGGGCTGAGTGCAGGGTGACCATGGTGATGGCTGAGTGCTGGTTGAGTGCAGGGTGAGTGTGGTGTGACTGTGGTGTGGGGTGAGAGTGAGCTGCCCTGCAGTACCTGGCTCTGCTCTGCTCTCTGCTCCTCCATCAGTTCTGCTCAAGATCCTGTGGTGACGTCATGATCATGTACCTGGCTCCGCCCATAACCATGAACATCACCACTAGTTCTGTAAGTTGGTCCCAGCTTATCAGCGGCAGATGCATGGCTGGGGGTACCTGGAGGGGGACTGCAGGGATCGGGCGGGAGTGATCGGGCAAGGGGCTCACCGGGCAGGGGAGCAGGGCCGCCATATTTCCATACCATGACTTGGGTGTGGTAATATGGCGCTGGCGGAAGTGACATAGGCGACATCCAGAAGAAGTGGAGGAGCCTAACTTGCTATTATATATTTGAGATATAATTGCCTTCTCAAGATGTGGGCTGCTGCTGTGTCTGTGCTCCCCCAAGTCGTGTCAGTTAAGGACCTGTGGTGACATCACTGTCATATGATCTGGCTTCGACCATGATGGTGCCACACCACAGCAGGTCCTGTAAGCCATTAATCCTTACACTGACAGGACCTGCGTAAATGTTCCAGCTCCCACACACAGCAGCGGACGGATGTGGCAAGTGCTGAAGCGGCGCAACACTGGGGGATGTAGGAGGACCCTTATGAGACTATCTGTATGCGGCCAGCATACTGCACATCACTGGGGTGTATCAATACGGTGTTTTTTTTTCTGTTGCGTCGGCTCACGTGGATCAATCAGATGACAAAGAAAAGGAGACACTAGTCATCCTGCACTGCACTCACCCCATACTGACCTTGCACTGCACAGACCTCACTCGGCACTCACCCGCACTGCACTCACCTACCCTGCACTCCCACGTACTGCACTGATCTCATCCTGCACTCACCCGCATTGCACTACCTCACCGACGTACTCGGCACTGATCTCCACCTGCACTCACCACGCACTGCACTACACCCTCACTCACCCACACTGCACTCACCACGTACTGCACTGACCTCACCTGCACTCACCTCCTCCCACATGAAAGCTTACACTCAGAGATTGGCTCCTTACTGCACATTGACCTGTGATGTCATTAAGGTCTTGAAGTTTGCTGTCAGAGTACATATAGTGTAGGAGTCCGAGCCTCGGATAAAGTTAACAGGAAGATGATTGTTGATTCAGCTCCAGCCTTATAGGAGCTCTGCTCCCGGTCATGGTCTACGAACGCTCCCCTCCCCCGGTCCCAGTCTCTGCACACTCCACTCCTGATATCTGCCCACCCCTGGTCAGTCCCAGTCTCTGCACTTTCCACTTCCCCGATCCTGATCTCCACTCTCTTCTCCCAGTCTCTGCACGCTCCCCATACCCCAGTCCCAATCTCTGCACGCTCCACTTCCCTGGTCCCAGTCTCTGCACACTTCCCTCCCCCAGTCCCATTTTCTTCATGCTCCCCTACCCTGTCCTGATGATCCACTCCCCCAGTCCTAATCTTCGCATGCTCTGGTCCCAGTCTCCGCACGCTGCCCTACCCCAGCCCCAGTCTCCGCACGCTCCCCTTACCCAGCCTCTGCACACTCCACTTCTCCTGTCCCTTCCATCTATCTCCCATGTCTGATCTCTGATCCCCTCTCCCCCAGTCCTGATGCTCCGCATACCCTGGTCCCAGTCTCCGCACGATCCCCTCCCCAGCCCCAGTCTCCGCATGCTCCCTACCCCAGCCCCAGTCTCTGCCACGATCCCCATCCCGGTCCCAGTCTCTGGACACTTATAGTCTTGTACATAGGGCGGTATTTTAGCACACAGGGACCGCATTTCAGTAGTGGTTAAAATAAGAATTAAGTTTGATCACTCTAATTGGTGGATTCACTTTCTCCTTGTGAACCAGTTCTAAGCTTGTAGCTACTGTCTGGATATAAAAAAGACAATCAATGTGGAAGTAGATCTTGTTTCCAAGTTCCTTCAGGAAATATTCACGCAGAACAAAATATTAATATTTTCATTGTCCGGACGCCAGTGCACACACTTGTGAATGTTGTATGTATCTATCCTCATGCCAAGACCAGTTAATACCAGACATAAGACAACGTGACGTCACCTCTTTGGTTGCTGGGTGGACGCCGGGGTGTAAGCTGAGAAACGTCTGCACAGTTTAATATCTGATTCATCAAACTCGGTGCAGGCACAGACATCACTGCTAAGACACAGGGAGGGGGGGCAGAAGTCAGACGTCGACTCGTTAAATGTTACCCAACAAATTGGACTCAATTCAGGAATGTGAAGGAACCGGATTGAGCGCTCGACAGGAAGGGGGGGGAAGGCGACCGCTCTGTGCCGCAAGATGCGATTTTTGGACTCTTCATGCTTTTATTACCCAATTTTTTAAAGGCATTTCTAAACCTTCAGTTTTGAATTGGAACCAATTTTTTTTTTCTTGGCTAAAACTACACGATTACACAAGCTTATATTTATTAAACTAGATAGAGGCCGGTGCTGTCGCATCAGGAGGGCGGTGACATGATGGGGGCGGGCTATGTGGTATTGGGACTGGCGACTGTCTTATTCCTCCCCCCTGTGCTCTTTTTTGAGCCGTCTTCCCCTGTGCACTCTCCTCCCTGTGCGTGGTCTCTCTCCGGCCCATGCAGTCTTCTGTCATGTGCTCCCTCCTTTGAGCTGTCTCTCTGTCCTCCCCATGCCCACTCTAGCCCCCTTGCTGCACTCTCTGCTCACCCTTGCACCTCTTTGGCTGCAGTCTGTGTCACTGCAGTGAATTCTTTTAGTAGTACCGGAGCTGTGGTAATGTCATGGTCATGTAACTGATCACAACCGTGACATCACCACAGATCCTGTATCATCTGGTAAGTCGATGGCTAGCAGTGGAGTGGGGGAGGCATGTGGAGCATCAGTGTCTGCTGCCACCATATTGGCACCCTCATCACTTGGGTGTGCTAATATGGCGTTGGGAATTGTGGGATTCATGGACATCCTGACGGCAGAAGCTGTATGACGGACAGGATCAAGTATAAAATAGATATATGTATTGCATAATTAAATATTATTCTATATTCTATATAAGAATATAGAAATCACACAAAGTCAAGGGCATAAATTAAATGACATGGGAATAATTACATATAATGACAATAAGTACACCAGGAATAGTGCTAACACAAAAAGACAATGTATAGACCACATGCAAATAATGATAAAGTCCTGACTAACACAGCTTTAATATATAACTCTTATCTTTAAGGTGGTCTTGTTAGTCTGGGTAACATTACCTCGTGGCACAGAGTACGTTTCACCTTTAGCTTCATCAAAGGGTCATATTGCCCCAGGAAGGAACCAAAGGCGAAACGTCTATTCAGGCTCTGTGACTTGAGGCAATATTAACCCACACTAAGATTTATTTTATCATCTTATCTTTAAGGTTATGTTTGTCAGACATTTATTATATTTGCATGTTGTCAATACATTAAATATCTTTTGGTGTTAGCCCTTGGCCTGGTATATACTTATGGACCAATTCTTACAAATATGTCTCACTTCACTGTGATTGGTTACTTATAAGCGAAAGCCATAGACATCATCCAGGATAACCAATCACAGTGCAGCTTTAATCTCTCATATTTCGAATTCACAATGAAAGCTTCACTGCGATTGGTTACCATGGACGGCATAATGAGTGGCTTTTGCCCTTAGTAACCAATCATAGATAAGGTTTCATTTTGGATTCAGCTTATATTAGGTCACACGCAGTGCAGATAAGCTGAAAGGTTCGCAGTGATTGGTTACCATAGATGACATAAAAGGTGTAACCAATCACAGTGTAGCTTTCATTCTTTCTAAGTAGAATATAACATGAAAGCTTTGCTGTGATTGGTTGCTGCGGGCAACTAAATATTTCATAGATCTCCATTAAAAAGAATAAAAATAAATACAATTTCAGTCAGATTTGGTTTTCATAGTTTTATGTATAAAAACACAAGTTACAGTACCGCAAACTCGTAAGAAACAAATACACAAAATACAAAACCCCCCCAAGTAACACAATATTCTACAATAAACGAGATGAGGCTCTGAGATGAATTGTACAATCTTCAAGCGTGTCCAGCATAGGAATGAAAAAAATAAGGTCCCCCCTCCTCTTAGCGGCGTAAAACGATGCCGCCATCAAGTCAAGGCACTGGAGGAAGGAGCGGAGATGATGTCACAGTTTACCTCACGATGGAGGCGGCCATTTTGTAGGCTTGGTATTCATGAGAAAGCAAACATGTGTAAGAAAGAGGCACTGAAAAAATCAATCAGCAGTCCCGTTCCTGCCTCACAAGACTAACCCATCGCTGACTGACTCCATTAGAGGATACGAGCTCCTCTGTATACAGCAGGAGGGCCAGAGAGGAAACACACAATTCCCCCCCCAAAAAAGAACATTTTCCAGACATTAAAAAGGAGTTCATCCAGGATTATAGAAACGACACCATTGGCTGCGCAACCCGATCCCATTTACCTCAATAAAGGGATCGCCTGCAGTACCAGATACAGCCATGAGCAAATATGGCGCCATTTCCATGAGGAAGAAAAAAAAAAGATCCCTTAAAGGGCTTTGGATTTCTTTTTGTGAAAACTGTATAATAAGAACATAAAAATGTAAAAAAAAGGACTAATACTACTCTTAAAATAAAGGACTAATATAAGTATTTTTTTTTTTTTTTTTACAAAAACTATCATATTTGGAGATCTTAATGTAAAATTGAGGCATTGACTCTTAAAGGGAATGACCATTTATTTTTTTTTTGTTACTCAAATATATAATATTTTTGCTATTGGGTCATATCGAAACTTTGCACAGTTTTGCCCTTACAGCCTCCATTTCACAGCACATTTACTGTTCGTTACCACAAACCGGCCGAGACGTCCCATAAGAGTTACAAATGGTGAAGAACAAATAGAAGATCCGAGTTATTCGCATAGATACTATGGGAAAAGTTCCAGTATTGATCACGAATAACGAACCTGATGCAATCAATGGGTAACTCGGAATAGTTTTCATTGAAATCATCCAGTAAAAAATATTAGCGTTCCCCATTGACTTGAATTAGGTTCGTTGTTTGTGATGAATACTGGAATAGTTCGAAGTGTTCTAGGCAAATGATCCAGACCCGAATATCTTACTGTTTGCTCCATCACTAAACTCTCCAGTCAGAATGAGCTCAATGGCCGCTCCTCGGTTAAGCTCATTCCGCGGACAATAGATCATGCAAAACGGGGAGGCTGCAGAAGACAAAAAGGTACAAAATCTCAAGTGAAATCCAATTACAAAATACATGGGGGGAAAAAACTAAGTGGATAAACCCTTTAATAGAATCTTTAGTTAAAAAATTTGATATTACGGGAATTTTTATGTACAATGGTACAAAAGAATGTATTGCAAACATGTTAGTGGAACATTGGTTTAAAGGGTGCCCTATGGAATATGTTAACTGCTTACATAGAAACTAAAGAACAGGCTCATACTATTACCTGTGGGAGCAATCTCGACCAGGACCACATTTACACTTTTTATGAGCTAGGTGTTAAAGATGGGGCTCACACAAATTCATGTCAATAAAGAAAACCCATCACTTGCATTAAATAGGTAATTTTGTAATTGCCGCTGTTCTCCCGAATCTGGCGTCGGTTTCCATTTGTTTCTACGCCTCTCCGTTCCCGAGATATGGCCCTCTTTCTTGCATGTTTCGCAAAGTAAGTGTGGTCCCAAAGTAGATGCCCACAGAGAAATTGAGGACCATGCCTAATTTGATCTACATACCAAGAAGAGGCCATATCTCAGGCAAGAAGGAGCAGGAACAAAAGAAAAACAGCGTCGTATTCAGGAGAACAGCGGCATTAATACCAAGTAAAAAAAAATACATTTATGAGAAGTGAAAGCTCCCCTTTAAATCACAATCTTCAAAATTATGGTGGAACAATGCTGGATATTACAGGTGCAAATCTGGTCCAACCCTAAACGAGGTTTATTGTCTGCAAGGAAGTTTTCTGCTGAAATAACAAGTCTGCTACTTCCACAGCTAATAATTTGAGCAATTGGCCCTTTATGCAATATCCTAATAAACGCTACAAAAGAATCTGCCGAGTGGGAGTTTGACTTTAACCAGGGGTGTAGTCACTTAAGTAAAGCTTTTAAATGGCTCTTAACCTTGGCATAAGAAAAAAAAAAAGAAGAAAGTACAGCAGCTCCCTCTGCTTTCCATGAGAAGACACTTTTGGTATTTGCAAAGGAGAGGGGTATTGGAATGTGCATTTTTCCACCACTTCACAGCTAGCGTAAAGGGTTAAGATGAAGATCCCCCCCCCCCCCATGTAAACTGGAATGGAAACATCTCAGCCCTTTGAATAGCTATGAGGCACAACTGGGCAGTACCACTATAAGGCTGAGGGGAGGGAGAGAAAACATGTAATGGAATGTTTAATGCAAAAAAGTAATAAAATAAGTTGGGAGATGAAAAAAAAACCTTCTCCCGCCGCATTTTCTTGTGCATTAAGTGTCCGCACAGCAGACGAGACGCTGTGTGAAATCTGTACAATACCAGCCTGTGAGAAATATATAGCAAAAAAATAAACAAGTCACAACAATAATAAAATAAAATCCAACAATTTCTACAAAATTCCCTTCTTCATCGAGGGCTTGGCAACAAGGGATTCCACTGTTCATTGTACCACGTTATCCAGCTTTGTAACAAAAAAAAAAAAATAAAATAGTACCGATTTTTTTTCCCTTTTTGTCGGTTCTTAAAAATTAGATTTAAAGAATTAAAAGAATAAAATAAAAATGTTCCCTTTAACATAAAATAGAACATTGAAATGGAATTATAACCACCATGGGGATAAAATAAGGAGAAAAAAAATTTTTTTTAAAGTAAAACTTTTTGCTGTGCCACCCGAACTTCTGCAGCTTCAGAGATGGGGGGGGGTGGCAGCCTGTGTAAACCGTGGAGTTCGCCTTCTTCCACATCTGGTCGCTTAGTGGCGAGGCGCAGAATAGAGAATGAGAGGTTTAATAACTTTCCAGCATGAGCCGGCAGAACAGAGGAGCATTCAGCGAGCGCTGCGCTCCACAGACGGTCCCAGAGGGTTAGGGGGAGCGGATGAGAAGTGGGGAAATCAGGACCTCACGGCAACTCCATTCCAGTCATATTTTTAGGATTCTTGCCCGCTCCCATCTTCAGAAGATCACAAACCTGTGAAGGAGAAGAAAAAAAAAATAAAAAAGGTTGGTCAGATTGTTTGAGAGCAGTTTGTAGCGCTCGCTCATCACTACTCGCAACATCAATGTACTCGAAACGAGCAGGTCAAACTTTCGAGGGGCGCGACTCAAGTGCCAAGTATAATGAAAGTTAATGGGAAACTCAAGTTTCGAGTTCACATTAGGCTCGGTACCTAACTTGAGTCCATCTGGGTGCCCAACCTGCGCGTTTCGAGTACTGAGCACTCAAGCATTGTAGTGTTCGCTCCTCACTAGCAGTGAGTAATAAAGACAATTGATCCTGACTGCAGGTCGCCCTGGACAGTGATTCACAATGATACTATGATGCACACAATATGGGATGACCTCTCTACACCGATTAATGACCACTTCAATGCTTGAGTGCTCAGTACTCGAAACGAGCAGGTTGGACATGCATGACTTAAGTATAATGATAGTCCATGGGAAACTCGAGCATTCCGGGAAAAATGCTACAGTTTCCAACTGACTTCCATTTTATTCGGTATTCAAGTCACGCCTACCGAGCATTCAACGCGCTTGCGCAGGGTTGTGCTTCTTACTACCGATCATCAAACCACTTGACGGCCATGGGCGAGTTGTCTAAATGGGTGTTAAGATCAGGCACCAGTGTCAGATTTTTGGACACCTGTCCCCCGCTGGTCAATCATTATAAGCTCCAGCCGGATGGAATCATGTTCAGAGACGAAACCTCAGCATCCAAAAAGGGCCCTACATGGTGCGCGAAGCTCAGATCCTATTGAAGTGGATGATCTGAGAGGGACCAATACACGTTCTCATCCACTCATTCTACCGCTCAGAATATCACATAACCCGCCGCCTACAGCCATCATTAGGTCGTCGTGAATAGGAAAAGGGTGCGGTGGCAACAAAGGGCCTTTTAGGAAAGCTGGGAAGGGCGTCTTATGTAATGGAACTTGCATGTCCATCAAATTTTCACTTAAGGGTTCACATTCAGTTTTAGTAAAGAAACTTCAAAAAACCACGACATGACTGGAGAGTTTCTGCACTAAAAACTCAGTGTGAACACATCCAAGAAGGTCTGTACAAAATATTCATAGCAACAAGGTTTGATGCCATTACCCTTTGGTTTCTTGGGTATCTATGCTGAAAAAGCCCCAAGACAATTTCAAGGGTCAAAGTCGTATGTAGGCCATGGTTCCAGCTGCTGCAAAACCTTAAGACCTTCTCCATTGTGCGAGTGAGAGAAATTTGGACTGCGCTCAGATGTCAGACAATGATTTCCACACATCCATTAACGTGTGCGATCTGAATATCGGAACAAACTTGGGTGTTCCACAATATTTTGTTCTGCGCACATATTTAAGGAAATGTGGGCGTATGAGGCCTGACACGGGGGTTCGCTATATTTCCTATGTAGATTGTATACGAGAATTACGGTAGTTTTGCCACAGTTAAAACGAGTCTGGCGTATTTATAGGCAACATCCAAAATAGTTATCGGCAGGTTAGGTGAAATCCTACAGAAGTTCAAGCCGATTATTAAAGTATTGCTAAAGCAGTCATTATTAGGGGTTTGTGCACAATTTGTTTTATGTAGAATTTTTGGATTTAAAAACACAACCTGCTTTGGACTCAGAATACTGACAATCCGAGCCTGGAATCACATGCACCTTTTGATGCATTTTTATGAGCCAAAGCCATTGGGGAGGCACGAACATATTTTTCTAGACAATCCGTGGACAGGTGCGTATGTTTTTTTTTTCCCCTTTAATTATCATTTTATTAGGGTAGTGGCCTAAAAGCGATATACGTGCAGTCTGATGGCCTTTATGATGAGTGAACACCAAATTGCTGGTGCAAGCATAGAGCGGAGACCCAAAACATGATGTGAAGAGTCAAAGCGCCTGAACACTAACAAAAGCCCTGTCTATCTGTAGGACGCATGATTCCATAATGTACCCAAGGTCAATGGCCATTTATCATATTTTCAATTATAAAATGCACCTTCTTCCTGCCAAAATGGGTGTGGGGGGCTGCAGGTGTGGCTGCACAAGTGGGGCGATGCTGTGGAACCAGAAGGTTTGTGGGCAGTGGAGGTGGCGCATGTGCACAGATCTTGACTCCGAAATCTCAATCTGCACGTGCTCCACCCCCGCATTTTATTGGAGTGCATCGAGCACACTGCTGGAGATTAATGGCACCCACCTCATGCCACCGCTACCCCTCTCTTCTCCCAGCTTTGGGCCCGCAGCATCACCCCCCCTCATGCTGCCACAGAGTTCCTGAAGTGGCAACTCTGCCATCTGTGACCCCGGTAAACTGCACTCGACTAACACGGATTGTAGGATTATAATATGGACCCCCATTTTAACAAAAAAAAAAAAAAAATCCCATTTCCTCCCCTAAATGTGGGGTGCATTTTAAATCCTCAATATGGTAGCGCCTCGTCATTAAGTGGACTCTTTACAATCATTGAATAGGTACAAGAACCATCCCAGAATGGGCCTTTCCACTTACCAGATTTCTCACAGACGCCCCCTTTCTCCTGAGCGAGGTTGAGTCTGTTCTGCTCGGCAGCCATGCTGTTGGCCTCAGGACTGCTACTTCGAGATGCATGGGCAGTGTCACCCGCTGGGTTCAGCCGGAAGGCCAAGTCGAGGTGCTGCTGAGCCAACTTGAGGTGCTGGCGCAGCCGGTCCAGCTCATGCTCACTTGAATGAGTCACGGACAACTCATAAGTCTCAGGGGCACCATTGTCAGGGTACATTATCTTGCCATTTGGCACCTTTCCCTTTTTTAGAACCGACTGGTAATGGGGAGGGGCACTGGGAGCCTTTTTGGAATATTGCTCTTCCTCGGCATCTTTGCTCTTTTGTCTTAGGGAGTCTCGAATGCCACCAACACCCAAGTGGAACAACTCGCAGAAGTTGAGTAGAAGGCACAGGCCGCTGACGGCATACATGATGAGCAAGAATATGGTCTTTTCGGTGGGACGAGACACAAAGCAATCTACTGTATGAGGGCAAGGGCTCCGAGTGCAGACGTAAGATGGGATCACCTCAAAACCGTACATTATATACTGCCCTAGGAGAAACCCAACCTCTAGGGCAGAGCGGAAGAGCAGCTGTAGAACGTAGACCTTCATCAGGCCATCTTGTTTAATACGGCGACGGCCGTCGTGCTTCTTTCTGTCTCCATCTTCCGTGTCTTTTTCAGGCTCCAGGACTTCGCAGATCATTGGGTCCTCTTCATTGTCATCCTCTGCTTCTTCATAATCCCGTTTTTGCGCCACGATGGACCACCGGAGCCTTTTTCTTGCGTTTGGTTTGTGCCCTCTCCAGGCGCCTCCGGTACTCTTCAGGTTGACGCGCGATCCTATGCATGGCAAAGCCCAAATACATGATGGACGGGGTGGTGATAGAATGATCTGGAATATCCAAAACCGGACGTGCGACAACGGCGCATAAGCGTCATAGCACACGTTCTCACATCCAGGCTGTTGGGTGTTGCATACAAACTTGCTCTGTTCATCGTAATAGATGGACTCCCCGCCAACTGCGGTCAGGACTATCCTGAACACTACGAGAACCAACAACCAGACCTTCCCCACGAAGGTGGAATGATTATTAACCTCATCGAGGAGACGGGTTAAGAAGCTCCAACTCATTCTCAGCCACAATTAGATCTGGAATATAAAAGGGAAAAAAAAAATATATTGTACAATTAGTCATTGGACGGGATAGCACAAGTCGAGTAAAGTGCTAAAAGCTGACACTCAAGAAACACCCAGGCACTCTGCAAACATTCATTATTCACAACATCATCTCCATCTGAAGACAATCATTAGGGGACACCACCTAGAAACAAAAAAAAAAGACTAAAGACAACAAAAAGTAATGTTTTCTCAGCAGACACCCTGTCATCCAAACCTAAGAGGCGTCAACCCACTTATAGAAATAAAAGCGGTCCTTGAACACCGCCCTAACCGATGCCGGTCTATGTCAATGAGAGCTGGTTTTACCTGCTGCAATCATAAATGTGGAGTAAGGATGGACAGAACATTAACGATCCTCTGTCCCCATGAAGTTTGGGAGAATATCCCGGTTTTCACGAGGGAGAAGTGTTGTCAACAATCGATGACCATCACCGAAATGATTAGGCTCCCTTTACCAATAAGGTAAGAGGACCAGAGAAACCCAACGGTCAGGTTGACTCTCATGGTAGACTAGACGCTGACAAAGCTATTTCGGGCATCAACATTTTTGTTAACAGATTTTAAGCTAGAAAGAAGATAAAAGGCCTGAAAAATGTGCTGCCAATACCAAAAGGTGTTTATCGTAGACCGGCCAAACCGGTGCCGATCGATGAAGTCAATGAGCGCTTCATCATAAATGTGCAGTATGGATCATTGGGAAGGATCATTGCCAAGGTCATCCGCACCCATGAAGCTTGGGAACACATCCCGGCATCCTGTTGTCAACAATCGATGATCACGGAAATAATCAGGATCCCATGGTCAACACTCAACAAATGTAAGACGACCAAAGAAAGCAACGATCAAGTACTCATGGTAGACCAGACGCTGACGAAGCTTTCTCAGTGAGGGGAATACCACCAACATTTTATTTGAAACATTTAAGGAAGAAAAACCTGAAAAATGTGCTGCCGATACAAAAAGTGTTCCTTGCGCAAGCGCAGGCACCCAACCTGAGAACCGGCCTGGTTTACCCACATTACGGAGGGACGTTAGTCAGGAACTTTAGACAACTGTAGACTATTGTAGAAAGGGTCTTCTGGTTTTCAGAAACTCGATTGCAACAAGAGGAGATTGTGCCTTCATGTTTGCTGGCCTGGAATGTGCCACGGGGTAGCGAGTGTCTACGGTTAGGTTCACATAGGTTGGATTTTCCCCGATGGGGGTGGAAGAGTTTTGAAAAAACAAAGGTCTAGTCACAGATATGAAGCTGTCAATGTTAACTTTGTGTCGTGCAGAGGGTGAAATTGGCAATAAATGTAGTTAGTGTGTTAAATAGAAAGTTAAGCGCTGACAAGTTGATCGGTGGGTTTTTCGGCAGTCAGTCACCAGAATGGGGGACTCGTGTCCCTTACTGGATTATAGCAATCGTCACGTGTGTGCCGCTACTCGAGTCAATGGAGAGGACAACCCTATAGATACCCAAACCCTATTGATCTTGTAGCCATCACCTACGCATTGTTCGAATTATAAGCCAAACTTCCACCAAATTGGGACGGGGGTTTACATTTTATTATCCGAAAGTAGTTTACTCGGAGGGAGGAGTAACAGGAGGGGTGTCACGGGTAGCGGTTTGAGCTGCATTGATTTCCCAGCGGTGACGCGATGTACGCAAGGAATACGGCTGCGTAGGCGGTTCATGAGCTGATTGGGATCTGATGACCGAGATCTCATCTGCCCATGTGCTGCCTCCGACACGATGGCTGCAGAGGCATCGTGTGAGCAGATCGAGATTTCACAGCCACTTTCCTTACGGCCATCGCATCGCCACCAAGAGATCAATGCCACCTGAACCGCTCCACCGTGACACCCCATGTCTCTGCAGCATCTCCTCACTGGCACCGTAGCATCCATGCCTCCCGTTACACCGCTGCACCACCGCCGCTGGCCATGTACTAGGATGGTGGACATACACACCAGGGTAAGAGCCATGTACCAGGTAAGGGGGATTCTAAATCGTAAATACAGTACCACACCGCCACTGCTGAAATATCAATGGTACCATCAATGACACCCCCGCCTCCCGTGGCCGCAGCATCACCTACACTGCCTCCTGTGACCCGCTCTACAGCCCCCTGATGAGTTTATACACCAATTGTAAGTAAAGTGATTTATTGAATATGTACCGCTGCAAAGCGTGCATCGCCGTGATTGAGTGTTAGTTGCCTGGCTTTTTTCCTCCTCATGTACACCAATTGTAAGATGGACCCCCGTTTAACAATAAATTTCTCACTTTTCTCCTCTAAATTTGGGGTGCATTTTATAATCCGCAAAATACAGTACCTTGTAGACGGCATGTCCATACTGAGCACCCCCTTAAGGTCTGTGCTATTTGCCGCGTTACTATTGCATTTTTTGGACTAGAAGACACTTTCTGCCCACCAGATTTTGGAAGAAAGTGGGAGTGTGTCTTATAGTCCGAATGTCAGGGTCGCATGAGCCAGTGCTTAGGCGACTACGTGTGCTCACTTATTAAAGTTATGAATATTCACTGCTCCACACACCCATATTCTCCCGCCCACCTTTCTGAATTGAAGCCGCCGCAGAGATGGGTGGGATTATGGGCTTTGAGAGCAGTGAATATGCAGTGAGCTTGTGGTCTGATGGTCTTCAATAAAATGGCGCATGCGCAGACCATGATTTCCAGACCGTCTGTAGACTCCTCAAATCTCTATCAAAATTATGCTGGCGGCAGCACATGTGCATCTAGAAGTCTTATAAATAGTTTTAGACGAAGATGTGATTGCACATGCCGGCACCACTTTGGTACAAACCTAAGAACTGTACAGACAGTCTTCAATAAAATGGCACCAGAGATCGTGGTCTGCGCATGCGTTGCCTCATTTTATTGGAGACAGTCAGACCACAGAGGCACTTTGCATATTCATTGCTCCCATGGCCAAAATCCCAGGCGAGGAGCACCGAACATCCTGGACGCTGATATTGGTGTAAGTGGGCAAGTATGGCGGTGTGGTCATGTGCTGCCCTTGTTCATGTGAGTTAGTGGCTTCAAAAGGAGGACACTGTGCATTGAGGTGTGGTGGGAGCCATACACACCAGGATGGGCCCAAGGCTGGACGAGAACCCCACACGTGCCAGCGTGGACGAGAACCCCACACGTGCCAGCGTGGACGAGAAACCCACACCTGCCAGCGTGGACGAGAAACCCACACCTGCCAGCGTGGACGAGAACCCCACACGTGCCAGCGTGGACGAGAACCCCACACGTGCCAGCGTGGACGAGAACCCCACACGTGCCAGCGTGGACGAGAACCCCACACGTGCCAGCGTGGACGAGAACCCCACACGTGCCAGCGTGGACGAGAACCCCACACGTGCCAGCGTGGACGAGAACCCCACACCTGCCAGCGTGGACGAGAACCCCACACCTGCCAGCGTGGACGAGAACCCACACCTGCCAGCGTGGACGAGAACCCCACACCTGCCAGCGTGGACGAGAAACCCACACCTGCCAGCGTGGACGAGAAACCCACACCTGCCAGCGTGGACGAGAACCCACACGTGCCAGCGTGGACGAGAACCCCACACGTGCCAGCGTGGACGAGAACCCCACACCTGCCAGCGTGGACGAGAAACCCACACCTGCCAGCGTGGACGAGAACCCCACACGTGCCAGCGTGGACGAGAACCCCACACGTGCCAGCGTGGACGAGAACCCCACACGTGCCAGCGTGGACGAGAAACCCACACCTGCCAGCGTGGACGAGAAACCCACACCTGCCAGCGTGGACGAGAAACCCACACCTGCCAGCGTGGACGAGAACCCCACACGTGCCAGCGTGGACGAGAACCCCACACGTGCCAGCGTGGACGAGAACCCCACACGTGCCAGCGTGGACGAGAACCCCACACGTGCCAGCGTGGACGAGAACCCCACACGTGCCAGCGTGGACGAGAACCCCACACGTGCCAGGGTGGACGAGAACCCCACACGTGCCAGGGTGGACGAGAACCCCACACGTGCCAGCGTGGACGAGAACCCCACACGTGCCAGGGTGGACGAGAACCCCACACGTGCCAGCGTGGACGAGAACCCCACACGTGCCAGCGTGGACGAGAACCCACACGTGCCAGCGTGGATGACATATACACCAGGATGGGTGAACATTAGTACAGAATTGGGGGACATTACCTCATAACCGTCAGCAGAAGATCCATCAACCCCAATAACAAAGCACCATGACCACATTTTATTTTCCTCCCCTAAAACCTAGGGGCGTCTTATTGTGTGAAAATACGGTCATTGATTGTAGCTGGGAGAGTTGCATGCAATCTTCAGGGCTGGAGCGGTCACTCAGTACTGAACACAATGTCACCTCTGGGGCAGATCCAAACTCTCCAGATTCGGGGAAGTTACTGAAACTTAACTACTTTCTATGCAGTCAGACAAGCTGCCAATGACTGTTTCCATTACATCAGCAGATGGACAGGAAGCTCCAGCCGATATCGGGCTGGAAAAACAGCACAAGTGATAACATGACGACTTCTAATTGTAGGAGCAGTTGTGAAATGTTTTGTATTCCTGTGAACAAGCATCATCCTGTCCGTCCGTCCGTCCACCGAACCAACAAGACGCGTGACTGCGAATTCACAGGAAACCATCTGAAGGGTCATTAACACAAGAGTCTCCAAGAGTCTTATATTGTTTTAGAGAAGCCTTTCTCCCAGCTGCAGAACACACACAGTCACACTGGCCAGACCACCGTGCTTACCTATCCCTCCCCGGGTCCAGCCGAGTGGACAGCACGAGCCACTGAGCTCAACAAGTGGCTGATGATAGCGCTGCAAACAATAAAGGCCCCATTACACGCAGCGATATCACTGCAACATCACAGGTTTTGAGACGCAGCAGCGACCTCACAGCGAAGTCGCTGCGTGTGACATGCCGCAGTGACCAGCAGGACCATTTTTTGGTCGTTGGTCTGCCGCTGGGCAGCAGACATCGGCGTGTGTGACGCCTTTCTGACCTGATGTGTTCCCTGGTAACCAGTGTACACATCGGGTTACTAAGCACAGCACGCTGGTAACCAGGGTACACATCGGGTTACTAAGCACAGTGTGTTGGTAACCAGGGTACACATCGGGTTACTAAGCACAGTGCGCTGGTAACCAGGGTACACATCGGGCTACTAAGCAAAGCGCGCTGGTAACCAGGGTACACGCTGTGCTTAGTAACCCGATGTGTACCCTGGTTACCAGCGCGCTGTGCTTAGTAGCCCGATGTGTACCCTGGTTACCAGCGTTCTCCCACTGAATACAGTAGCGGGACCTCAACATCGTGGAAAAGAATAGTTTATATTCTTTTCCAAGATGTCGAGGTCATTACATGGGTCACTGGTGAGATCTGCCTGTCTGGCATCTCACCAGCGATCACATAGCGATGTGCCAGTGACCCCGATCGTTGGTCGGGTCGCTGGCACATCGTTATGTGTAACCCGGCTTTTAGTCACCAAGAACTGCCGCTCTGGACCAAGGGATGGAGAACAAAGGACAATATTTTTATTTTATTTATTTTTTTTAAATAAGCTGCAGCCATGAAGAAGTTTTCCAAACTAGTAAAACCCCTTTAAGATGCCCCTAGATAGACTACCAGCAGCTCTATAAGTCAGTGGTGCTTGAAGGAGCAATGCATCACTGCTTATCATCGTTGGCCAGTGTAAAGTCAAGTAAGAGAAGAAAAAAATAACATCACTCAGTCACCAGATTGGATCTTTAAAACGACTTAAAGGGAATCTGTCACCAGGTTTTCACATCCATTCCGAGAGCAGCATAATGTAGAGGCAGAGACCCTGATTCCAGCGATGTGTCACTTACTGAGCTGCTTGCCATCATTTTGATAAACATTACTGTTTCCTTTGCTGCAGATTTAATTTGTTAATACGTCCGACTACCAGACCAATGATAATCTCCAGATGATTAAACAGAGATTTTATCAAAACTACACTGAGCAGCCCAGTGAGTGACACATCACTGGAATCAGGATCTGGGGTCCTATATTATACTGCTCTCAGATTAGGTTGCAAAAAACCTGGTGACAGGTTCCCTTTAATAAAAAAAAGGCAGCACATCTCTGTAAATCAGGATGTGGTACTGACCATATGGGGAGTATATGATAATTCAGTGTCCATTTGTTTTGCATACTTGTGTAAAAGGATAAAATGGCACATTTATTAACATCTGCTCATAGTGGCATGGTCATGTAGGTGCTTCTCCCGTGAGAAAAATGACACCTTTTTTGTAGAAATCCAATAGGCCAGTGATGAGAACAATTAGTGAAGTACTATGCAAATTAGGCAGGAAGTGCACCGACACGCCCAGTGCACAGACACGCCCAGTGCACAGACACGCCCAGTGCACAGACACGCCCAGTGCACTTCCTGCCTAATTCACATACACTAATGTTCTCAGGACTGGCCCATCGGATTTCTACAAAAAAGGTGTCATTTTTGTTAGGGGCGAGGACCTGCAACTACCTCCCTATATAAAAACTTTGATTGCAGAGGAATCCTCTTAGATTAGTAATGATCCAAGTGTGAGAAGTACAATAAATTCCAGCTCTAGGATTCGGCATAAAATCCAAAAGATTTCTTGGTGCATTTCTTTAAAAAGCACAGAACAGATTCATGTTATAACCAGTTCGCTGTGGCTTGTGCCATGACAACGCGTTTTGGACAAGAGAAAAATAAAATTACTGTATTTTTTGCTTTTTAAAACGCACTTTTGCCTCCTGAACCTGCCTCCGGCACCCCTGCTCAGGGGGGGGGGAGGAAGGAAGGAAGGAAGGAAGGAAGGAAGAGGTATATACACAGGATGGGGAACATACATACAGGATGGGGGTGGGACATATATACAGGATGGGGGTGGGACATATATACAGGATGGGGTTGGGACATATATACAGGATGGGGTTGGGACATATATACAGGATGGGGTTGGAACATATATACAGGATGGGGGACATATATACAGGATGGGAGGACATATATACAGGATGGGGGGGGACATATATACAGGATGGGGGGACATATATACAGGATGGGGGGACATATATACAGGATGGGGGGACATATATACAGGATGGGGAACATATATATATACAGGATGGGGAACATATATATATGCAGGATGGGGAACATATACAGTTAGGGCCAGAAATATTTGGACAGTGACACAATTTTGGCGAGTCGGGCTCTGCATGCCACCACATTGGATTTGAAATGAAACCTCTACAACAGAATTCAAGTGCAGATTGTAACGTTTAATTTGAAGGGTTGAACAAAAATATCTGATAGAAAATGTAGGAATTGTACACATTTCTTTACAAACACTCCACATTTTAGGAGGTCAAAAGTAATTGGACAAATAAACATAACCCAAACAAAATATTTTTATTTTCAATATTTTGTTGCGAATCCTTTGGAGGCAATCACTGCCTTAAGTCTGAAACCCATGGACATCACCAAACGCTGGGTTTCCTCCTTCTTAATGCTTTGCCAGGCCTTTACAGCCGCAGCCTTCAGGTCTTGCTTGTTTGTGGGTCTTTCCGTCTTAAGTCTGGATTTGAGCAAGTGAAATGCATGCTCAATTGAGTTAAGATCTGGTGATTGACTTGGCCATTGCAGAATGTTCCACTTTTTTGCACTCATGAACTCCTGGGTAGCTTTGGCTGTATGCTTGGGGTCATTGTCCATCTGTACTATGAAGCGCCGTCCAATCAACTTTGCAGCATTTGGCTGAATCTGGGCTGAAAGTATATCCCGGTACACTTCAGAATTCATCCGGCTACTCTTGTCTGCTGTTATGTCATCAATAAACACAAGTGACCCAGTGCCATTGAAAGCCATGCATGCCCATGCCATCACGTTGCCTCCACCATGTTTTACAGAGGATGTGGTGTGCCTTGGATCATGTGCCGTTCCCTTTCTTCTCCAAACTTTTTTCTTCCCATCATTCTGGTACAGGTTGATCTTTGTCTCATCTGTCCATAGAATACTTTTCCAGAACTGAGCTGGCTTCTTGAGGTGTTTTTCAGCAAATTTAACTCTGGCCTGTCTATTTTTGGAATTGATGAATGGTTTGCATCTAGATGTGAACCCTTTGTATTTACTGTCATGGAGTCTTCTCTTTACTGTTGACTTAAGAGACAGATACACCTACTTCACTGAGAGTGTTCTGGACTTCAGTTGATGTTGTGAACGGGTTCTTCTTCACCAAATAAAGTATGCGGCGATCATCCACCACTGTTGTCATCCGTGGACGCCCAGGCCTTTTAGAGTTCCCAAGCTCACCAGTCAATTCCTTTTTTCTCAGAATGTACCCAACTGTTGATTTTGCTACTCCAAGCATGTCTGCTATCTCTCGGATGGATTTTTTCTTTTTTTTCAGCCTCAGGATGTTCTGCTTCACCTCAATTGAGCGTTCCTTTGACCGCATGTTGTCTGGTCACAGCAACAGCTTCCAAATGCAAAACCACACACCTGGAATCCACCCCTGACCTTTTAACTACTTCATTGATTACAGGTTAACGAGGGAGACGCCTTCAGAGTTAATTGCAGCCCTTAGAGTCCATTGTCCAATTACTTTTGGTCCCTTGAAAAAGAGGAGGCTATGCATTACAGAGCTATAATTCCTAAACCCTTTCTCCGATTTGGATGTGGAAACTCTCATATTGCAGCTGGGAGTGTGCACTTTCAGCCCATATTATATATATAATTGTATTTCTGAACATGTTTTTGTAAACAGCTAAAATAACAAAACTTGTGTCACTGTCCAAATATTTCTGGCCCTAACTGTATATATGCAGGATGGGGAACATATATATATGCAGGATGGGGAATATATATATATGCAGGATGGGGAATATATATATATGCAGGATGGGGAATATATATATACAGGATGGGGAACATATATGCAGGTTGGGGGGCATATATACAGGATGGGGAACATATAGATAACATGGGGGAATGTATATGCCAAGATGGGGTATATAAACAGGATGGGGGCCGTATTTATAGCAAGGAGACATGTATGCCATGATTAGGGATATATATATATATATATATATATATACCAAGATGGGGGGGGCATATGTACCATGATGGGGACATATATACCAGGATGAGCAATATATATACCAGGTTGGGGGACTATATATATATTATACATATACACACACACACACACTCCAGAATGGGGGGAGTTATCTACCAGGATGAGGGACATATATACAGATTTGTAAAGCGGACACTGGCATTATAAGACGGACCCCATTTAACATTAAAAAAAAAATTACTCTTTTCCTTCACCAAATTTGGAGGTGCGTCTTATAATCAAGTGCGTCTTATAAAGCGAAAAACACAGTATACATATAGTCCTTTATACAAGCTGTTGTCGCATTATTCATGATCAGTGAAAGAAAAACATGCAAATGGGAAGTTCACAGCAAACATTGATCACTGATTGAGGGCAATCCCGCTATCTTGACACCTCCATACCCCATCTGATGGGCGGGGGTCCTTTGCACTTACAGTGCCCTCATTTCCTTAGTGGAATCCTCTAAGTAGCCGCTTCCCGCTCGTTAGTGGCCCAATGACCTCCTTCTGACACCTTCAACAACAATTACAGCTCATATCTCATGCACCACATTGGGTGACGCTTTTAACCCTTTCTTGGCATCGATCTATATCTTCCAGACCCGCTACTTAACATATATAGACATAATGCAGAGTAACGCGATCCCCGAGTTACACAGAGGCAGGAAACCCCTGTAACAGCCCGTGAAGATCACAGTTGCTCCCATCTGGCATTTTTCTGTTAAATTCTGAAACATCTGGCAAAGTGGAACAACTGTGGAGCATTGCACGAAGTTATGTAAGACGCCCTCCGCTTCCCTCACCGAGGCTCGTTTCCCCCCTTTGTGCTGTAGATACATCATTCATTTCTCCCTGGTGGTATACACAGTAATCATCCTTGCTGGAAAGGAAACTTGCTCTCAGTTTGCAATGGAACAAGCAAAGCTGCAGTGTAAAGCATGGAAGAAAAAACAAAGAGATATGGGCAAGCAGAAGACGACGATGAGGGCAACGACACAATCATCTCTCGCATGTGATGTGTGTGAAAGGCCATACGTTACCCAGACAAATACCCGGCATCGCTCGCGTGTTTACTCTCCTGAACGTGCCAAGACACGGCACCTGGTAAAACTGGTTGTAGGATGTATTCCCATGTATCAGCGCCGACAGGGAAAACCTAAAAGGCAAACAAGCCCCTCCACGTCACATAAGGGCTTCACACCTGAGAGCGGCCAGGTGCGCCGACCGCGTGACTCCAAGAAAACAAGCGGGAGATAGAAGACTTGGGTATAGGCGCATGGGCCGTATCATGGAGATTGGGGAGGAGACAGAGGGGTCAACAATGGAGAACAGAAATTTGTATAACGGTCGTCTGTGTACGACAAGCAACGCCGTGCCGCAGAGAGGAAAAACCCGCACAGCATTGTTTACAGGGAATTATTAAAACTTGGAATATGGAAAGACTCCGTTCCCGTCCAGTAATCGGATCGGATCCAGCACAATAACCTCTAACACACAGCTTTGCTCAGTATGAAAAACGGATATTTGCAGGATCTGTTAACACTGGAGTCTATGGAGAACGGATCCAGTAACATTACTATTTTGTCTCTGGTTCTCTTTCATTAGTAAAGGATCTGTTTCTTCTTACTGGATCTCCTTACATAATCGCCCTGTCCTGTGTCATCCACGTCCGGTGGCATGTCGTCTCAATATCACGTGCCACGACAGCCATATATCCACATCCAAGTGATGGGTGTGCAAATATGGCACCTGCTGGAGGTAATGGCCTGCTGTGCGCTCCTGCCAGCGGTGCCACAGCAGCTCGCACCCAAAACACTATTAAGTCGTCACTTATCCACAATGCCCCACACCACCATCGCCGATCATTACTGCTGCAAACGCTGACTCAGTTACAGGGCACGTGCATACCCAGTTACAGATGGCAGCAGCTCAGCGAATGGGGAGGGAAAGGAAAGGGGGTTTAGAGCGCACACAGGGGGAAGACAGCTCAAAGAGAGCACAATGGGGGGGAGAAGACAGAGCACAAGGGGGGAGATTTCAAAGGAGAGAGAGAGCACACAAGGGGAACACAGGTCAAATGAGAGAGCACGAGGGGAGAGAGAATGGACAGGGAAGAGACAGTCACTAGCCTTCCCGATGTGATAGCATTGGGCATCCATCAAGTGGAAGATAAATAGTGATCAGTTACCGGATCCGTTCTCTATAGACTCCAATGTTACAATAACGGATCCTGCGGAAATCAAATTTCTTCAACACAGACATAAAAGTTGTGTTTGCAGAACGGATTGTGCTGGATCCAATCTAAAGGGCCTGTCACACGTGTCAATGTCGCCCGCGATATCGCTCATGCGTCACAAATTATTAATCGCCTGAGCGATGTGGAATTATCGCAGGTAAGATGTCAGACGCGTCAATATGACCCAGCGATGCGGTGATGTCGCCATCTTGCGAGCGATTTTATTTAGTCACTTGTACGGTGGCAAAATAGAAAATACGTCGCTGAGTTTAGAGTCACACGCAGCGATGCACAAGGTCTATTGAGCGATAGGTTTTAAGTCTGGCAGTGAAACCTGCGATCGGCGATCAGCGACATATCGCTGGTTGCATCGCTTGGTCACACGCTTCAATGTCGCTCCTGCGTCACTTTTACGTTGCTTGAGCGACTGAAAATCCGTGACGTACGAGCGACATTGACAGCGATATCGACGCGTGTGACATCCCCTTTATGGATGATTACTGGAGGTGTGAACGTAGTCTAAAGCCCCCGTCACACTAAGCGAGATCGCTGCTATGTCACAAATTTGATGACGCAACAGCGAGCTCGCCATGATTGACACTTAGCAGCGACCGGGCCCCCGCTGTGAGATCGTTGGTCGTGTCAGAGTCGCCTGTGCCATTTTTTGATCGTTGGGGTCCCGCCAGGCAGCATGCATCGCTGTGTTTCACAGGGACAACGACCCCAATACTACAGGTCTGAGAAACAGGGTCCCAACGACCTCCAGATCATTCCGGATCATTGTTGCGTCGCTGGTGAGATCTGACTGTTTGAAATCTCACCAGCTGCCACGTAGCGGCGCACCACCAATCCCTACCAGATCGTATCGCTGTTGCGTTGCCAAGTGTGACGGTACCCTAAGCTTATATGTGTGAAAACAATTATGAGCGCACTCCTCTTATTATATAGTGGGTGCTAGCTTCAGAAATACATGTAATTATTAAACCAATAAATCCACTGCACACCACAAAACTTGGAATTGCCAAAATGGCTGTGTGAATATATTTCATCTATGTATAGGAATCTAGGAAATATTAGTAAGATATCAAAAGCTGTCCCTGGTCTAAAAGGAAAAATACGTGAAAGCATTAGTTTGATTCCATAGCTATGATATCATAAGCCCAGAAGCTATTTACAGAGCTCTCTCACCTGTTCTGGGTCCTGTCTCACCCTCTGGACGTATTTTTCCTTTTAGACCAGGGACAGCTTTTGATATCTTACTAATATTTCCTAGATTCCTATACATAGATGAAATATATTCACACAGCCATTTTGGCAATTCCAAGTTTTGTGGTGTGCAGTGGATTTATTGGTTTAATAGGTACCCTAAGCTTGGCACAGTCTATAGAAAACACTTAAGGCCCCGTCACACGGGGCGACATTGCCGAATATTACACAGGCGACGTAGGGGCGATGACGCCGACGATAGGCCACGCCCCCAATAGGCCGTTGCCTCATGTAAAGGGGCGATGTCGGCGCCGCTGGGAGGTCGCCTGGTTTCACATGAGTGATGTGAAACCAGGCGGCCGACCTGGGGCAATGTGCACGCATCGCCCCATGTAACCGGCCGCCGGCGAGCAGACAGGCGATGGGAGCCATAGGCTCTCATTGTCTTGCATCGCCGCTGGGGTTTTAAGACACCCCGGCGGCGATGCCGCTTGTCTGCTCGCCGGCGCAGGGCTGGAGGTGTCGCCCCGTGTAAATGGGGGACGGCGACGCGCCAAAAACGTGCGCGCACCCGCCAGTCGCCTCCAACATCTCCAGCCCCGTCGCCAGGTGTGACAGGGCCTTTAGGTTTACATCCCCTTTCAATGGGTGGAGTGTGAAGTTCCGACAATGGCCATGTATGGAACAATTAATGAGGTATCATCTATCCTGCCCAGCCCATGTAAAACCCAAACAGATCCTGGGGAACACTGACCATCATTACATCCATAGGGCGGTTTGTGGATTAAATAACTTTTTTCTTTAAAAGTAACTAAACTTTGCCACTTATTTTTTTGGGTGGGGCCTTTAATCCCCTTCCAATCAGTATGGGTTCTGAAATACTCAACCAACCACTCAAAAGACCCCCCCAGAACGGCTCATCTCCTGCCTGAGTGCACAGAGCGGAGTCTGGATTCTATGCTTTCTGCTGAATCTGCACCTTTCAGGGGGTCTTCACAATTGTGAGGGGTCTCTGAACATGAACCCCTGCCAATTTAAAAGGAGTTAACAGGAAAGAGAGAAAAAAAAAATAATCTACATGACATTTATTGTAAGTACACCCCCAAACAGAGAACGACAGGGGCCATGCAGTGTATTCAGATAATAAAGAGCCGCTAAGAAGTTTAAAACATGTTAGAATTAATTTGGTATTTGGGGCCTGATGACTTTTGCATTAGGAAAAGATTAGAACGGGTGCACAATATCAGACACACACACAATCTGGAAAAGATGTGACACTGATGGCCTTTGTCACATTTAGTTACGAAAGTGACCAAGACAACACATCCCTATGGACCCCAATGGTATGTACACAGGCCTTTTGGAGCAGAAACTCTTCAAAGTTTTTTTTTATGCCTGGAAATACAAAGAAAAACAAAACCCTTCCTATTACTCTTCAGGAAACAAAAATAACCCTGAAGAAGCATTTAATGGAGCAGTTTCTGCTAGAAAAATCGTTTTTGACCAGCTCCAAAAACCTGTGGCACACAGCCGTATGCAGGGTCAGTGCAACACTTGTCTGTGTATTAGGGTGCGTGCACACGGTCCGGAGGAGCTGCGTGTTGGTCACTGGGCTCCTCCGGACCTGAGGAAGCCGCGGGAGCCGCGCCTGTACTCACCGTGAAATAAAACATGCGGAGGAGCGGACTCCCGCAACCCGCACCGCAGCTACAAAGACGCTGCGGCGGCTACGCATAGTGAGGATGGGATTTCTTGAAATCCCATCCACTATGCTATTACTGTACTACGCAGCGTTTTGGATGTAGCGGCAAGACGCTGCGTAACACTGATGTGGTGCACAGCACCCTAAAGGCTGAGTTTCACATGAGTTCTATAATTCGGTCGCGTAGATCTGCAAAACTAAAACAAGATTTTATGCAGGATCTCGTTTTTTTAACATTGGGTCCATTGGAGATACAAGATCGTTAACTGATCGCTATTTTCCTCTGTTTGAATTTGATCATTTAAGAAAATTTGGATCTTTACAACATGAAAAAAATAGTGATCAGCTACGGACTGCTTTCTAGACTCCCATGCAGGGATCAATTTTGCGAAATGGCTAAAAAAATTTAAAAAGTTGTTTGCAGAACGGATCGTCTGGATCCGATCTAACGTGATCACTGATCAGGAACTTAGTGTTAATCAGCTGGGGAAATTCTTTCAAGAATATGGCACAACTCAAGTAAGTCTCGGCTTTTCTGCTGGAAATTGATCCTGCGCTGCTTATTTAACCCGCAGGACGGTCAGCTTGTCCTGCGTGATGCGCCTGCCAATTTCACCCCAGGCAATGTATAACTATGGGGCCAGTGGATTTTATCCAAAGGAGTGCAGAAGGGGTTTTCTAGTCACTGTAAGTTGACGCGCTCTGGCTTTCTAGTCCTGGCTGTGACGCGCTCTGGCTTTCTAGTCCTGGCTGTGACGCGCTCTGGCTTTCTAGCCCTGGCTGATTTACACGGCGATTTTCTCCGCGGCTCGTTGATGAGAGCTGGTAACGTGTCATCAATGCTGATCCGGTGAGAAGATTTTCCGCTTGGAATACCCGTATACGCCCTGTGGGAAGAACCTTGAAATACCACGGATTTATGACACAGAAGAGAAAAAAAAAAAAAACCATTAAAGTCAGAACAAAAAAACACCAACTATCCTGACCCACCTCCAGCCTTAGGACACGCGTCCTGATTTTAATGGGACCTCTCGCTGGGTTCTGAGCATCACATAACAAAGAAGGAAGAAGGCACTAAAGGAATTCCAAAAGTGGGACAAAAGGAGAAATATTCACCATAGATAGAAGGCTCAGCAGGTCCCTGAATAATAGTGGTGCTCTGTATGTGGGATTATCCCACTATTCATATGGAAGTGAAGCCCCAGACAGGAGCCAGGGTAATAAGGCGGGTGGGGCAGGAATCCACATTCTCACATTTGCTTGGTAATTGCAGGGTGGTGGGAAATGTCCTCTAATTACAACAACCACATGAGCTTTTTATCTCACTACTGATTGCACCAAGGTGGCAGGACAGGGTCACCTAGACTAAGAGTAAACAAAAAATTACACAGCATAGACCTTCATGTGTATTGGGTAATGAATGACATTACGGTCAATGCAGAAATGCCCCAATCGATAAAAGGACATTGTCACCACATGTGGTGCATGTGCAAGATTGCAGCCCCTGATCGTCACGCAGCCATGGTCCTGTTTTTTGATTTAGAATTCTGCTATACAGTGTTCATATGCCAAAAAAGTTGTTCATAGCCAAATAGATACTCCTCTCCCCCACTGAAGTCTATGGATGTGAGTGATGCAATTGAGCCTAATGAGGCCGATGTCAGCCCAAAAATGAGCACTGATTGGACTACGCTGGGAAAAAAATGTGCCAATGAACAAAGATGGGGACAGAACAAAATGCTAATAAATCATGTGGTCCCCATATGCAGCACATGTCCCGATTAGGCCGCGGTCCTGCTTGGAGAAACATGAAAGATTCACATTGCATCAACCGGAATGGCATGCATTTCTGTGAGGATCCATGCTGCAGACAGGAGAACAGCCAGCTATACCAGGTGATGCAATGAGAGACTCGCGCATTGGGACGGTGGCCTTAGGCCAGAGATACACTGAGCAAGACGCATGCGAGATACTCTCATGAGTCTCACATGACTCATCCAGAAAGGCCACTGTCTCTCTGAATGGGAGTATGTCATAGCATGTGCTTCTATGCAGCTCTACGCTCCCATCCAGAAGGGGAGCCATTCTGGTGAGTCATGCAAGACTCATGCGATATCTCGCATGTGCCTCGCTTAGTGTGTCTCCAGCCTTAGTCTGAGTTCACACCTCCAGTAATCACCTTAGATCGATCAGCACAATCCATTGTGCAAACACAATTTTTTGTCCGTTCAGAAAAAAATTATCTTTGCAGGATCCATATATATATATCATTTTTTTTTCATTAACCCTGGAGTCTATGAGACCGATCCGGTAACTGATCCATAAGAAAACAACAGTTTTTTACAAAAGAAAGAAAAACAATAGATAAATAGCAATCGGTTACCGGATCCGTTCTCCGTAGACTCCAATGTTATAAAAACGGATCCTGCAGAAATCAATTTATTCAAAACAGACATAAAAGTTGTGTTTGCAGAACGATTGTGCTGGATCCGATCTAACAGACGATCACTGCACTTGTGAACTTAGCGTTACACAGTGTGATGAGCTGCCAATAACAAGGATTTTTATGCTGGCCAAATAAGCGATTTGCACCAGCAATGACAGCATGTACTGTTCTATTCTGATTTACAGCCCCAATTACTGCAGGATAATAGCAGCAACTCCTACTCATCCAACACGTGGACGAGCACAGAGAGGGTTTTGTGGATGTCACTGTCCCAAACTTTAGTACGGCCATTGGAACGTGACTTTTAGTGCAAAGCTGCATGATGACCCCAGTAGAGCATCATGAAGATCGAGAAAATCGCATCTATTTATTGTCAATTCACTCCGATGTAGCATGCAACAACACAAAGCTGTCCCTAAAAAAGCTACACCTGCTGCATTCTCTGTCACATACAAGATTGTCATTGTAGACTTTTAACAGTGATGAGTGATATAAATTTGCTAGACCCTGGTTCAGTGGCCACATCTGTAGTCCATGTCTGCCAGATGGGAGAAAATCACTGCCTACTGGTTGGCATCCTACGTGCCCCGCAAGACGTTCTTGGCGCATCATGACTTCATGTAAGGTATGCCGCCAGACAGGAGGCAATTCACGAGGCTTCTTACTTGACCACTGGACAGGGCTCGTTAGAATTGATTTACTCATCTCCATTACACAAGCCGCATACAGCTGCAAACTGGCTAATAAAATATTCAGCAAATTTTGGTCATATTTGTAGTTACTTCGGAGGGTGAAAACACTTTGTATGCATCTTCACGTGCATCTATCTTGCATGACTCACCCAGAACGGCCGTAGCCTCTCTGAACAGGAGCGTGGAGCTGCATAGAAACACAAGCAGCTGATGCGCTCCCGTCCATAGAGGCAGGAGCTGCTCCAGGTGAGTCATCTGAGATGCATGTAAGATACTCGCATGCATCTCGCATAAGTGTCTTTCCACTAGCTCTTAACTTTGCCGACCAGTTTCATTGGCAAATTGTACACATGTGCAGGTTTTTGTGCTTGTCCGTGTAATGACCAGGCCCTTGTTCTGTCTACCAATTACATGCACTAGTCCGGTCTGTAAATTGGACCAGATAGTCCATGCTTTGATTTTTTTTTTCTTACACCCACATTGTCTGTGTAGAAATGTGCATAGGCCAAAATTGATCTGTGCACGGTCCAGTGTGCACATGGAACAAAATACATTCATCTGAACTTGGCCTAGATGGTGGGCGCTCCCATCACTCAGGGTACCGGGCATAACAAAATTAAGAGGAGCGTAGACATAACGCTACATTACACAAGTCGTTGCTTTGTCCTCAATTGACTTCCAAGAAAAGAGGAAAAAAAAATCCCATGATGTGAATTTTACAGTCAGTACTCCGGTGGATCGCACAAGAGCTGCGCTCAGCAGGGAGCGACTCAGTGGGTCCTGTTTTATTTCACTTGTTTTTAAAAGAAGACGAATATTTGTAGCCTGGGGGCATAGGAAAAAAAATGAAGACACAGGAACAAAAGGGCAAGAATGCAGCAGGAGGAGGGTACAGGTGGGGGTGTACGGGAGGGTTAGAGGTGACATATGGGAGAATTTAAGACACAGGATTATATTACAAAAACATAAAGCCAGCATTCATGAACAGACTACGAGCTCAAGAGAAACCCCAGGAAACTTGTACCCAAGAGCTAGCAATCACATCTGCAACGGAAGGACGGCTCCAAGATACTTTGGGACTTCAGCCAAGATTAAAATCGCAGAGGGAAAGTGAGGAAGAAACACCGGCGCCCAAAGCGCAAGCAAGAATGAGAAATTGCTACTGCACTATGGCCCCTTGAGTGCAAACCGGTTTCAAATGCCCCGCTGGGATAAATGGAACCACCAGTGGGGTAACGTGAAGCTCATGGACCCTGATGTGAAAGCTTCAACGAAGCCCCCTATTATTGCAAATCTTTAATAGCATTAGTCTTTTTCTATAGGCCAAAGGGACTTTTGGGGCCCCCTAGGCTCCAGGGCCCGGGTGCGATTGCAATTCCTGCACCTATTGTAGTTATGACTCTGGGGACCACCTTACTTTGGACCCCACAATTTTCTTTAATGTCCCACTTTTACCAAACAATGTTTTTCCGAATTTTGTACCTCACATTGTGAGTATATTTGCAGTTTCCTTTTCACTTATCTGCAAAAATTGCATACCAAGAGTAGATTTACTTTGCTCTTTTTGGGACAATTCTTTAAAATTTCTGATAAAAGAAAAAAGGTTAAGAAGTTGTAATATACCGTATATGGGCCAGAACTAAGGACAGACAGCCTTTGGCCGACATTGCCGCAAGACACAAAGAAACATCACATTGTCAAAAACAATGAACAATAAGGGCTGGTTGCGGCATCTGACCCCATCCATGACCGCCACTGCCCCAGAACATGAGGTCCAACAAAGAACAGCAGACATTTATAGACAGGAAATAAATTGTGAACTTGGACTTGAGCCCGAATGTGACACAAAGTACAAAAGAAAGATGGTGTACGATCTACACAACATAATTGGAAATGCCACGTTATAATACCGTGCACACGGCAGAATCAACCGCCACACACACGTACATAAGGGCTGACGACGCAAGGTCTGACCGCCACACACACGTACATAGGGCTGACGACTCAAGGCCTGACCGCCACACACGCTGATGATGCAAGGCCTAACCGCCACACACACGTACATAAGGGTTGATGATGCAAGGCCTGACCGCCAACACATGTACATAAGGGCTGACGACGCAAGGCCTGACCGCCACACACGCTGATGATTGCAAGGCCTAACCGCCACACACACGTACATAAGGGCTGACGACGCAAGGCCTGACCGCCACACACACGTACATAAGGGTTGATGATGCAAGGCCTGACCGCCACACACGCTGATGATGCAAGGCCTAACCGCCACACACACGTACATAAGGGCTGACGACGCAAGCCTGACCGCCACACACGCTGATGATGCAAGGCCTAACCGCCACACACACGTACATAAGGGCTGACGATGCAAGGCTTGACCGCCTCAAACATGTACATAAGGGTGACAACGCAAGACCTGACTACCACACACGCTGACGATTCAAGCCTGACCGACACACACACGTATTAAGGGCTGACCACGCAAGGCCTGACCGCCACACACGTACTAAGGTGAAGACGGAAGCTGACCGCCACACACTAATAAGGGTTGATGACGCAAGGCCTGACCGCCACACACACACGTACATAAGGGTTGATGACACAAGGCCTGACCGCCACACACACGTACATAAGGGTTGATGACGCAAGGCCTGACCCACACACACGCGTACATAAGGGTTGATGACGCAAGGCCTGACCCACACACACACACACAAGGGTTTGATGACGCAAGGCCTGACCCACACACACACGTACATAAGGGTTGACGACGCAAGGCCCGACCGCCACACACACGTACATAAGGCCTGACGACGCAAGGCCTGACAACGCCAAGACAGATCGCACTAAAGTCATTATACTCATTAGATGGAATTACAACGAAGTCGCCATTTTCCACAGGTCCCGCTGACCATCTTATATGTATTGAGGCCTACTGAGTATGTCTGTGGGTGAGAGGAGTCCGGGATCTGGAATTACAACACCTGATCCTTTTGTTTTCAGGTAGTGGCCTTCTCCTCTCTGTTGAAAACACATCAGTATAACTCAAGTACCATGATGAGTCGGGAGAAAGATGTGTGCCGAATTGTTCAGCCAACAGTAGGGCTGAGCAAAAAGATTTCCAAATCCCTGTCCAGCAGCCACCTCAGTAGTCCATAGTTGCCAGATAGGAGCCCTGACACAACACCATCATTGCAGTGTAAAGGCTCTTATCTGGCAGCCAAGGAAAACCAAGATGGCCGTCTGTGAATTCACGTGTGTATGTGGCCAGCTTTATGACAGGATTTGTCCGTCATGGTGACCATACAAAACTATCGAAACATTCCTATCAATACGGACATACAGAAAGAGATTTATTAAAACTTGAACAAAGCAGAAGTGGAGCTGTTGCCAGTAGCAAACAATACCGTTTACATTTTACAAAGCCAAGATGGCGGCTGAAGTTGGTTGCTAAGGGAAAGGAAACTGCTGGTTGCTAAGGGAAATTGCTTTCCTTTTACCAGTTCTGCTCCAATATGTCAGATGGACATTTTTGTGTAATGCCATTCGAACCAGGCAAGAAAGTTAGTGAGACTATAAGATACAGTGGGGTGAACCCAACCCGAATTACCAAATAATGTGGCGAAAATCTGTCAGAAAAATGATCCAGTGGTACCATCTACCCGGCACCAATATCCCACCACACAGAAACCTACATACGTACTCCGTGCACCATAGGACAGTCATATCCCTATACAAGTGAACAGGACCCACATTCACCATTTCTCCCATACTGGAGGCCATCCTCATCCATTTACACCCTGCCCGGGCAGCCATTTTGTACACCAGAGTGTAAGGTCTTGGGAGCAGGGCCCGCCGGCCACTGGTCTGCGTTGCTAATTAGTTAATATTTATGGTATTTGGTTTGTACATGTCTACCTACTAAATATTCTGCCATTACACCAGTAAAGATCAGGAGGCCCGACCTATAAGGCGGTCACTCTTCATACGCTGTCAGTCATTACATGCAATAAAAAAAAAAAAAAGTACTCCAACTTCACGGGTAAAATGTTTATTTATGGTAGATATAATTTCCAAAGTCCAGGAAACATCAAAAAACTTAGAACCAATCAATTTCCATAACAAAATTCCATATTATATGGCACACTCAATGCGTTTCTGTGTGGGTGTTCACATACCAGAAACGCGTCCAGCGTGCCATATAATATGGAATTTTGTGACGGAAATTGATTGGTTCTAAGTTTTTTGATCTTTCCTGGACTTTGGAAATGTGTATCTGCAATAAAGAAACATTTTACCCGTGAAGCTTACCTTATTCTTTGGATTCACCACATCTGAGCAAAGACGATTCAATGCTCCTAGAATCCTGGGGTCAGATGGCAGTGAGCTGGATCTTTCTGTCATTATTTGCACTATTCCATTCATCATTTTCCCCCATCCTAGTCAATATTAGCACCCTACAAGCCACATTTACATTATGCCACTCATTCTTTTGTAACACCTCTTCGTTTTGCCTACCTGTTCCTGCCACTTTTTGCACAAAATCCCCCCCAAAATATTTTTTTGCACCATGCCAGCTCCCATTTGCACTACCATGTTATCCATAATTTGCACCCTGCTGCCTCTTTCACTCCAACTGTTTGTACCACCTGTTTTTTTTTGCCCCATGCAAATTATTATTTGCACCATGCCTGCCCTTCTCCAGTGATTTTCTGCAACATGCCAGCCCCTCACCAGCCACTTTTTGCACCATTCTACTTATTTACACCATGTCTGCCCCTCTTAACGACATGCTGCCCCAGGGCAGTTATTTGCACCATGACTGAGCTTTCCAGCCACTTTCTGCACAATTCCAGTATTTTGCACCATGCCGGCCCCTCTCAGCCACTTTTTGCCCGTCTCATCCACATGATGCACCATTCCAGTATTTTGCACCATGCCTGCCCCTTACCAGACACTTTCTGCCCAATTCCCGTTATTTGCACCATGCTTGCCCATCTCAGCCACTTTTTGCACCATTCCAGTATTTTGACCCATGCCTGCCCCTCTCAGCCACTTTTTGCACCATTCCAATATTTTGTACCATGCCTGCTCCTCTCCAGACACTTTTTGCATTATTTTTGCCCTTCTCATCCACATGCTGCACCATTCCACTTTTTTGCACCATGCCTGCCCCTCTCCATCCACTATACACCATTCCAGTTATTTGCACCATGCCTGCCCCTCTCAGCCACTTTTTTGCACCATGCCAGTATTTTGCACCATGCCTGCTCCTCTCCAGCCACTTTTTGCATTATTTTTGCCCGTCTCTTCCACATGCTGCACCATGCCTGTTATTTGCACCATGCCTGCCCCTCTCCATCCACGTTTTGCACCGTTCCAGTTATTTGCACCATGCATGCCCCTCTCCATCCATTTTTTACACCATTCCAGTTATTGTCACCATGCCTGCCCCTCTCAGCCACTTTTTGCACCATTCCAGTTATTTGCACCATGCCTGCTCCTCTCCATCCACTTTACACCATTCCAGTATTTTGCACCATGCCTGCCCCTCTCCAGCCACGTTTTGCATTATTTTTGCCCGCCTTATCCACATTTTGCACCATTCCAGTTATTTGCAGCCACATTTTGCACCATTCCAGTTATTTGCACCATGCATGCCCCTCTCCATCCATTTTTTACACCATTCCAGTTATTGTCACCATGCCTGCCCCTCTCAGCCACTTTTTGCACCATTCCAGTTATTTGCACCATGCCTGCTCCTCTCCATCCACTTTACACCATTCCAGTATTTTGCACCATGCCTGCCCCTCTCCAGCCACGTTTTGCATTATTTTTGCCCGCCTTATCCACATTTTGCACCATTCCAGTTATTTGCAGCCACATTTTGCACCATTCCAGTTATTTGCACCATGCCTGCCCCTCTCAGCTACTTTTTGCACTATTCCAGTATTTTGCACCATGCCTGCTCCACTCCACACACTTTTTGCATAATTTTTGCCCGTCTCATCCACATGCTGCACCATGCCAGTTATTTGCACCATGCCTGAGCTCTCCAGCCGCTTTTCCCACCATGCCTGCCCCTTTCCAGTGACTTTTTGCCCCTCTCCAGCCCCGATTTGCCCTGCACCCTCTAGTTTCATTCACACCCTGCGCCCGGTGTACACGGTACTGCACGTTCACTTCTCCTTCCTCCGCACTCACCTCTCCTTCTTTCCTCTCTTCTCCGCGGGATTTCCCTCTTCCTTTCTTCCAGGTTTGTTTCTCTCCTCCACGGTATGTGCAGGCGATACTAGCGCCAAATCTGCGCGCAAGACAAAGACGGCAGCGCCGGCGGCAGCAGGGGGGTCTGAGCTTTCTGGGCGGTGATTGTGATGAAGGGTCTCCCCTCCCACCAAGTTTAGGATTTGGGCAGGAGGTCTAGACAAAGAGACACCCTCCCCCCCCTGCACCGCCGGGAGACCCCTGAGCATGGTGGAAGCCCTGTCACTACTGCTGGAGGACTACAACCCCCAGCATGATCTGTCACTACTGCTGGAGGACTACAACCCCCATCATGATCTGTCACTACTGCTGGAGGACTACAACCCCAGCATGGCCTGTCACTACTGCTGGAGGACTACAACCCCCAGCATGGCCTGTCACTACTGCTGGAGGACTACAACCCCCAGCATGGCCTGTCACTACTGCTGGAGGACTACAACCCCCAACATGATCTGTCACTACTGCTGGAGGACTACAACCCCCAGCATGGCCTGTCACTACTGCTGGAGGCCTGCAACCCCCAGCATGGCCTGTCACTACTGCTGGAGGACTACAACCCCCAGCATGGCCTGTCACTACTGCTGGAGGACTACAACCCCCAGCATGGCCTGTCACTACTGCTGGAGGACTACAACCCCCAGCATGATCTGTTACTACTGCTGGAGGACTATAACCCCCAGCATGGCCTGTCACTACTGCTGGAGGACTACAACCCCCAGCATGATCTGTTACTACTGCTGGAGGACTATAACCCCCAGCATGGCCTGTCACTACTGCTGGAGGACTACAACCCCCAGCATGGCCTGTCACTACTGCTGGAGGACTACAACCCCCAGCTCGATCTGTCACTACTACTGGAGGACTACAACCCCCAGCATGATCTGTCACTACTGCTGGAGGACTACAACCCTCAGCATGTTCTGTCACACCTGCTGGAGGACTACAACCCCCAGCATGGCCTGTCACTACTGCTGGAGGACTACAATCCCCAGCATGATCTGTCACTACTGCTGGAGGACTACAACCCCCAGCAATGATCTGTCACTACTGCTGGAGGACTACAACCCCCAGCATGGCCTGTCACTACTGCTGGAGGCCTGCAACCCCCAGCATGGCCTGTCACTACTGCTGGAGGACTACAACCCCCAGCATGGCCTGTCACTACTGCTGGAGGACTACAATCCCCCAGCATGATCTGTCACTACTGCTGGAGGACTACAACCCCCAGCATGGCCTGTCACTACTGCTGGAGGACTAAACCCCCAGCATGCTGTCACTACTGCTTAAGGACTACAACCCCCAGCATGGCTGTCACTACTGCTGGAGGACTACAACCCCAGCTCGATCTGTCACTATTGCTGGAGGACTACAACCCACAGCATGGCCTGTCACTATTGCTGGAGGACTACAACCCCCAGGATGATCTGTCACTACTGCTGGAGGACTACAACCCCCAGCATGGCCTGTCACTACTGCTTAAGGACTACAACCCCCAGCATGGCCTGTCACTACTGCTGGAGGACTACAACCCCAGCTCGATCTGTCACTACTGCTGGAGGACTACAATCCCCCAGCATGATCTGTCACTTCTGCTGGAGGACTACAACCCCCATCATGATCTGTCACTACTGCTGGAGGACTACAACCCTCAGCATGACAGAGAGAGGAATGATCAAGCATTTAGTGAACAGCAGGGGCGTAACTACAACAGGTGCAGGGGTTACATCGCACCTGGGCCCTGGAGCCTGGGGGGCCCCAAAAGTCCCTTTGGCCTATAGAAAAAGACAATGCTATTAAAGATTTGCAATAATTGGGGGCCCCATTGGAGCTCTCGGGGCCCCTAGGCCTGAAGTTACGCCATTTGTGAATAGGTTTTATTTTTACACCTTTACATATAGGAAGTGACTGCTCTGAAAATACAATGTGTGTAAATGTCTCCTGAATTACACAATGGCGTCATGAAACGCGTCCGTGATCCTAACACTGCGCCGGTTATGGTGGTGACCCACAGTCTCGTCCTTTTACAATAATGAATTTTGCTAAATTGCCCTAAAATCCACATTTATACACTGCAATGTGTCAATATTTGGGCAAAAATGTTGGAGCAAATTAAAAACGTTTCGTTCCAGATCAGACGGGCAAAATGACACTTGTCCTAAATGTCGCATAACGTATCGTCACTTTCTTAAACATTTATGTAAATTTTTCAAAAACAAAAGAAATCCAAAGTGTTAAAAGCGGAAGGACGATTCATAATTTTGGCGGCTAAATAGTTAATCCCTTCCCGTATCTCCTCCCCCCTGTCTGCGTTTTTACTCTTCTGAACCCTCCTCCCTCCTATTTTTCCAAACCAGCCCCCCTCTCCCCTCCATACCCCTCTGTCACTTCCTTGGGCCTCCAGAGCTGAAATCTAAAACCCGGCTTTAAAATCGTGAAAACTGTGGACGTTAAAGTCCTGCAAGGCCGGACAACCGCCGGTGGAACGAAGGGTTAAGTCGCGCTTTGGGAACGTTGCGAATCGGGAGTTGCAATTACTCTAATAGGGGATTTTTCTGTTTCGGACACGTGACGTGGGATATAAACATTAGATTTCCCACAACTCGCGAGATTGCGGCGAACGCTGTAAGTGCCGTAACCAAAACAAAGTGAGCACGGATCCTTGACCCGGTGCAAACTCCCGGCACTCTCTACCAACATTGTTAGGGTGCATGCACACACGATCAGGTATTGCCGCTGAGTCCAAAACGCTGCGTTGTACAGTACCATCATAGTGGATGGGATTTCAAGAAATCCCATCCTCACTGTGCTTCTGCCCACCGCAGCGTTACTTCATCTGTGGTACTGCTGCATCTCCGCAGCATGTTCTTTTCTTCTTGAGTTAGAAGAAGCCGCCCTGCACCCACCACAGATGGCGAGCACAGGGTGGCTGCGGTCTCCCTGCAGGCACCCGCGGGTTCCCGCATGTCCAGACTCAGTGCCTCCGGATCGGGTGCACATACCCTTACTTTGATGCTAGTGTGAAACTTGCAACAAAAAGTTATCTCGTCGCCTAAATTATGGGGCGCAGACCCGCTACCTGGTGCCGGAGCGGAAGGTTACTCCGTGGGAATCTATGGACTGCAATTTGTGCAAATGTTTTTTACAAATATCTTTATATACTTCTAATTTTTGTCTTTAGAGTATGTGCGTGCACATGATCCGGAGGTGCTGTGTGTTGGACCTGTGGGTGAACGCAGGGAGAGAGCAGCAGCCCTGCACTCAGGATCTGTGTTGGGTGCTGGGTGGCTCTTCCCTGCATTCACCCGCTGGAGATCGCTCCCGTCGCCGCATGCTGCAGAGACTCGGAAGTTCGGCAACCTGCGCCACAGATGGAAACACGCTGCGGTCGGTAGAAGCACAGTGAGGATGGGATTGGTAGAAATCCACCGCTGTGCTGGACAAAACAGCGGTAAGACGCTGCGTCCAAAAAGCTGCTAATCCAGATGGCGTGCACACAGCCTTAATGTGCCCACCTACCAGATTATATTTGCACCAAATCCGCATCTCCTGGCAGGAAAAACGCTACGAATGGCTAAAATCTGCACCAAGAACAAACCAAAAACACTGCAAAAACGTGCACTTCTGCTGTTATGTGTTTCCTGCCAAGAGCGGCAGAAATTACTGCAACCAAATGCTCAAACCCAAAGGGTGTATGAAACACCCAATGACAGAGTACCGTATGTTTTTTCCGCGCAGTTTTCCTGTGTTATGGGAAAAAAGTTGTCAACGCATCCACCGACCTCTACAGGGATTTCTGTATGTGATGAGATGCCCCCGATTGCCCCCGTGTGAACTCATTTCAGACTAGCCTATATAGTCACACCGTTCAGATTTATTGCAGACCACAAATACTGGATGATACAACCAGAACGGAACAGACAAAATAACGAATCTACCACTAATTACTGCTCCCGGCGATCCACAATCCCAGGACATCCCAGAGACACACAAAGGACTGTTGTCTTCAGAGGACGCTCCTAACCCAACTTTCTCCAGTCTCCAATTAATCAGGGGGGGCAGTAACTATGAGATTCACCTCTTCCATCGTTCACATTCAATCAATATGGTGGCCGCTCCGATGTCCCACCCTTCGTTATGTAGCGATGCATCTGCTACTCCGACCTTGCTACATCTTACGCTAAATTTGCTGATGTGGACACTCCGCACCGGGGTGTAAAATCTGAACTAAATCAGCGACAGAGATTACATGCAGATCTGGCACGGATTTGACCTAAATCCACATTGAAAATCCGCAATATATCATCACGCACCGCAAGTCAATTTCCGAAGAATTCTGTGCACCGTATCCACAATGTGAACCACTGACGGACAAAGACAGAAATGGGGCCCCTGTGTAAGACAAGTACAAGGGGCCCTTATAAGTCCAATAACGTATCAAAATGCACCATTCCTTATACTTTGGAGGTAGAAATGGGCCTCCTTACCTCTTAGGCCCCTGTGCGCCTGCACAGGTTGCACCAATGATATGTCCGCCCCTGATGTACATTCTAGAATAACCATTTGTTGTCGCCCACTTTAGATTCTGCACATATCCACAATGTACATTCCTTATAATAACCATTTCTGTCACCAACTTTCGATTTGCCTATCGCCCCTGATGTGAACTCCTTAATACCCATTTGATTGTGCCAGCTTTTGATCTGCACCGTATCCACAACATGTGAACATTCCCTTATAATAACCATTGGTTGTCGCCCAACCTTTCCGATTTTGCACCTCACCCTGATGTAACATTCCCTATATAACCCATTGATGCCCAAATTCCATAAACAGATATAATTGAATACAATGTCAACTTAAAAAATTGTCCAGATTTGGGGACCATTTTTGTAGACTTTATTGCTTGTATTTGGGGGTAAAAGTAATTTTTTTGCAATTTTATAGCATTTAAAATGTGCCACCATTTGCCTTCTATATCTGCATTCTCCTGTGTTTCTGGCTGCAGAATGAGTTAAGTAAGAATCAGTCAGTGAGCTCATTCTTTTGGGAGAGTTTGTCACTCTTTCATTTCTCTTTTTCTGCTCTTAGATGTAAATACATAAATCCCCCAAAAAATTGAGAAAAGTATTCTAGGAGTGATACCTTTATTGGCTAATCCAATAGAATGATATTTGTAAGCTTCAAGCTCACGTGGCCCCTTTACCAGACAATGACGGGGCCATGTGAGCCCTGAAGGTTTACAATGATCATTTTTCTGGTTAGCCAATAAAAGTATCACTCCTTTTCTCAATTTTTTGGGGGACTTACGTATTTACATCGATTTTTCTGGCTAACATGGTACCACGATATTCCCAATTTAACATGCGCCGGTATATAGAACCCGACTCGCCAATCACGCGTGGTCTGCTATGAAAAGTAATCATCGCTGCCCCTCCCCCCTCCCCTTTCTGCAATGTATCAGCCCCCAAATTCTCGTCCCTGCAGGTAGCGAGCTTTCGCCATCCCCCCCTCTCCCCTCCCGCCACATGGTGCTTTAAACATCCCTTTGTTATTCAATGTGGTTTCTCCTCTGGATACAAAGAATCTCAGGAATAAAGATTCTATTATGTCCCAAAAAAAAAGTTTCCTCGCCTTCTTCAAGATTAAATTTCCTTTTTGGAAAAAGTAAGTCAGAGCTTGATTTATCCTTGTCCTGGCGGAGAATGTTACCAAAATGTCAAATATTTGTAACGTAAGAAAGCGAAGAGTTTCCACGAGTGAATCACACGGGATGGGACACGCCGCGCTCGGTGCACTCACTTCCTGAACGGAAATCCGGATCAAGTAATGGGGGTAATCTAGAGAGGAGTTATGTACTTTTGCAGGTTAGGTTTATTTTAAAGAATTAGGAAGAATCCCTTTAAATATAAAGGGGTCCAATACTTTTGCAATGGTGTCTGATTTAGATAAGTCCTAGACAGATGTGTTAACACATCATCTATAAACCTACAGAAGTTCACAAGGAACCAACTTAGATTCTAAAAAATCAGAGCCAGGACCCTTAAAACTTACCACCTTTAACCCCTGTGACCAAACGTACCCTTAAACTGTCCCCCGTAAATGGACACCTAGGTCCCCCACATCAAAACTTTGTTCTTCACTATGATAGTTACCGAGAAAGTAAATGCATCACACAAGAAAAAGTTCTAAAAAATGACTAATTTTTTTTTTAACAAAAAGTTTTCAAAAACTTTTGAGCAAATATAACTTTTCTGTTTGAAATACTTTTGTCACTTTTTGGGATAGACCGTAAGTATTTCCAACACGGCACCACAATATTCTTTTGTATTGAACATTGCAAAAACTTTTCCCAACTTCTTAATCAATACTTTTCTCTCTCGAATAACGAGGATTCCCCTCCCCCAAAAAATGACTAAGAAGACCCCCCCTTTCAGTATGAAGACGAAAAAGTTTGTAAGTTTGTGCCCCCTCTCCCTGATCACTGCTCTTGTGTAACAGCAGCGATCCTTATAGACTTTATAAGGCAAATCCAGATGTGAATCCAACACGAAACCCTAAAATAAAGCCCCCCCCTGAAGTGGATGGTGGAAGGAGCAGACGTACCTTATTAACGTGGCACCCTGCTGCACCCGCTCCGGAGATTTTCCTTCTGTCAGAAGTTGGAGTTTACGTAGACTTGAGTAGGATGTGTTCTGGAGTTCTAGACTAGAAGGATTGTGATGGGGCCAAGTGTGGAGTTCCTCCTCCCCGCCCGGCCCCCAATCCCACCCTCCCTTCACTCTCTTCCTGCTTTCTTTTCCAAAAAACTATATTTAAACATTTCTGGCAAAGTTGGGTGACCGCCACGGTCTCGGTGACGGATCTAAGGCTCAATGCAAACGGAGTTTATTGTGGAATTATTTGGGCTCGGATCAGCCGCAAACATCTGCCGAAAAAGCCTTCAAACATTCCTCCTATTGAGTTCAGTCTCGGGCTATTTCGCCTTTTTAGACAATTTCGTCTTCGTTCTTGAGGACGCCACCGGTCTTGATGAGGGGGTGTGCCGGAGTTAGACGCGCCTGATTTATTAAGAAGCGTGCGCCTTGCCACAAAGTGTGCGCCTTGCCACAAAGTGTGCGCCTTGCCACAAAGTGTGCGCCTTGCCACAAAGTGTGCGCCTTGCCAAAACCTAAGCATGAAGAACATCAAGGCTCGTCATGAATTGGATGAGCCTTGACGTCCTCCTGCCCCAGTTCTATCCACTTTTATTTTACAAAATTAAAGTGAAAAAAAAAACAAAAGTCACAAAACGTTTAGCACAACGTCACGTGGCGCAAAAACGTGGCAATTTACTAAAGTATTTTGCACCAGTTTTCTTGCAAAAACACTTTGAAGGTTTGAAGGAATCCGGGCTTGAGTCTTTTTGCTAAGTTAATGGCCAGAAAATGAGTCAACTCTTGAAATCCTCCTTAGGCTGGCTTCATACCACAGTGTGATCCGGTCCGGGGCTGTCCGGTGTAAACCAGACAGCCCCGGACCAGTTTTTGGCCCCATAGTAGAATTCGGATTATTCTCACCGGACACAAAAATGTTGCTTGCAACGTTTTTGTGTCTGGGGAGAAAAATCACCCCAAAAAGCTGGATACTCTCCCGGATCTGGGGCAATCCAGCACTCCCTAAATGGGAGCCTATGGGGCCGGATTGCACCGGTCCGGGAGGATCCGGGAACCGGACACTGGCGACACCGCTAGCTCCCCGCTGTCCTGAATCATTAGCAGCTGCGTCCGGCTGCACACTGGACCGGAGGGCACATTTGGCCCTCCGGTTCTGTGTGCTGATCGGTCCAGGGCTGTCAGGTTCATGCCTGACAGCCCCGGACCGGATCTTGCCATGGTGTGAAGCCAGCCTTAAAACTCCACAACTACTCAAAACCTAGAGGTTCTGCTCCGTTTCAACTATGGTAATGAAAAAAAAAACGCAGCAAAAAGACTCCATGTTCCACTGATTGGAAACTCCGAATTGTTAGAGAGGATTTCGGATTAGTTTCTTGTCTAAAAAACTCTTCACAAAACTCATTGTGGACAATGGTTTATTATTTCTGAAGTTTTGGAGCAGAAGCTCTCCAACACTCCAAGAACCACAGAGAGTTTTGGTGGTTGGAGAGATTCTGCTCCAAAACTCCAGCTAAAAGAAACCTCAGTGTGAACACAGCCCAACACTACAATCAAAACTTGTGATTTGTGAAGGGTTTTGGACAGTTCTGTTCCAAAAATTCATTAAAAAAAACTCTAAGGTTTGGATATTGTCTGGTGGCCAAAAACAAAAGTGCCCGTTACTTCTCTAAAGCTCCTCCTGATGGAACTGCTATAAACGAGGCGCTGTATGGTCAATATGCTGCCTAATACTTCAGGGAAATAAACTACAACTCCCAGCAGCTCTGTGGTTCTGGTTGGAGTCCTGTCCCAGATACCAAGCACAATTTGGGTTTGGGGCCCCGTGTCCTGTGATAGGTGGGAGCCCCAGCAGGTTTTAGGTTTGTCAGCATGACTGTGTGATGAAGTGACTCTTGCCTCCCAGCTGTAATCACACTTCTAGTTCTTGTTCCTGGAATCTTGTGTATTTTTTGCTTTTGTTGCAGTTCACCGGTGTCTTGTGCAATGAGTGAGGGTTTATACATGAGCCATGTGAGGCAACAGGGCACCGATGACTTCTCTCATTTTGACCTTATTTAATGCTGAAGCATTAAGATGTCCTATCACTGGAGCTAAGGTGATGCAGCCGCCCCTGAAAACAGCCCGGAGCATCTTCCTCCTCCACCATCTGTACAGTGAGCACAATGCAGTCAGGGGGGAACGTCCTCCATTCACCAAACCCAGACTCCTCCATCAGATGCAGTGTGATCTTTCATTGCACAGAACACATCTCCTCCAGAGTCCAGTGGTGACAGCTTTAAATTTCTCTCCGACACTCAGTATTGTGCTTGGTGATGTACGATTCGGCGTGTGCTTGGGGATGTACGGCTGCAGCTGCTCGGCATTGTGCTTGGTGATGTACGGCTGCAGCAGCTCGGCATTGTGCTTGGTGGTGTACGGCTGCAGCTGCTCAGCATTGTGCTTGGTGTATGTATGGCTGCAGCAGCTCGGCATTGTACTTGGTGGTGTACGGCTGCAGCAACTTGGCATTGTGCTTGGTGGTGTATGGCTGCAGCTGCTCTGCATTGTGCATGATGATGTACGGCTGCAGCTGCTCTGCATTGTGCTTGGTGGTGCATAGCTGCAGCAGCTCGGCATTGTGCTTGGTGGTGTACAGCTGCAGCAGCTCGGCATTGTGTTTGGTGGTGTACGGCTGCAGCTGCTCGGCATTGTGCTTGGTGATGTACGGCTGAAACTGCTCAGCATTGTGCTTGGTGGTGTACGGCTGCAGCAGCTTGGCATTGTGCTTGGTGATATGTACGGCAGCTGCTGCTCCACATTGTACTTGGTGATGTACGGCTGCAACTGCTCAGCATTGTGCTTGGTGGTGTATGGCTGCATCAGCTTGGCATTGTGCTTGGTGATATGTACGGCAGCTGCTGCTCCGCATTGTGCTTGGTGATGTATGGCTGCAGCTGCTCGGCATTGTGCTTGGTGATGCACAGCTGCAGCAGCTCGGCATTGTGCTTGGTGACATACGGCTGCAGCTGCTCGGCATTGTGCTTGGTGATGCACAGCTGCAGCAGCTCGGCATTGTGCTTGGTGATGGGGGAAGATTCAGGAGGAAGAAATGTCATGAACGGACTTGTCACCCCGGTGGCTATTACAGGACACGCTGGTATCAGTGAGATCTGCACCACCGGCCGCTCTGTCACATGTTCCTAAGGGTAGACGGCATGGTGAGGACAGGTTGTTATTTATTATTATCATGATCTTCAGCTTGATCTTGAGCAATGGCGACTTGATGGATAAACGCTCTGTAGGAGGATTAATCTTGTGCAGCCTAGATAGATCTGCCAGGGTCTTCTCCAAGCTTTCATAGATCCACCAGGATCTTCTCCACTGTTATCTTGATTGTATCAAGCCATCAGGTTGCTGTCCTTCCTCTTCACCTTGTTCCTTCTATTCTTCCCATCATGATGTCCTTCTCCAGTGATTTCTCTCTTCGTATGATATGTAGGCAAGTCATATCTTGGTGATCTTCCCTTCCAGTGACATGTCTGGCTTGATTCTTGTTCTTCTTGCTATCCATGGTATTGATAACCTCCTTCTCCAGCTCCACATTTGAAGGTGTTGATTCTTCTTCTGTCTTGTTCCTTCATCGTCCAGGTGTCACTTCCATATGTTACTACAGAATAGTGCAGACTATGTACGAGCCGTGTCTCCATCACCAGTGAGATGTGACTACAGAATAGAGCAGACTATGTACGAGCCGTGTCTTCATCACCAGTGAGATGTTACTACAGAATAGACCAGACTATGTACGAGCCGTGTCTTCATCACCAGTGAAATGTTACTACAGAATAGACCAGACTATGTATGAGCCGTGTCTTCATCACCAGTGAGATGTTACTACAGAATAGAGCAGACTATGTACGAGCCGTGTCTTCATCACCAGTGAAATGTTACTACAGAATAGACCAGACTATGTACGAGCCGTGTCTTCATCACCAGTGAAATGTTACTACAGAATAGACCAGACTATGTACGAGCCGTGTCTTCATCACCAGTGAGATGTTACTACAGAATAGAGCAGACTATGTACGAGCCGTGTCTCCATCACCAGTGAGATGTGACTACAGAATAGAGCAGACTATGTACGAGCCGTGTCTTCATCACCAGTGAGATGTTACTACAGAATAGACCAGACTATGTACGAGCCGTGTCTCCATCACCAGTGAGATGTTACTACAGAATAGAGCAGACTATGTACGAGCCGTGTCTTCATCACCAGTGAGATGTTACTACAGAATAGAGCAGACTATGTACGAGCCGTGTCTTCATCACCAGTGAGATGTTACTACAGAATAGAGCAGACTATGTACGAGCCGTGTCTTCATCACCAGTGAGATGTTACTACAGAATAGAGCAGACTATGTACGAGCCGTGTCTTCATCACCAGTGAGATGTTACTACAGAATAGAGCAGACTATGTACGAGCCGTGTCTTCATCACCAGTGAAATGTGACTACAGAATATACCAGACTATGTACGAGCCGTGTCTTCATCACCAGTGAAATGTTACTACAGAATAGAGCAGACTATGTACGAGCCGTGTCTTCATCACCAGTGAAATGTTACTACAGAATAGACCAGACTATGTACGAGCCGTGTCTTCATCACCAGTGAGATGTGACTACAGAATAGAGCAGACTATGTACGAGCCGTGTCTCCATCACCAGTGAGATGTTACTAGAGAATAGAGCAGACTATGTACGAGCCGTGTCTTCATCACCAGTGAGATGTTACTACAGAATAGAGCAGACTATGTACGAGCCGTGTCTTCATCACCAGTGAAATGTGACTACAGAATAGACCAGACTATGTGCGAGCCGTGTCTCCATCACCAGTGAGATGTTACTACAGAATAGACCAGACTATGTACGAGCCGTGTCTTCATCACCAGTGAAATGTTACTACAGAATAGACCAGACTATGTACGAGCCATGTCTTCATCACCAGTGAGATGTTCCTTGATGTGAAGACCTCATCCAGTGACTTCATTGGTGATTTGCCAATAGCTTTTCTCCTATTGACTTCCGGTGTCATTGATGCATCATTGAGTAATCATTGATCTGAGTAAGGTGAAGTCCTTTACCATTTCCAGTTTATCGCCATCATCTCACATGTGTCCCGGTCGTACATGGCAGTAGTAACATGTGTCCTAGTTGTTCCTGGCAGTAGTCACATGTGTCCCGGTCGTACCTGGCAGTAGTCACATGTGTCCCGGTCGTACCTGGCAGTAGTCACATGTGTCCCGGTCGTACCCGTCAGTAGTCACATGTGTCCCGGTCGTACCCGGCAGTAGTCACATGTGTCCCAGTCGTACCTGGCAGTAGTCACATGTGTCCCGGTCGTATCTGGCAGTAGTCACATGTGTCCCGGTCGTACCTGGCAGTAGTCACATGTGTCCCGTCGTACTGGCAGTAGTCACATGTGCCCCGGTCGTTCCCGGCAGTAGTCAGTATCTTTGTCTTCTTTGTGTTGAGTAGCCGTCCCATGTTGGAGATTTCCATCTTGTCACTTCGTAATAAGTCCTTCATTTCATTTATCAATGCCATCAATTTTGTATCAACCTGTAAACGTGAGATAAATGCGCTAGGGTCTTATCCTTTTTACAAAGGGTTGTAGCGGTGTATATTAGGAACAGCTCACCTGGTTCGGTTGTGTCACCCACAACCGGTATAATCGCCTGTAAAATGGCTTGTAGAATGGCTGCTGCAGGGCCGCACCTTCACGGTAAACGTGGAAACAGGAATGCTGTAATGGGACAAATGCCGGAATGCCCGCGCTGCCACCAGGAATCACCAGGAAACAAAGAGTTAACTGGGCAGATTTTTCTTTTATTCTATCCTACGCGTTTCAGAGCCTCTATCCGAGCTCCTTCCTCAGTGATGACTCCATAACCAGGAACGCCCTCTGGACTCACTATCTGTAAGGTCTCTAAAGTTTATATCTCAGGGTACAGGGGGGCTAGAGCCATGGGGGAGCCCTTCCCTGAATGCAGCAGGCATGCTGCATTCAGAGGTGCATTTAGATTGCCCTGCACCAGGGGGGGGACAGGTCCTCTTTAAGATTGTTGATACTCCGGAGGTAATTAGGCCAGATATTATATACCGGGATGAAATGATGCTGAATGAAGAAACCGGAGATCAATTCTTAAGATGTGTCGCTCGTACTTCTCTCCGTACGGCACCTGCGGAGCAGTTTGCAGGTTGTTGGTCCTGGTGGAGATAACGTCTGCAGATACAGAAATATGCAAAGTCCTCATGGTACTTGGAGCAGATTAACATTTCCTGATCCTTTGTTGTGGGCGCCACATTGTGGAGATGATTCTGAAGTTGTGGTCACAGCTGTTAATGGGTTTTGCACATAGTCATTAGGGCAAATAAACCCTCAGTGATGGAGGATGCGGCGCTGGGAGGTAGATGACTGTTTCCTGACATTTGTCCACATGTAGGAGACACTGGGACATCCTGCTACAATTAAGGTGACACTTCCAGGACAGTCACACTTTGGTCTATGGAATTTCCACTTTAATGACACTTTCAGGTCCAGTTTTACAAGTCTAAGTTTTGGCTAAAGATCTTGAGACAATTAAATTTGTGTCTTTCCAGAGCATCAAAAAATATATCCTTTTTATGGCTTTTTTTGATCATCTGTTTGTTATCGCTTTTGTGTAGATTTTAGTTGTTATACTTATTTTTTTTTCTTGTGATGCATAAAAAAATCCTCTTTGTTTTGTTTTACCCTGTTCTTCTTTCATCTTAAAAAACTATAACCAAATATAAGCGGCTTATTATATGTGCTGTTTTACTCCTATATTGTTAGGCTTTTATATTTTATTTATTTTTACAGTAAGGCTACATTCAGACCCAACATTTTTAATTTTTTTTGCATCCATTTTTTGCACTGCACAAAACAGATCACTCAAATGGAATCCCGGGATACCCGCTGTTTATCATAGTTACCAGTGTCCTCCCTGCTTACAGGCAGCGCTGCCGGGATACCCGCTGTTTATCATAGTTACCAGTGTCCTCCCTGCTTACAGGCAGCTCTGCCTGGATACCCGCTGTTTATCATAGTTACCAGTGTTCTCCCTTGCCAGGCACTAAGCAGGGAGGACGCTGACATCGCTTTCAGCGATGTGGGAGGTGGCTCCCATGGCCTGATCGCTGGGAAGATCTGCCTGTTTGACAGCTCCCCAGCGATCAGGTAACGACGCTCCAGCGATCCCGGCAGGTCGTTATCGCTGTCAGGATCACTGGAGCGGTCGTTCAGTGTGACAGGGCCTATAGATCAACCTGAACCAGAAAGATGGGATAAGAAAGTTGGAGAAGGCTTGGAGCGGCTCCTGATCCAGAGCACAGCCCTCTGTAAGGGCCCTTTTACACGCTGCAAAGTTCCAGCGATCACGACCACAATTTGACCTGGTCGGGATCGCTGGTGCGTCGTACGTGGTCGCTGGTGAGATGTCAAACAGTCAGATTCTCACCAGCGACGCAGCAACAATACAGAACGATATGACGGTCGTTGGGAATCTGTCACTCTCGGGCGTAGTATTAGGATCGTTGGTCGTTGTCCCTGTCAAACACAGCGATGCAGCATGTCCAGCGGGAGACCCCATCAAACCCTCACCAGATCTCAGCCCCATCGAGTCCTCACCAGATCTCAGCCCCATCAGTCCTCACCAGATCTCAGCCCCATCGAGCCTCACCAGATCTCAGCCCCATCGAGTCCTCACCAGATCTCAGCCCCCATCGAGTCCTCACCAGATCTCAGCCCCATCGAGTCCTCACCAGATCTCAGCCCCATCGAGTCCTCACCAGATCTCAGCCCCACATCGAAGCCCTGCCCACCAGATCTCAGCCCCATCGAGTCCTCACCAGATCTCAGCCCCATCAAACCCTCACCAGATCTCAGCCCCCATCGAGCCCTCACCAAATCTCAGCCCCCATCGAGTTTTCACCAGATCTCAGCCCCCATCGAGTCCTCACCAGATCTCAGCCCCATCGAGTCCTCACCAGATCTCAGCCCCATCGAGTCCTCACCAGATCTCAGCCCCCATCGAGTCCTCACCAGATCTCAGCCCCATCGAGTCCTCACTAGATCTCAGCCCCCATCGAGTCCTCACCAGATCTCAGCCCCCATCGAGTCCTCACCAGATCTCAGCCCCATTGAGTCCTCACCAGATCTCAGCCCCCATCGAGTCCTCACCAGATCTCAGCCCCATCGAGTCCTCACCAGATCTCAGCCCCCATCGAGTCCTCACCAGATCTCAGCCCCATCGAGTCCTCACCAGATCTCAGCCCCCATCGAGTCCTCACCAGATCTCAGCCCCATCGAGTCCTCGCCAGATCTCAGCCCCATCGAGTCCTCACCAGATCTCAGCCCCATCGAGTCCTCGCCAGATCTCAGCCCCAATCGAGTCCTCACCAGATCTCAGCCCCATCGAGTCCTCACCAGATCTCAGCCCCATCGAGCCCTCACCAGATCTCAGCCCCATCGAGTCCTCACCAGATCTCAGCCCCATCGAGTCCTCACCAGATCTCAGCCCCCATCGAGCCCTCACCAGATCTCAGCCCCCATCGAGCCCTCACCAGATCTCAGCCCCATCGAGTCCTCACCAGATCTCAGCCCCATCGAGTCCTCACCAGATCTCAGCCCCCATCGAGCCCTCACCAGATCTCAGCACCATCGAGTCCTCACCAGATCTCAGCGCCATCGAGTCCTCACCAGATCTCAGCCCCATCGAGTCCTCACCAGATCTCAGCCCCCATCGAGCCCTCACCAGATCTCAGCCCCCATCGAGCCCTCACCAGATCTCAGCCCCATCGAGTCCTCACCAGATCTCAGCCCCATCGAGTCCTCACCAGATCTCAGCCCCCATCGAGTCCTCACCAGATCTCAGCCCCATCGAGTCCTCACCAGATCTCAGCCCCCATCGAGTCCTCACCAGATCTCAGCCCCCATCGAGCCCTCACCAGATCTCAGCCCCCATCGAGCCCTCACCAGATCTCAGCCCCATCGAGTCCTCACCAGATCTCAGCCCCCATCGAGTCCTCACCAGATCTCAGCCCCATCGAGTCCTCACCAGATCTCAGCCCCCATCGAGTCCTCACCAGATCTCAGCCCCCATCGAGCCCTCACCAGATCTCAGCCCCCATCGAGCCCTCACCAGATCTCAGCCCCATCGAGTCCTCACCAGATCTCAGCCCCATCGAGTCCTCACCAGATCTCAGCCCCATCGAGCTGCATATCACAGGATTAAGAAAAACATTAAGGCAGAAAAATCCAGAAACAACTGAAGTCACTGCAGTAAAGACGGTCACACCGGAGGAGACCAGCGATGGTGACGACCGCAAGACTTCAGTCATTGCAGCAGAGGAATCTCCACAAAGGGTTAAACATGAACATTCTATTTATGGGAAATTTACTTTGTCCAATTACTTTTGACCCCTTAAATGAGGAGGATTTGTACAAGAATGGCTGCCTGTACTAAACATTTCCTTGGAGATTTTTATTCAACCCTTTTAATTAAACCAGAAAATCTCCACTTCAATTACATCTGAGCTGTTTCATTATAAATGAATGGAAAAAGTGTCCTGAAGAGCTGAAATTCGGTAAAATGATGGCGTCATTCAAGAGTACAACTGGTCCTGCAAAAAAGGGGGGAAAATCAACAAGCCCCCGGGTTATGGCTCCTGGAAAATAAGGAGGAAAACAAGAAAAGCACAAAGTTATCACTTTAACATCTGTTCACACCTGAACCTTTTGGACTGTTCTTAAGATCTTTAAACATTTTGAAGTTGCTCTCTGCAACATAAGAAGACAAATGGTTGATCCCTGGTTTGCATCAGGGGCCCAAGATGCTCAAGTTAAACCTCCGACTGTGAATAAATCCAAGAGTCTCCCTTGTTTCATTTAAAAATATTATTATTCTTTACCGGCCTTCAGCTCGATCTGGAGCCATAGCGACTTGATAGATGAACACTTTGTAGGAAGATCAATCTTATACAGCCTAGATAGATCCACTAAGGTCTTATCCAAGCCTAGATAGGACTACCAGGTTTCCTCCAAGCCTAGGTAGGTCCACCAGGGTCTTCTCCAAGCCTAGATAGGTCCACCAGGGTCTTCTCCGCTGTTATCTTGATTGTATCAAGCCATGTAGTTGTTGATCTTCCTTTTCACCTTGATCCTTTTATTATTCCGATCTTGATGTCCTTCTCCAGTGATTTCTCTCTTCGTATGATGTGTAGACAAGTCATATCTTGGTGATCTTCTCTTCCAGTGACATGTCTGGCCTGATTTGTTCCATATTGATGTGTTTGTTCTTCTTGCCATCCATGGTATTGATATCATCCTTCTCCAGCTCCACATTATGAAGGTGATGATTCTTCTGTCTTGTTCCTTTATCGTCCAGGTGTCACTTCCATATGTTACTACAGAATAGACCAGACTATGTACGAGCCGTGTCTTCATCACCAGTGAGATGTTACTACAGAATAGAGCAGACTATGTACGAGCCGTGTCTTCATCACCAGTGAAATGTCACTACAGAATAGACCAGACTATGTACGAGCCGTGTCTTCATCACCAGTGAGATGTTACTACAGAATAGACCAGACTATGTACGAGCCGTGTCTTCATCACCAGTGAGATGTTACTACAGAATAGACCAGACTATGTACGAGCCGTGTCTTCATCACCAGTGAAATGTTACTACAGAATAGAGCAGACTATGTACGAGCCGTGTCTTCATCACCAGTGAGATGTTACTACAGAATAGAGCAGACTATGTACGAGCCGTGTCTTCATCACCAGTGAAATGTCACTACAGAATAGACCAGACTATGTACGAGCCGTGTCTTCATCACCAGTGAAATGTTACTATAGAATAGACCAGACTATGTACGAGCCGTGTCTTCATCACCAGTGAGATGTCACTACAGAATAGACCAGACTATGTAGGAGCCGTGTCTTCATCACCAGTGAAATGTTACTACAGAATAGAGCAGACTATGTACGAGCCGTGTCTTCATCACCAGTGAAATGTTACTACAGAATAGAGCAGACTATGTACGAGCCGTGTCTTCATCACCAGTGAAATGTTACTACAGAATAGACCAGACTATGTACGAGCCGTGTCTTCATCACCAGTGAGATGTCACTACAGAATAGACCAGACTATGTACGAGCCGTGTCTTCATCACCAGTGAGATGTTCCTTGATGTGAAGACCTCGTCCAGTGACTTCATTGGTGATTTGCCCATAGCTATTCTCCTATTGACTTCCGGTGATGTCGCTGCATCTTGACTGATCATTGATCCGAGTAGGGTGAAGTCTTTACATCTTCCAGTTCATCTCCGTCCATCTCACATGTGTCCCGGTCATACCTGGCAGTAGTCACATGTGTCCCGGTCGTACCTGGCAGTAGTCACATGTGTCCCGGTCGTACCTGGCAGTAGTCACATGTGTCCCGGTCGTACCTGGCAGTAGTCACATGTGTCCTGGTTGTACCTGGCAGTAGTCACATGTGTCCCGGTCGTACCTGGCAGTAGTCACATGTGTCCCGGTCGTACCTGGCAGTAGTCACATGTGTCCTGGTTGTACCTGGCAGTAGTCACATGTGTCCTGGTTGTACCTGGCAGTAGTCACATGTGTCCTGGTTGTACCTGGCAGTAGTCACATGTGTCCCGGTTGTACCTGGCAGTAGTCACATATGTCCCGGTCGTACCTGGCAGTAGTCACATGTGTCCTGGTTGTACCTGGCAGTAGTCACATGTGTCCCGGTTGTACCTGGCAGTAGTCACATGTGTCCTGGTTGTACCTGGCAGTAGTCACATGTGTCCCGGTCGTACCTGGCAGTAGTCACATGTGTCCTGGTTGTACCTGGCAGTAGTCACATGTGTCCCGGTCGTACCTGGCAGTAGTCAGTATCTTTGTCTTCTTTGTGTTGAGCGGCCGTCCCATCTTGGACTTTTCCATCTCGACTCTCTGTAATAAAGCCATCATCCGATCTACGCTTGTTGCTATCAGTGTTGTATCATCTGCGTATTTGTGATTGTTGATGGTTCATCAAGCAATTTTGATTCCTTCTTCTTCTTCACCAAGTCCAGCCTTCCTTATAGCTTCTGCATATAAATTGAAGATAAATGGTGACTTTATGCAGCCTTTTAAAAGTACTTTGTTATATTAATTGGATCTCCATCTCTATATAAAGTATAATTGTGAGTTGGCTCCTAAACTGCCGTCTGGATGTCGCCTATGTCTCTTCCACCAGCGCCATATTTCTACACCCAAGTGATGGGTATGGAAATATGTTAGCCGCTGCTCCCCACCCAGTGCTGCCTAGATACCCGCTGTTTATCATAGTTACCAGCGTCCTCCCGCTTACCCAGCGATGTGGAGGAGGCTCCCTGGTCCCTGGTCACTGAGGAGATCTGCCTGTTTTACAGCTCCTCAGCGACCACACAGCGATGTTCCAGTGATCCTGGTCGTTGTCGGGATCGCTGGAACATCGCTGTGTGTAACGCCACCCTTAGTTCAGTTCTAAGGGGTACACATGTGGGGGGTCGGACACATGTGGCATCTCATGCAAAGTGGCATTGAATGCTAAGTGGATGCAGTTATTTCATGGCAGTCAGTCAGGGCAGGAGTCAGGTAAGCCACTCTATTTAACAGGGAGAGGAAAAAAAAAAAAAATTTAACTTCTTTTCCTTTTCCTATCACCATGTCCTTTACTTCAATATCTATTGTTCGATTTGCCTTTGCACTCATCCCCCCCATCACCCCTCATCCAGATAAACCCCTCTCTCCTTCCTTCAACTTCATTGAACTCCCATACTCTGTTCACCTCAGACCACCATGCTCCAGGGTATTGCATCAGAAACAAAGTCACCATCACAAAAACTGCTTGCCTTTCCTCTTTTTACTGCTGCTTCTGTCAGGGGACATCTCTCCAAATCCTGGTCCACCCTCCACCAACTTCTACCCCTCTCCCACCACACATAGAAACCCCACCAACCTTATAAACATTACTTGCACACCTTCATCTCCCTGTCATTTTTTGCTCTAATTATTGTATTGTATGACGCTTTGAATTGTATTGTATTGTTCTTTGTATTGTATTGTATTTTCAAATTGTTTCTTATGATTGTTTAAACATGAACTTTGTATTGTAAACGCTGCAGAATATGTTGGCGCTATATAAATAAAAATTATTATTATTATGTCACCACAGGATCTTGAGCAGAACGGATGCAAGAGCAGAGAGCAGCAGCAGGAGCCAGGTACTGCAGGGGCAGCTAACTCTCACCCCACACCACAGTCACACCACACTCAGCCTGCACTCACTCAACCTACACTCACTTACCATGCACTCAGTCTGCCCCTGCACTCAGCCCGCACCAGTGTCAGCCCACACTCATTCACCCTGCACTCAGCCTGCACCATGGTCACCTTGCACTCAGCCTGCACCATGGTCACCCTGCACTAAGCCCGCACTCACTCATCCTGCACCACAGTCACCCCGCACTACGATCTTCCCACACTCAGCCTGCCCTCACTCAGCCCGCACCATGGTCACCCTGCACTCAGCAAGTACTCACCCTGCACTCACTCAGCCTGCTCCACGGTCATCCCGCACTATGATAATCCTGCAGTCAGCCCACACTCACCTAGTCCACACCATGGTCATCCCTCACTCACTCAGCCTGCACTCACCTTGCACTCAGCCCGCACCACGGTGACCCCACACTACGGTCATCCTGCACTCAGCCCGCACCACGGTCATCCCGCTCTACGGTCATCCCGCACTCACCTTGCACCACGCTCATCCCGCACCATGGTCACCCTGCACTCACCCCACACTACCTTAGCACGCACCACGTTCACCCCACAGCACTGGGGGGCAGAGACGAGGCAGCACTGGGTGGACAGAGAGTGAGGGGGAAAAAAACAGCGGGCAGTGGAGAGACCGCACAGGAACAGTGGGCAGGGGAGAGACTGCATGGGGAAGAAAGGTGAATGCTGCCCCCAACGCCATAGAGCCCACCCCAATCGTGATGTCACCGCCCACCCGATGCGATTGCATCGGGCTCTCATCTAGTAATAATAATAAGATCCTGTCTGCAGTCACCATTAGGGGGCGCTCCCTGTATACTGAGATACATGATAAGATTCTGTCTGCAGCCACCACTAGGGGGAGCTCCCTGTATACAGAGATACATGATAAGATCCTGTCTGCAGTTACCACTAGGGGGAGCTCCCTGTATACAGAGATACATGATAACATTCTGTCTGCAGTCACCACTAGGAGGATCTCCCTGTATACAGAGATACATGATAAGATCCTGTCTGCAGTCACCACTAGGAGGATCTCCCTGTATACAGAGATACATGATAAGATTCTGTCTGCAGCCACCACTAGGGGTAGCTCCCTGTATACAGAGATACATGATAAGATTCTGTCTGCAGTCACCACTAGGGGGAGCTCCCTGTATACAGAGATACATGATAAGATTCTGTCTGCAGTCACCACTAGGGGGAGCTCCCTGTATACAGAGATACATGATAACATTCTGTCTGCAGTCACCACTAGGGGGAGCTCCCTGTATACAGAGATACATGATAAGATTCTGTCTGCAGTCACCACTAGGGGGAGCTCCCTGTATACAGTATTCTATGACTGCAATTGAAATCAATGGGAACAGAAGCAGCAATGTCACCCACACAGGCGGCTTCTTCATCCTGCAATGGCTGATTATAACTTTTAATCAATTGCAAATAAGATGGAGATAATACAGATTCTGTGTGTCTTTTAAGAGTCCTTATATAATGGTTATGTATATTGGAGGTTTTTATCGTGTCATCATTTACTTTGCACGTGTAACATTTATGCAGATGGAGGGAAATATTTGGGGCCTTGGGCAGCATTTTCTCTTATAATCATGACTGACAAGTGTGCGTAGACATTTACTTACCCCGGGGGACATTTACTTCTGCAGAACTCTTCCTATCAGGCAGCTGACATAAAAACAGCTTTTTGGGTATTTTTCTGACCCTTTTCTGTAGGTTTTGGTACATTAAAAATACTTATATCTCTGTTTTTCCAATGCTTTTTTTCTGCCTATTGTCAGCACCAAAATAGGCAACAGCAAATTCCTCTGATTATTGTTTTCTTTTTACATTTTTGAACCTTTTTTCCACTTTTTTATGCATTTTTTGTGCAGATTTGATGATGTTTTAATGTTTGTTTTTTTAGCACAGAAACTCTGGAACAGCAATGTTCCAACTTCCTTTCTCTATATATAATGGCTCAGTGTCTTCTCCACTTCCGTCCGGATGTCGCCTATGTCACTTCCGCTGCTCACACCCTAATGGGTGTAAGAATATGGCGTCCTCTGGTGGTGGGGGTACCTGGCACATACTACCGCCAGCGGTGCTCAGGACAACACACCGCACACCTCTTCACCAACGCCGCCCGCCACACACCTCCCGCCGCACTCCACACCACGAATACAGCCCTCACCTCTCTCATATACTTACCAGAGGGGTCTGGACCTGAGGTGATGTCACACTCATGTGATCAGTCACATGACGGGGCGAAGCCAGGTTCACGTGACTTATCACTATGACGGTCCGATGCTGCTCAGCCCTGGAGAGAGAGAGGCCACAGAGAGAGAGAGGCCACAGGAGAGAGAGGCCACAGGGAAGAGAGAGCATCCACATAGAGAGAGAGGCCACAGGAGAGAGAGGCCACAGGGGAGAGAGAGCATTCACATAGAGAGAGAGGCCACAGGAGAGAGTGGCCGCACAGAGAGGCCACAGAAGAGAGAGAGAGGCCACAGGAGAGAGAGAGAGGCCACAGGAGAGAGAGAGTGGCCCAGGAGAGAGAAACCAAAGGGGAGAGAGAGACCTGCACAGCGGAGAAAGAGAGGCCACGGGAGAGAGAGGCCCAGCAGAGAGATCAGCCACACAGAGAGAGTGGCCCAGGAGAGAGAGAAAGCAGCACCGGGGGGAAAGAGCAGCCCAGTTGAGGGAGAGAGGCCACAGTGGAGAGAAAGCGGCACAGCAGAGAGAGTGGCCATGAGAGAGTGGCACAGGGGTGAGAGAGAGGTACAGGAGAGAGAGAGGCCACAGGGGAGAGAGAGCAGCACAGCAGAGAGAGCAGCCACGGGAGAGAGAGTGGCACAGCGGAGAGAGAGGCCACAAGAGAGAGAAGCACAGGGAGAGAGAGCAGCCACACAGAGAGAGCAACCCAGGAGAGTGAGAGGCCACAGGGGAGAGAGAGAGCGGCATATCGGGGGGAGAGAGGCTACGGGAGGGGAAGAGAGATACAGGTGAAAGAGAGAGCGGCTCCATTGAGAGAGAGTGGCCCAGGAGAGAGAGAGCGGCCAGGAGAGAGAGACCAAAGGGGAGAGAGAGACCTGCACAGCGGAGAAAGAGAGGCCACGGGAGAGAGAGGCCCAGCAGAGAGAGAAAGGCACTACAGAGAGAGATCAGCCCAGGGGAGGGAGAGAGAGTGGTACAGTGGAGAGAGGCCCAGCAGAGAGAGTGGCTCAGGGGAGAGGGAGTGGCCCAGGAGAGAAAGAGAGTGGCCCAACGGTGAGAGAGAGGCACAGCAGAGAGAGAGAGCGGCACAGGGGGGAGAGTGAGTGGCTCAGGGCAGAGAGAGAGACACAGGGCAAAGAGAGAGAGCGGCACAGGGGAGAGAGAGGCACAGGGGAAAGAGAGGCACAGCGGAGAGAACGCCGCCCAGGGAGAGAGAGAGAGTGGCCCAGTGGAGAGAGAGCAGCACAGCAGAGAGCGATCCAGGGGAGAAAGAGAGTGGCCTAGGGGAGGGAGAGAGCGGCACAGGGCAGAGAGAGAGCGGCACAGGGCAGAGAGAGAGCAGACAGGGCAGAGAGATGCACAGGCAGAGAGAGGCACAGGGTGGGGAGAGTGGCACAGCAGAGAGAGAGGCACAGGGGAGAGAGAGCAGCACAGGGGAGAGAGGGCGGCACAGGAGAGAGAGCAGCACAAGGGAGAGAGGCACAGGGCAGAGAGAGAGGTATGGGGGAGAGAAAGACACAGGGGGGGACAAGGCGCACATGGGGGAGACAGGTACGAGGGGGACACAACACCAATGGGAGGGAGGGCACACATGGGTTGGACAGCGCACAGAGAGGAGAGAAAGCCACGAAAGAGAGACACGGGACAGACAGCGCGCGGGATGACAATGCACAGACAGGAGAGAGCGCACTGGAGGGAGACAGGCACAGAGAGGAGAGACAGGCACAGAGAGGAGAGACAGCGCACAGAGAGGAGAGACAGGCACAGAGAGGAGAGACAGGCACAGAGAGGAGAGACAGCGCACAGAGAGGAGAGACAGCGCACAGAGACCGCCCTTCCGATGCGATAGCACCAGGCCGACATCTAGTGTAGCATAAACAATGCATTTTTAGCTATACAAGTATATTCACCCTGACAAGTCATAGATCAAGTGAAGAGGAAGCCAAGGAGGAGATGTATGATTTCCTTCCACAGTTTTCGTTATATCACATTTTGGACTTTCTCCCTGAAGTTTCTTCTTTGTCACAAGTGAGTTTTATTTACAAGACCTTTTTGGCTGTAGATGCAGAGGATTTGGAGCTTTGTATCAGAATAACGGAGATCCGACCAATGTAGACACAGCTGAAGCCGGAGGATTCCATACTCTATAGAAACAGACACATCTGCCTGTGTTTCTTACTTTCCATGAAATCACAATAAACCTTTCCCGTTTTAGGTCATTTAGGATTACTATAATCATTAAAATTTGCCAAATGCCAGAATAATGGGAGGGAGAATCTTTTAAGGCATTTTTTTACTTTCTGCAGTCACATGTTTACATACACTAAGATTACTGTGCCTCTAATCAATTTGGGACATCCCATATGATAATGTCATGTGTTTGGAAGAGGCACACCAGTGGATGCTTTTTAATGCACACCTTAAACACACTGCTTCTTTTTGTAACATCATGGGAAAGTGTAAAGAGATCAGCCAAGATATCAGGAAGAGAATTGTGGACTTGTACAAGTCTGCTTCATCCTTGGGTGCAACTTCCAGATACTTGAAGGATACTCGTTTATCTGTACAAACAATTATGTGCAAGTACAAACAAGATGGGAATGTAAAGCCATCATACCGCTCAGGAAGGAGATGGGTTCTGTGTCCGGGATATGAATGTGATTTGTTCCGACATGTGCAGATCAACCCAAGTACAAAAGCAAAGGATCTTGTGAAGATGATGGCGGAAGCTGGTAGGACTGTGTCATTATCCACAGTGAGAGTGTGACCTGATTGCAGGACGTCAGTCACTGGTAAGAAGAAATATTTTATTCTTTTGTGTTTGAGGAGGGAACAAGGACAGGGGCCAAAATTATAGGAGGGGCCCAGGATGGAGATTATTATAGGACGGGTCCAGAATGAGGAACATAATTACAGGAAGGGGCTCAGGATGGGGGATTTTATTAAATACATGTCTAGGATGGTGCACATTAATAAAGGATAGGTCCATAATGAGGGATTTAATTAACTAAAGAGGACAGAATGGGGGGCTATTATTATAGGAAGGGCCCAGGATGTGGAACATTATTACAGGAAGGGGCTCAGAATAGTGGATATTATTACATAAAGTGTCCAGGATGGGAAACATAATTAAAGGATAGGGCCAGGATGGGGACATTATTACAAGAAGGGGCTCAGGATTGGGGACGTTATTACAAGAAGGGGCTCAGGATGGGGGACATTATTAAATAAATGCCTAGGATAGTGGACATTAATAAAGGATAGGTCCAGAATGAGGGATTTAATTAAATAAAGAGGACAGGATGGGGGACATTATTACAGGAAGGGGCTCAAAATAGTGGATATTATTACATAAAGTGCTCAGAATGGGGGACATTATGAAAGGATAGGGCCAGGATGGGGGACATTATTAAATGATAGGGCCAGGATGGGGGACATTATTAAGGGATAGGGTCAAAATGGGGGACATTATTAAAGGATAGGGCCAGGATGGGGGACATTATTAAAGGATAGGGCCAGGATGGGGGACATTATTAAGGGATAGGGCCAAAATGGGGGACAATATTAAAAGACAGGGCCCGGATGGGGGACATTATTAAAGGATAGGGCTAGGATGGGGGACATTATTACAGGACGGAGAACATTACTATGGAAGCTCATAGATCTGAGCAACATGCTGGTTGGGGGGCCCCTTTCCAAAAAATGCATCAGGGCCCATAGAGCTTTGGTTATGCCACTGATTAGGTGCTAAACCCAATTGAAGCCAATAAAAAATTATCTTCTAGCTTAGTGATATTCATAAGTATGTAAAATTCAGGAATGAAGGGTATAGATAATGGGCATAGTGGCACACTGGGCTCTGGCTTATGTCGTGTCGGTGGTATGGGGGCAGGATCATTTCTTGGACTTGCTACATTCCTGGACCATAAAGAACCAAACAATAGACTGACTATCATTTTATTCCAAGCAGCGGCTCCACAGAACACTAATCCATTAACAAACTATATTGGGCATTTTATGTGGCGGAGAATAACTTGGCAACATCTGCACCATCTGGCGGCTTTAATTGTTCAGTCCTGAGACCCAGGACAGCAGATAATGTCAGCACAGCCCTAAATCTGCATCCCCCAGTGCAGGTTACAACAGGTAACGCGGGCACAGTCCTGCACATTCACCATTACTCAACTTTCTCCACATTCCAGAACCCTTCATAATCCGCCATGACGGGAGGCGCCAACGCTGCAGGATCTCTTCTCCAAATATTTTTTTATTATCCTAAAAAAAACAAAAATTAAGTGGAACCGGTTATGACTAAAGAGTGACGGAGACATCTGGTTACAGGGATAGGAGTTTCCTCCGATTTTACACAATTGTAATTATCACACATAGATTCCCACAGCAGAAGAACAGCTGTGACTCCATATACACCCAGTGTATGTATATTCTGTAATAATGGGAAACACAGGGAGAGGCACAATAATATGAAAGTGTCCGAGCAGCCGGATGTCACAGGAGAGATACACAATGTCACAATGACAAGTGCAACATATGTACAATATTACATCATCAGTAACACCCACAAATCAGACATTGTCAGTATGTACAAGAATATAACTACTATAATAATGCTCCTATGTACAAGAATATATCTACTATAATACTGCCCCTATATACAAGAATATAACTACTATAATACTGCCCCTATATACAAGAATATAACTACTATAATACTGCTCCTATATACAAGAATATAACTACTATAATACTGCCCCTATATACAAGAATATAACTACTATAATACTGCCCCTATATACAAGAATATAACTACTATAATACTGCTCCTATGTACAAGAATATATCTACTATAATACTGCTCCTATGTACAAGAATATAACTACTATAATACTGCTCCTATGTACAAGAATATAACTACTATAATACTGCTCCTATGTACAAGAATATAACTACTATAATACTGCTCCTATATACAAGAATATAACTACTATAATACTGCTCCTATATACAAGAATATAACTACTATAATACTGCCCCTATATAAAAGAATATAACTACTATAATACTGCCCCTATATAAAAGAATATAACTACTATAATACTGCTCCTATATACAAGAATATAACTACTATAATACTGCCCCTATATACAGGGGTGCACCAAGCCCCTTTGCCGCCTGAGCCGCGGCACCGATTACGGGGGGGGGGGGGGGGGGGGGGTTGTGCTACCGGAGCCCGGGACTGCCGCCCCCTCTGCTGCCAGAGCCGCGGCACCGATCACGGGGGGGGGGGGGGGGTGCTACTGGGGCCCAGGACTGCCGCCCCCTCTGCCGCCTGAGCCGCCAGAGCCGCGGCACCGGCAGTGATTCCCGCCCGCGGCCGTGAGTACCTTTGGGGTGCTATTGCACTGCCGCTCCTTCTGTGCCTCTCTCTCCCCGGGTCGCCGCTTGCCTCCGGTGCGCGGCCGGCGCCATGACAGGGGGAGGCTGTGTGCATGAGGCGCCGCCCCCTTCTGCACTGCCGCTCCCCCTGCCGGCTGCCGCCTGAATGACAGGGCTCACACTGTCCAATGGACGGTGCGGCCCTGCCTATATAGAAGAATATAACTACTATAATACTGCCTCTATATACAAGAATATAACTACTATAATACTGCTCCTATGTATAAGAATATAACTACTATAATACTGCTCCTATATACAAGAATATAAATACTATAATACTGCTCCTATGTACAAGAATATAACTACTATAATACTGCTCCTATGTACAAGAATATAACTACTATAATACTGCCCCTATATACAAGAATATAACTACTATATAATACTGCCCCTATGTACAAGAATATAACAACTATAATACTGCTCCTATGTACAAGAATATAACTACTATAATACTGCTCCTATATACAAGAATATAACTACTATAATACTGCTCCTATGTACAAGAATATAACTACTATAATACTGCCCCTATATACAAGAATATAACTACTATAATACTGCCCCTATGTACAAGAATATAACTACTATAATACTGCCCCTATATACAAGACTATAACTACTATAATACTGCCCCTATATACAAGAATATAACTACTATAATACTGCTCCTATATACAAGAATATAACTACTATAATACTGCCCCTATGTACAAGAATATAACTACTATAATACTGCCCCTATATACAAGACTATAACTACTATAATACTGCCCCTATATACAAGAATATAACTACTATAATACTGCACACTATATACAAGAATATAACTACTATAATACTGCTCCTATATACAAGAATATAACTACTATAATACTGCCCCTATATACAAGAATATAACTACTATAATACTGCCACTATATACAAGAATATAACTACTATAATACTGCTCCTATGTACAAGAATATAACTACTATAATACTGCTCCTATATACAAGAATATAACTACTATAATACTGCCCCTATGTACAGGAATATAACTACTATAATACTGCCCCCTATGAAAAGATGTATGAATTTCTACATGATATATTTGAGTATTCCTCAGATCTTCTGTCTTTTATTGTGAAAAATTAAACAATATCAAATATCTCCAGTGCAGATATGACCAGTGACGTAACTTGAAGCTCATGGGCCCAGATGTGAAAGCTCCATCGGGGCCCCCAATTATTGCTAATTTCTAATAGCATTAGTCTTTTTCTATCGGCAAAGGGACTTTTGGGGCCCCCTAGGCTCCAGGGCCCGGGTGCTATTGCAACCCCTGCACCTGTTGTAGTTACGCCCCTGGATATGACGATATTCTCCTTTTTGTGAAGACATATGATACGTGTCGATGCCAGTATACTCTATGAGTTTGCACCATGGCATATTTCTGCAGCTGGTTAAACATTGGGCGCTGTTGAGGATGACGGTGCCGGTATTAGATGTGTTGGATTAGTTTGTGGCACGCTGCTCTCCTGGAAACAATAGCGATTGTTCGGAGCTGCTGGCAGGGCGCAGGGTAGATCCTGTTTGGGTGACATTAATGCAAGTATCATCCTGCTCAAAGCCTATTAAATTTTGCGTTATGGTGTAAGATGATTGATGACACTTGTAGATGATAGAAATGGAGATTTACTTTTGTTCCGGACTGTAGGTGCCAGTTTTGCACATATGATGCTCCTCCAGCTTCTATTTACCTTCGAATTGCCATTGGATCCTGGCAGAAGTGTTGTTCTGCCGCCTATATCAGTATGATCAGTATAATACCTGTGTGATATTACAATACTGTTACTCAGTTTCTAGCAGAGCTCAATTGCTCTGCAATCTTCCACAGCTCTGTTGCACACAGTCAGGGGTGTAACTACAACAGGGTGCAGGGTTTGCAATCACACCTGGGCCCCAAAAATCCCTTTGGTCTATGGAAAAAGACTAATGCTATTAAAGATTTGCAATAATTGGGGGCCCCGTGGGAGCTTTTGCATCGGAGCCCATGAGATTCAAGTTACGCCACTGCACACAGTGCATCTTTAAAGTGCATTTTTCTGATAATGGGGGCAGATTTGGTGCAGAAATTTTAATTTTTGTTGCTCCTGAACCAAGTTCTCTTGTGCTATTGCACCATCCTCGGATTCTCTACTATAACGCACTCCAAGGAGTATAGTAATGTAATGCAATCAGCATCTGGTGAGTACACTATTGTGCTCGGTTATCACCATCTATGCTTACATTTGGCGTGGCGCTGTCTTCTCTCTTTATACCTTTCCTCAGGGGAGTAGAAATAGTTGTAGAGCAATGGGCCCTATTTTTGTTCTTACAGAGGGGTCCCCTGCGGTCTACGTCTGCCTCAGACCCTTTTATTATATTTCCAGGGTGCTGTAAAAACAAAGCTGGTAACTAAGCAGAGGTATATTGTAGAATAACACGTCCAGCTGACAGCGCCAATCATGATCCGATATGACCCAGAGGCCGGATTGTTCCTTGTTTTTCTTAGCTGCTCTCTGCTGCCTGTCATGTGTTTGTAGTTGGAATCTAGATTTGCGTTTCCTCCTGAAACTGGGGCTCCTTCCCGGACTCTTGGAAAAGTTGGCAAACTTCTCCGGTATCGGTGAAGTCTTCTATAAAGCATTGTCTGCTGAAAGTCCTTTGTGTGTAACACCAGCATGCTCCATCATTAGGTTCATGTGGACATGCAAGACCATCCTATAGAGAAGATAAGTATTGCAGCACTCCAGTTGAAGCGCCAGGTGGTGCGAAACAGTCTGTTGTCCCATACACCGCACCTCTTACTGATAGGTTTTTATCCCTTTAGAAAATAAGGTGTTAAGGCACTGGAGCGCTGCAATTCTTATCTTCTCTATTGGATGGTTCCCGCTGCTGTAATAATGATGGCACCCGGGTCTGGAGTGTAAAATAACAACTGTCATCAGATCCAAGAAGATTTCTCTGTTAAAGGCGTAGGGGCATTTTCTTATGTTTGTGTCTCATGGGGACATAGAAGAGTTGTGGGAGGATGTGGGGAATGGCAGTAGGAAGAGAAATGACTAGCCCCACCCCCAAGGAGCATTTGAAAGGATTGTCAGCTATGTCCTACCCCTGGCACCAGGAGTGGGTGAGCCCTGGATGAGCGGGGGCCACGCCGTGCTGGAGTCTTCAATATTCTATTTCTTTTGATAAATGTTCCGTGCAGAAGTACAGACAATGTTTATGGGTGAGATGCAGATTTTGCTGGTGTTGGGGGGGGGGAAGGTGATAAAAGACTTGACTGCAACATGTTGAGTCCTGTCGTTCCACCTGGCTGATAATCGCTCGTCCTGCATGACGGACATATATAACTCAGACTCCAGATGTTACGGCTGAAATACAACTTAAAGGAAGAACTCCATTTAGAAAGAAAACCTTGAAACCTTCAGTGCCGTGATCCGGGTACACAAGGCCCGATGTCTCTTATGACTCTGTATAATAGGAAATAATTCCCGTTCTGGAGATGGCGCTTCCACGGGTATAGGAAAATAGGCTATATCCGGCAAACACTATCATTAAATGTATAAAAACTAATAATACAACGCGTTTCGGCTCTGTATGAATGGAGCCTTCATCATGTATAATATAAACGTGTACAGTAGCTATCCCTACACTCTTACTGTGCAGAAGTTGTTATTATACCTGATGAAGGCTTGATTTATACAGAGCCGAAATGCGTATTATTCATTTTTATATACTTAATAAAATAGTTTCGGCTGGATATACCCTTTTGTTCTATACCCTTACCTCTAGAATTGGAATTATTTCCTATTATACCTTCACTTCAGAGGATCATGTCGGGATAGCTTGGCGTCACGCCGCAGACTAGGGAGCGTCCGGATACAGTGCGTGACAGCGGCGCACAGACCAACGGTGTCCTACGTACAACACACAACAATAGACTGAGGAAACACCAGGGGGAAGAAATACAATGGAGGGCCCTGCTCATAGGGAATGGGGGAAAGGAAACCTCCTGCACTCACTTGTGGCTGTGCCCTGATCTACCTATCGTCCCTATACTGGTTCTTTCACCCCATCACCGAGCAGGATACCTAGTCCTTCACTAGCCATGACGTTAACCCTAAACTGAGAGATAGCCAGCGGGAGCACTAGTCCCAACCACTGCACCAATAGCAGCAAGAGGGGAAGGAGAGACAGGGAAACGACACTTTCCTTGGCAGCAGACGGCTTGGCAATGGTCAGCTTCTCCACAATAATACCTTCACCTCAGGAAGCCAGGCCAGGTATTGGGTTTAACCACCAGCCAGAAATTCTGTAACATGTGACCATATAAAGGAGATGGGAGTGATCACAAACTAACTACAACTGGGAAGAGAACTGAGGAGTACTGCAAAAGAAACTGACATTAACTCCTACACTGCCAAAGGAAAGAAACACATTTAAAATGAAGTCTTAATACAGGAATAAGACACAGGTCCCAAATCTGTCACAAGTCTCCAAAGTAAGAGAGGCCATCATGACACCGGGAGGTGAGCTGTAAGCCCCGCAGACGGGGTTGAAGGGGAAAGGGATCCAAATTGATCAATATGCTTGTTCTCTATGCATCAAGGTGAGTGCATACAAATCCACTTACATGGTTTAATACTATGCTTGGATCTTGCAGTGTTTGTCCTTTTCTTCTCTTGCCCTAACTTTGGATTCTTAGGACTCTGTGTACAGGGATAGTCTTCACTGTGGTCCTGCTATTCCATTCATGAACCAGGAGGCTCTGGATGATCTTTGCCAGGGGCGTAACTACAACAGGTGCAGGGGTGGCAATCACACCCGGGCCCTGGAGTCTAGGGGCCCCAAAGTCCCCTTTGACCTATAGAAAAAGACTATTTCTAATACAGATTTGCAACATCTGGGGGCCCCGTTGGAGGTTTCGCATCGGGGCCCATGCACTTACAGTTACGCCATTTATTTTAATGCATGAAGTTCACTAGAAACGAAGCAGCGGGAGCGACGTCTCCACCTCATCGATCCGGTCATCAGGTTGACTGGGTGCAAAATGACAGAAGTGCAAAGTTCTCTATTCTCAAGAAAGTCATCGTTTACATTGAAGTAGTGAAACCTTCACTATTGTCTATAAGAACTTCCCTAAAACACGCTGACAACCCAAAAATAAAAGAGTCACGGTGCACCGCTGCATTGTACAGTCATGTGTCTGTCAGCATCAGTGAATAGGTCACAAGTCAGTGTCTGTGGGTGGTTGGTTGTATGGTGGAGGAAACATGATAGAAGAGACCAACGTCTGATGTAGGCACATACAGGAGCATCATAATGAATGAGAAGATCATCAAAAAGTTCATTCATTTCAGTAATTCAATACATAAAGTGACCACATCTATTATATAGAGTCATTACACACAGAGGGATCTATTTCATGTGTTTAGTTCTGTTAATGTTGATGATTAATGGAAACACAAAGGTCATCTCACAAAATGAAAGTAGGGAGGATGAAGGGTTAAAAACCGCGCTGCCATATTCCACCAGGCATCAAAGGGTGAATATCATATTGATTTATTAGTGAATGCGTTTCAGGGCTCCCTGACATGGCAATATGATATTGATTTGTTCTGGGGAAGAGGCCAGGGAGCCCTGAAATCTGTTGACTAATAAATCAATATTATATTCACCCTTTGATGTCTGGTGGAATACGGCAGCGTGGTGTTTAACCCTTCATCCTCCCTATTCTATATGCACCACGCTGGGGACTGCAGCAGCCGTGATCTGCTTTTATAGTGGTTGTGACTCTCACAACCACACAAGGTGAAGCCTCTGATACCTATTTAGGTCATATTTTATCTCTCAGACCCTTCATCCTCCCTACTTTAATTTTCAGAGATAATGACCTTTGGGTTTTCATTGGCTGTAAGCCATAATCATCAACATTAACAGAAATAAACACATGAAATAGATCACTCTGTGTGTAATGACTCAATATAATATATGGGTTTTGTGGCACCCCTACGGTTCGGTAGCCACTGGAACACCTGGAGGAGGGAAGGATTTCCACATCAGGTAAACGTACACTCAACACCTTCCACTCCAGACCTGAAGGAGGAGCTCTACTTGCCGACTTCAGGCAAGGTCCCCTATAAATTCAGGCCTGGGGGAGGAGTTAGGCAGTTCCAGGGACGACTGTAAATACATTCTGGTGAATGGAGCCGCGCTAGGCCCGTACCAGAGGGAAGCCTAGCCAGTGTGAGGGACCCAAGAGTAAAGGTCGGGGGCAAAGCGTACCAGAGACGGAGAGGGGGCAGAGGAACCATACCGGTTCACCCCAGAGAAGCAGTAGAAGCAACCTGGACACCAGAGTCCAAGTCTGCACAGGTCCAGTTAGCCCAGCAGAGAAGACTTGAGGGCAGGGAGACTTCAGTCTCCTGGTGGACACTTGTAGCACAGCCACCAGCAGAGCCAGGGACCGCGGAGGAGTGGCGGTGCCCAGCAGAAGGTTCTCACCGCCTGCTATACAAGTGAGGGACACAGGAGAGGTCAGGGCCAAATTTCAGACAGGCAAGGACTTAAGCACAGACACACAGAACAAGGAGGCCTCACAACTCATCGGATGTGGAAATCCTGAACTGCCACCCGATCACCTGGACAGTACTCTGGATGTTACCTTGCTTCAATATCACCAGTAAAAGGTACGGAAACAACTTCCAGCGTGTGTGTGTCCAGGGTCGCACCCTCCATTGGACAGTGTGAGCCCTTAAGCTCAGGCGGCAAATAGCCAGGGGAGCGGCGCCAGCACCACACAGCAGCTTCCTAGAGATAGCCCTGCGGCGGGAGCTGCTAGAACCCATGCCCATCCGCTCTTCACCTGCGGCCGGGAGCTGATAGCACCAAACCCACCCGCCAGTGGCCGACCTTGTGCCCAGAGGGCCCTGGTGCAGCAGCTCATGGTAAGGACCGGGGGGGGGGGGAGTGTTGTGCTAACAGGTGTCGGCGAGGAGCGGGGGTTCGCTATGATCCCTCCCTTCGCTATGAACCCCCTCTCCTCTGACTCGGGGAACAGGGTTATGTGGGTCGGCTGGGGGCCCCCTAGCCGGTCGGGGCCCTGGTGCAGCTGAACCAGCTGCACCATGGTAGGTCCGCCCCTGCCCCCCGCCCCTCAATTAGGGCAGCTCAGGCGGCAGGGAGGCTTGATGCACCCTGTGTGTGTCTGTTATTGCGGCTCCTGATCCTGCCCTTAACATGGACTGTGTGCCAGCATCTCTGCCTGCAGAGCCACCTTCCTTCCTAGCAGTGCTGACTGGCCAGCCTGAGGAGCCGCACACTTGTTCCCTTGCTAAGACTGTGACAGAGCTGCCTCCCTGTGTAAAATCCCTATTCATCCATCACTGCCTCTGGGACCCCGCTACACCTACAGGGAGCGTTACCAACAAAGCCGCCTCATCATAACCCTGGAGGTCTGCAAGCAGCGCCGATATCATTACCGGATACCGTAGGTGGCGTCATGAACTCTTTATTTTATTTTTATTTAACCCCTTTTCAGCAACTGCCAGGGCCACGGACATCCCCCATGAAGCTACAGCCTGGGACTGGGTACTCCACGGCCCTGGGGTGGGTCAGTTTCACTTTATGTATTGAATTACTGAAATAAATGAACTTTTTGATGATCTTCTCATTCATTGACATGCTCCTGTATCTGTGGAGGTCTCCAAGAACTTATGTGTGTTGGCTTTGGCTTGTTATTGGCCACTGTTGTACCCTATTATTGGAAACACCATTGGTCATGATGGACTGTGCATCTCTCAAATATACGGCCAAAGTCGTCAACGGGAGCAGACAATATAATGGCAGGAGTTATCATTCCGACCATACAAGTTCACATTGACCTTGAAGCCAACCTGGGCACTCCTACTTGTAGGACCTGCACAATGTTCATGTTGACCCACAATAAAGTGTCTTATTTGTCCCTTCCCGGCCTCATTCTAAGGTTTCGAGACGTCTCATGGTTGCTCATCTTCTCATGTGTCCCCGTCTGCTTTTCACCAGTTTGCAGGGCGTTATCCTACTCGGGTCCGACCCATACAAGTTCTTTGTGCAGATGAAATAAATAGGTACATTGACATATTTCTCATGAAAAGATCTTTATGACTCTACAAAGTGAACACATCTCTCATCCTTCTTCCTTACGGTGTCTCGGATTTCACGCCGTCCCGTCCTGCGCAGTCCGTGCTGCACGATTGTGTGAACAGTCAACATGATCCGGATTAACTTCTTCAAGGAGGATTTGGTTTCTTGGCGAAACATTTAAAACAAAGGGATATTTATAGCAATTTATAAAGAAAAAAGATTGAAGGAACTTGGCAGAGATTCTAAATCCGAAGGACGAGTTACATGAAGCTTTACCTGATACTTTAGTCCTGTAAACCCCGGCTCTGTCTGGCCAACAACCTGAGTGACTACCGCGCTCAGCCATTACCTCTGTGTATAATGTCCTAAGTGTATACCGCTTCGATAGTCACAGCTGTGAAGACACACCTTGTCTCAATGCAAGTCGTGGGTTAATGTTCTTAATTTTGCCCAGACTAATGACCTTGAGTTTGTTATCCTATGATTGCTAATTCATGGCTCTGTGGTGTCATTAAAAAGTTTCGGACTAGATGACGGGGAATAGAAGGGAAAGGGGTATTCGTGATGCCGCCTGCGGTGTGCGGCTATGTGTGGCCGCTGCTGCTTCAGAACCTCTGAGGACGATGATCGGCAGCTTAGATGGTTTCGCTCCCCGCAGGTGGAGCGCGGTTCCCCAGGGCAGTGAGTAGGAGGCTCAGTTCAGGGTCATTGGCCGGTGTTCATCGGGTCATCAGCACCTCAGGGTGTCATGCGACCTTTGAAGCCAGTGGTCGCCGCTAAGAAAAGTCTCACACACGTCTGTTGGAGTTCTGCACCTTTACTGTAACGTTTCAACCAGGCTGCCGGGTGCTTCCCTCTGCCAATCTCCGGGTTCAGCGGTTTCTCTAGAACCAGGACATTGTTGTCGAGACCCCTAGGTGTTCCTTGCTCTCTTATGGTGTTTCCTTCACTGGTGGTACTGTGGAGCCCACTGGGACGGGGTACTCGGTACCGGACCGGGGTACTGCTGGAGATATCACGGCGGTCTTGGTCTGGACCGTGTCCTGGTTTCCGCAAGTAGTGGGGGAATATTTACAGGGGAGTTTGTTGTGACACCACCCACTGGTTGTGGTCAGGGTGTCCACCACTGCTGCAGAACCTCTGGGGATGATGTTGAGCAGCCAGTGATGTAACGGCTCTCCGCGGGTAGCGCTTGGTTCCCCGGGGCAGTGACAGTGATAATAGTCTATAGATGGACGCAGGGCAGGGGTAGTAGTAGAGATGACAGTTTGTGAGGGAGAACAGGGTTTGCAAGGATCACACAGGCTCACGGTTTTGTAGTTTTCCAAGTCTTTACTGCAGATGTTGTTCAGTAGATACTGTCCATGGAGTCTGTACTGGGGTCGGGTTGCTCCCACCCTGACCGGCTCCTTGGCTTCCTACTCCTGCGCTTTGTGTGTGGCCCTGCTGCCGCTTTAGCTAGGCTGCCGGCCCTGTCTCTCCTCACGGGTACCCACTTGCTAGGCAACTTGAGTCTTAATTTTGTGTTTCTGACCCCGCCGTGTTGCTTTGCTGTGGTACAGTGAAGATATGAAATCCTCACTCATCCGGTATTTACTGTGCTGCTTGTATCAGGCACAATGTCGGATCCGGTATCCAGTCTTTGCGCTTCTCTGGGGTGAGTTATAGGGTGTCCCGGGTGTGTTCGTCTGCTTCTCCTACTCCTTTCCTCAGACCTTGGCCAGCCTGGAAGTGGACAGTGGACCGTGGGTTGGGCCTGACGCAGCCCTTTTATACCCAGGTCTTTTCCCCCAGTCCTCTCAGGAACTGAACTAACTCCAACTGACTAACTGTCACTGCCACTCTGAGGTAAACAACATTAGCTCCTCCCACCACTCTGCTCTTCCCCACTTCCTCTCCACACCAGAATATATAGGGAAGCAGCTTTAGCTCCCCCTTCTGGCCGGGAGGCGCTAGTGTAGTGTTGTGGGTTGTGTGGGGAGTTAACCCTTTGTGGTGTTACTGTGCCACATTACTGTCAGCGCTTCTAGCTCATCTCACCTCTCAGCTCCTCTGTATACAGAGCTCGGGTACAGAAAGCCACAGGCATTCATTGGTACCGCTTCCTAGTACCGTGCCTTAGTACGGCTGCCTTCTCCAAATTGTGCCAGGTTTGTGGCCACGGGTCCCCTTTAGGACCTCATGGCCTCCGGTTTCACTAGTTCGGGCGCATAGCTACCGTGTTGTGTTCAGGGCCGGTCCCCTGTTATCGTCCACCAGCCCCTCTGTTCCTCTGCCAGGTACCAGCATGCAGGGGATCTAGGTCTTCTTCTGCACCCCAAGGGCTCCTTTCCTCCTCTACTCCGTTCAGTCTCTCCCTCCCGGGGCGAGCGTGACCGTGCTCCACCCCGCGGGAGCTAACACCTCCACCACTTCTCGACTCTCACTCCAACTTCCTACTCCTTTGCTGTTCTCCTCCCGACTCATTCTACACTCTCCTATTCCCCTAGCTAAGACAGGGTCATCCCCCTGAGTCCACCCACCATCCCATCCTAAGTGTGTGTGTTGTTGCTGGTCTCAACTTCACCATCCAGGTACCTGGAGAACAGGGGCACTACTCTCCTGCTAATGGAGGAGTGCAGTACCCCCGGTGGCGGTCTGACCAGTGGGGCGCCACAAATACATCAGCGTCCCTCCCGGGAGGAGTTAGTGTGGCGGTGGAGAGGCGCTGGTGTTACAGATAGTAACATTTCCTTTATAATTTTACACCATCCTTTACGACACTCCAAAACCCAAATATGTTGATAGAAAATTCTGAGTTAACAGAGTTAAAGGAGCTGAAATTGGTTACAAAAAGCATCTCTGTCTCTGAAGTAGCGTGTAATACTTCATTTTCCCTGTGGAGGTGCTGCAGGGAAATTACACACCTGCACCCTCTTCTAGTATAGTAATATTTTACCCCTGCAGGAGAATGTAGCGATGTCCCTTGCTTCATCTTTTATACTCTCTGAATGTAGTGGCATTAAGGAGACCATTGTCTTCTGATCCAAAACAAAATCCCACATGTACGAATCATTGCACCTACACATTGTATCCCTATCATCCACTGCCAAATGCCGGCACTTCACTCCTGATCCGGGAAGGTGCAGACAATGGCCGCTGTGTTCAGGGTCATGGTTAATGTTATGTTAGCGTGTCGTCACAAGAGAAACGCGTAATCCACATATTTTTTTAATTGGTGTCATATATTATTTTTTCCTGTAGAAAACAAGTCGTCTCTGTGTAACAAAGTACAGGAGACGGGGGGATGAGCTATACATAGGTAGGACAGAATGTAGGGGGCGTGAGGAGGCTCAGAGGCCCCTTCCCAAGATGACACAAGTATTGTGACTGGCACACAGTGGGGGGAAGTGGGTTTTCTAAATTGGACAACCCCTTTAAAGAGAACCGGTCATCATGATTTAACCTGTTAAAGTAAAGGTATGGCCGTAACGGGGCTGTTATACTAGATGCTCCAACGTGTAACGACTACTCAGCACAAAGAAGACAACGTTACTGACTACTGCCAGGTACGACCGGGACACATGTGACTACTGCCAGGTACGACCGGGACACATGTGACTACTGCCAGGTACGACCGGGACACATGTGACTACTGCCAGGTACGACCGGGACACATGTGACTACTGCCAGGTACGACCGGGACACGTGTGACTACTGCCAGGTACGACCGGGACACATGTGACTACTGCCAGGTACGACCGGGACACATGTGACTACTGCCAGGTACGACCGGGACACATGTGACTACTGCCAGGAACGACCGGGACACATGTGACTACTGCCAGGTACGACCGGGACACATGTGACTACTGCCAGATGCTACTGGGACACATGTGAGTTGGACGGAGATAAACTAGAAGTGGTAAAGGAACCAACTTACTCGGATCAATGATCACTCAAGATGCAGCAATGACACCAGAAGTCAATAGGAGAAAAGCTATGGGCAAATCACCAATGAAGTCACTGGACGAGGTCTTCACATCAAGAAACATTTCACTGGTGATGAAGACACGGCTCGTACATAGTCTGCTCTATTCTGTAGTAACATTTCACTGGTGATGAAGACACGGCTCGTACATAGTCTGGTCTATTCTGTAGTAAAATTTCACTGGTGATGAAGACACGGCTCGTACATAGTCTGGTCTATTCTGTAGTAACATTTCACTGGTGATGAAGACACGGCTCGTACATAGTCTGGTCTATTCTATAGTAACATTTCACTGGTGATGAAGACACGGCTCGTACATAGTCTGCTCTATTCTGTAGTAAAATTTCACTGGTGATGAAGACACGGCTCGTACATAGTCTGCTCTATTCTGTAGTCACATCTCACTGGTGATGAAGACACGGCTCGTACATAGTCTGGTCTATTCTATAGTAACATTTCACTGGTGATGAAGACACGGCTCGTACATAGTCTGCTCTATTCTGTAGTAACATTTCACTGGTGACGAAGACACGGCTCGTACATAGTCTGCTCTATTCTGTAGTCACATATGGAAGTGACACCTGGACGATAAAGGAACAAGACGGAAGAAGAATCAGCACCTTCATAATGTGGAGCTGGAGAAGGAGGTTATCAATACCATGGATGGCAAGAACAAACACATCAATATAGAACAAATCAACCAGACATGTCACTGGTAGAGAAGATCACCAAGATATGACTTGTCTACACATCATACGAAGAGAGCAATCACTGGAGGACATTGTGGTTGGAAGAATAGAAGGAACAAGGCGAAGAGGAAGACCAGCAACCAGATGGCTTGATACAATCAAGATAATGGTTTGCTTGGTGATGTACGGCTGCAGCTGCTCGGCATTGTGCTTGGTGATGTACGGCTGCAGCTGCTCGGCATTGTGCTTGGTGATGTACGGCTGCAGCTGCTCGGCATTGTGCTTGGTGATGTACGGCTGCAGCTGCTCGGCATTGTGCTTGGTGATGTACGGCTGCAGCTGCTCGGCATTGTGCTTGGTGATGTATGGCTGCAGCTGCTCGGCATTGTGCTTGGTGATGTACGGCTGCAGCTGCTCAGCATTGTGCTTGGTGATGTACGGCTGCAGCTGCTCAGCATTGTGCTTGGTGATGTACGGCTGCAGCTGTTCGGCATTGTGCTCGGTGATGTACAGCTGCAGCTGCTCGGCATTGTGCTTGGTGATGTACAGCTGCAGCTGCTCTGCATTGTGCTTGGTGATGTACAGCTGCAGCTGCTCGGCATTGTGCTTGGTGATGTACAGCTGCAGCTGCTCTGCATTGTGCTTGGTGATGTACAGCTGCAGCTGCTCAGCATTGTGCTTGGTGATGTACAGCTGCAGCTGCTCGGCATTGTGCTTGGTGATGTACGGCTGCAGCTGTTCGGCATTGTGCTTGGTGATGTACAGCTGCAGCTGCTCGGCATTGTGCTTGGTGATGTACGGCTGCAGCTGTTCGGCATTGTGCTTGGTGATGTACAGCTGCAGCTGTTCGGCATTGTGCTTGGTGATGTACGGCTGCAGCTGTTCGGCATTGTGCTTGGTGATGTACAGCTGCAGCTGCTCGGCATTGTGCTTGGTGATGTACGGCTGCAGCTGTTCGGCATTGTGCTTGGTGATGTACAGCTGCAGCTGCTCGGCATTGTGCTTGGTGATGTACGGCTGCAGCTGCTCGGCCATGAGGCTCCCGGTGGGCGCAGTGTTTGTGCTTATGTTACCAGAGGAGGTCTGGACTCTGCAGTTATGGGGTCAGCAGAGTGGTGGGGACTTTTCTGCTCTCTGCTCCTCAGCATTCAGCCCCCGGCTCTGTAACATTTCAGGGTCTCCAGAAAGAATAAATGTCATAAACACATTAGAGGATGATAAGCTGACGGACAAAAAGAGTCATTTCTGGCACCAAGAGAAACCATTTTGAAAAACTGAGTATACACCAAACCCTGCTCTGATACAAGGTGTCAGGAATATCCAGATTTCTAAGGATCTGTCGCCTGGTCCCCAGCACCCCAGGAAGCGGCTGCACCCACTGATTGAGCCAACCGCTATCTTCTCAGACATGTTTCCTATTTGTCATCAACTTGTAACCCAAAACCCAACCGTTCCTGAGGTTGATTTCTTCTCCGATGACCTTTGACCTCATGTAACCCCCATCACCAACAACAAAGAGCTCTTAGTAAATTCCCCCCTGACTGGTCCTTGAAGCAGATCAGGATGGAGACACTGTGACCAGCGCGGTTTAATGGGAAGAAACGAAAAAAAAAATTACTTTTCTTGGGTGCTTTTTTTTTTTTTGCAAAATTTTGCTGAGAAAATCTGCGAGAAAACAATGTTTTTAAGTTGGAAAATAATCAATAGGAAATGATGCTAAAAGTGTTTTAGTTTCAGCTTTTTTCTGCACGGCTTTTGATGCGTTTTTAGTGATTGTTCACTTCGTTTTTCAATGCGGTTATTGGAACGTTAGCATGAAAATCCCTTGAAAACCCCTAATTTCACACTTAAAGGGTTAGGGAATCAGGAACCAGATGATGAGGTGGGCAAAGGAATTCAGGGGGACCTAATCTGACCCTTATATAAGGGGTCCATGGCTCACCCTACTCTCAGAGGTACCTCTTAAGGTGAGGAGGTCCGAGTCACCACCCTTCCCCTAAGCTCCTGAAAAGCCCTAGGCTGAGAACCCCTACCATCACCTACGAATCAGGAACCACAGCTACTCCCAAGGCAAAGAATCTCCTGGAAAGACTTCAGCACGACAGCACATGCGTCTTCACAGCTCAGAGACCAAGTAGAGTCTAACTCTATCAACGGCGTCAGCCAGAGGAAAGGTAAGGCTATTTAAATGCCAGGGGGAGGAGATTCCAAGTGAATTACATGCAAACGTCACATCATCCAGCACCTGTTCACACTGAATGTTTTGATGGCTGGACGGGTGCCCACGAGAATATCTCACTATCCTCAGCGGTTGAACGGGAGGGGGCGAATCTCTTACCTTCCAGTGTCCCCGGTGGCAGGAAGCCGCAAATCTCTTACGTTACGGTATCCCTGGCGGTTGGACGGGAAGCCGTAGATCTCTTTCTTACCTTCTGTTGTCCCTGGCGGCTGGACAGGAGACGGCGAATATCTTAGGTTCTAGTATCCCTGGCAGCTGGATGGGAGGCCGTGGATCTCTTACCTTCCAGTGCCCTTCCAGCGCACAAATCTCTTACCTTCTGCCGTTCCTGCCACAGCTTTTGATTATACTGGGCTGAGCAGCATCATCGTGTGTCCTCCTCATCTTTATTTGGGACCTGTAGATTTGTTTTTTTGTTCTTTCATTCATGGTCGGAGCAACCAGAAGTTTCTCATTTCTATATAAGCTCCACTATATGACATGATGCTTTTTAGTGTCTGTACGGCCATGTTCACACGTTCCATTAAAAGACAGCGACACTCAAACACTATGGGTACCGTTACACGTCGCAATATCGCATGCAACATCGACCAAAAGTCACGTGGTGCGGTCAGTTGCAGTTGATATCGTTCGTGCGTTGTGTCGTGCAACAGGGCGATGCGACTGCAATTAATTGCAGGGACGACATCGCAATGAGATTGTGCAAGCCCTTCAACCGGGCAATGTTGCATATGCGATCTGGCAGGATCGTGCTGTGTGACGGCGCAACTACAATGCTGAACGCAACTTCCCCTATTCACTCCAATGTTAATGCTCGGTCTTTGGGTTGCTCATCCCCAGCGCAAAAAAGTTGCGTACAACATCGTAGTTGTGTTGCCTGCCGATATCTCCCTGTGTGACAGCTCCTATGCGATCTTGGACAAGTGCCAAAAAATGTGTGCGCTCCCGTGAAATCGTATGCGATATCGGAACGATATCGCGACGTGTAACGGTACCCTAAGTAACATATGCTATCTAGAAAATAGTACAGCATTATAGCTAAGGAAATATACGGCCATATCGATAACCGCCCAGTAGCCACATCAGGGCAGTTGTGAGTGTAAGGAACAAAAGTAGATTAGGAGCCAGTAAAGAGACATGACTCGATGTGGCTACTGGGTGGTTATGAATATGGCCGTATTTATAAGCTAAATATCTCATTTTATTCACATTTTCTGAACTATAATGCTGTTTTATATTCAAGATATCATGTCTTAGTGTTTGCTTGGACAGTTAAACACTACAGATTTTCTGTAGAAAAAAAAGCAGAATAAAACGCAGCATTTATGCTACATGTGAACACGGCTTAAGTGTCCAAGTAAAGTGTAAGAAAGTTCATGGATTCTGCACCTGCTGTGTCCAGAGACACTGAACTGTGCGGTTTTGGAGCTTTTTTCCTCTACAAACTTCCATGTAGAGCTGGAAAAATACCCAAGGAAAAAAAGAAAAAAACGCTGTTGCATTCTTAAAACACAGAATTAAAGCTCTTCAGTTATATTAAAAAAAGCATTAAAAACCCAGATTCACATCTGCACCACAACACAGACATGCAGCTCAAGACTACAACATTTTCCTATTTTACCCAGTGAGGGCTGTGGCTTATTGGTATAGACATGAAAGTTGGGAGTTCAAATCTTGGAGAGAGCAGAGAGGAGAAAGGTTTTAGTTTACCTACAGTGAAGAGAGATGCTGGCCCCACCCCCGAGGAGCTGCAGAGAGGCAAGAGGAAGCCAGGACAGCAGGACTCAGCCCTTAAATCAAGACAATCCCGCTGAGTCCGGCCTGAGCTCTGTATTATGTGGATTTTCAACCCTAAAAAGTAAAAAAACGCATGAACATACACAGGGTGAAATAAGTATTGAACACATATTTTATAAGTAAATATATTTCTAAAGCTGCTCCAATACTGCACTGGTTGTTAATGATGGGTCACATTTTTCTCTGCTGTTTTAAAAACTTTATTCTATGTCTGTGTGGGTTTGGCCAGCATCTGCCAGCAATGTGTGTGCATCACCACAGCTCCTGAGAGCAGGCTGATAGGGAGCAATGGGATGTGCCAGCAGAGAACGGGTTAACAGAGATCCTGACTGAGCAGAGAAGGAGCCAGATTACAGATCAGAGGCTTGTGCCAAGAACTGACACTCTGACATTGCTCAGCACTGTGCTGTATGCTGAGCTAATTTGATACATTGTTTCCTCACCAGCTACAGTCAGGAGTGTAGGCCACGCCCCCTTTACCCTAATATGGTTACATGCCTGTATTCACTGAAAATGGATCTGAATGATAATAAACATATGTCTGCTTCACACACAGTACAGTGGGGACACCTTGTGGAAGGTTTATCAATGGTTTTCAACCAGAATTTTCTAATGAAGTATAATTTAACATTTATTATAGTATAAAATTACCTGATGAAGTCGGTATTCAGACGCAGACACGCATTGTGTAGCAATCAAAATACAGATCTGTATATAATTACATTAACCTTTTGCGCTCTTCTGTATGCCCAGCACTCTGCCTGACTGCACTTGTCTCTTCATTTTTTTACTACCCCTCTCTGAGGGCAGCAGATGGAGCAGCGTAGGCATCAATACTAGGAGATCTGCAGGACCTTTGGTGATGTGTTTTCAGTCACATGACAGCTTAGAGTCCAAGCCCCACAGCCCGAGGGTCGGCTCCTCACTAACCACAGGCTTCTCCCAAGGTTGATCAAGGTTGCACAACCTGGATAGGCGAGTGGATCTCCGCTCTAATAGAAACCCCACGAGCCCCCCTGCTCTGTTTATTCTCTAATAACTGACACTCTGACATTGCTCAGCATTGTGGGGTATGCTGAGCTAATTTGATACTTGTTTCCTTATCAGCTGCAGTCAGGAGTGTAGGCTACGCCCCCTTTACCTTATATGGTTACATGCCCATATTCACTGAAGACAGATCTGACTGATAATGAACATGTGTCTGCTCACACACAGTACAGTGGGACACCTTGTGGAAGGTTTATCAATGGTTTCAACCAGAATTTTCTAATGAAGTATAATTGAAAGTTTATTATAATCCCTTGCTCCACATCATTATTAAATAAAATATAAACGGCGGTTACACTTTAAGAGATGCTCAAAGTCTGACACATGCACAGGACATTGCTTAAAATAGGACATGTATTTCAAGAATTCTGAGCTAATTTGATACATTGTTTCCTCACCAGCTGCTGTCAGGAGTGTAGGCTACGCCCCCTTTACCCTTATATGGTTACATACCCCATATTCACTGAAGACAGATCTGACTGATAATGAACATGTGTCTGCTTCACACACAGTTTAGTGGGGACACCTTGTGGAAGGTTTATCAATGGTTTTCAACCAGAATTTTCTAATGAAGTACAAATGAAAGTTTATTATAATCCCTTGCTCCACATCATTATTAAATAAAAATATTAACGGCGGTTACACTTTAAGAGATGCTCAAAAGTCTGAACACATGCACAGGACATTGCTTTATGAATAGGACGTGTATTTCAAGAATTCTTGGGAGTGATTTTCCAGGCGTGGGGCAGAACCGCGGACAAAAAAACTGTTGTGTGAATATGGGTCTACATTGCACGTGGGAAGGTCGAGGCTTGAACAAAACAGCAACCTCAAAAACTTGCAAAATTACATTTCTAAACGTTGCAAAGGAGAAATCCAATAAGTTCAACCCCTGTGATCCCACCTAGAAGGGGGCAGACGTCAGGGCGGAGCCCGAAATGCGATAGCTATTGTGTCTTGTTTTTGGAGACTATTAACCCACGGTCAGACCTGTCTATAGTGATAATGGCCGCCCGTATCCCGGCCTGACGAGGATCGTTAGCAGCTGCCGCTCTGGGGATAAAACTGATCTTTTCTCACAAGTAACTCGAGCTTTGTTTTGTTTTCCAACTTTGAGTTGGTGATAAAAAAAACAAATGAGACGACGTCTAATGGACAGCGCTTATCTGCGAGAAATAAAACATGCGCCGGAGGCCCCCCCCCCCCCGGGAACGGCACAGCTGGGACATGTAGCAAGAACATGGCAAAATGTCACATGGATTGTAAACTTTCATCTGTAAAAAAAATAAAGGAAGTTCTGCAACTTTGTATTAACTTTGCAAAACTATCGTTATGTAGATGAGCAGAGGCGTAACTACAGCAGGTTGCAGGGTGATGTCTCAGCCAGGCCCGGAGCCTAGGGGCCCCAAAAGTCCCTTTGGTTATAGAAAAAGACTAATGTTATTAAAGATTTGCAATAATTGGGGCCCGTGAGATTCAAGTATGCCAAGTAAAATGAGCAAGTCAATGGATGGATGGCAGACCAGGGCAGCTCGGGGTCAGATGGAGTCAGCAGGCCATACAGGCTTCTGGGGCGGTGTAACTACAAGTGCAGGGGTTGCAAGTGTACCTGGGCCCTGGAGCCTAGGGGGCCCCAAAAGTCCCTTTGGTCTATAGAAGGAGTACAATAGTATTTAAGATTGAAGGAAGACTTTAAGTCCATCTAGTTCACCCCATAGCCTAACATGATGATCCAGAGGAAGGCAAAAACCCCATGTGGCAACACTAAGCTCCACATTGGGGGAAAAAATCCTTCCTGACTCCAGATACGGAAATCAGACTAGATCCCTGATCAAGGCCGATCAAGGAATCTAGTATGCATAGCCTGTAATATTATATTTTTCAAGAAAGGTATCCAGGCCCTTCTTAAATTTTAGTAGTGAATACGTCATCACATAGATGCGAGACACATGCAAGATACTGGCACGACTCTCGCATGACTCACCCAGAATGGCCGCCGTGTCTCTGGCAGGATCACGCCAGCTGTTTGTGTTTCTATGGAGCTGAGAGGTGGAAGCTGTCCCAGGTGAGTCATGCGAGGCTCGTGCGAGCGTCTCGCCTGCATCTCACAGTGAGTCTCCGGCCTTAGTGTCCATGTTTTCTGTAATTCCTGTAATGTATTGGTTGTTGTCCAGCCAATCACTGACCCTCAAAGTGATGCATTGGTCACATGTCCGTCCAACAAGAAGTACAAAGTAGTCATATGTCTGCGGCGACCATTCCCGCTGTGAAGTTAATGGCTCTCACATAGTGTTTGGGGGACACAACCCCACCCACCTGAACAATACCCCACCCACTGCTCAATGTGATTGGTCTGTTGTGAGTAGGCGGGGTTTGCGCTGCAGGTGGGCAGGGTTTTGTTCATATCAATGATCAACATCATGTTAAATATTTATTGGCTGGTGACCACACATATTACAGGGAGCCAATCAGCATCCAAAAAGATCTGTCTCTTTGTGACGAGCGGAGCCATGAGATCCGGACTGCCGATCACTAGCACAAAGACCAACTCTGCACTTCCCGTCAGACATGACCAATCACGGGCTACAGGCCGCTGATTGGTTGCAGAGGTAACATGACTGTCCAAAGAGAACAGGAAGGACGGGGTAAGTCTTTGGACTTCCTGCTCTATTGGATATTTTACAGCCAGTGATTGGCTGCAGCGGTGAAATGATCATTAAAATCCATGGTAAACTATTAGGAGTCAGGGTAACATCATCTCACTGGTCCATATCTGCTGTAATCATAGATACGGCTGCACCATTATAGGGCTTCTGTCACATCCCCAGAGTCTGCTCCTGCAATTTCTGCATCTGCCACTAGGTGCCGCTGTGTTCACTCCAAAGGTAGAGATGGTGATGTAGTGGATGTGTTGTATGGCTGCCCAGCTGCAGTCATTAACTCTGACATCAGCCAATTAGGAAGTCCTGTAGTCTATTTGACTCCTCTGTGTGCTCCTGCTGGTTGCCAGATATACTCCCTGGATTCCTTTCTATTCCTGCTTAGTATTATTCATTTTCTGAATTGATCTCTGCCTGATTTTGTACTATTCTCCAGCCTGATGATTTTGCACCTTTCTGACCTGTTGGAGACTTTTCTATTTCTGGATTGCAGACCAGCTATAGTCAGAAAGCCTCTGGACCTTGCAGTAAAGCCAGATCCCTGTATAGGGTGTCTGGGTATCTCGGGGATCTGCCTGACAGTGGACTTTGTATTTAGTCTGTCGGACGAACGTTACAGCATCTTCGCCATTTTTTTTTCTTGAATAACCCATATTTTCAATATTCCTCCCATTGTAACTGTAACCAAATATCTCCGACAAGTGCACAGTCCAAGAATAGGTAAAAATATCCCCCAAACGGCCTCTTTTAGAACAGCGCGTCCTGCCAAACCTCCGGAAACCGACAACATCCCTCATCAGGCGCACGCCAGGGAAACACTCGTCCTTTTATTAGTCTCTTGTTGTTTCAGGCCGTGGAGGATCCTCTGGTTAAAGGGAAACATCACAGTCATAAAGGAGCTGAAACTATTCTCCATAGAGAGCAAACCCACAGCGCCCCAAGTGGTGAAATAGAGAATAGCAGCATTATAAAAGGGACATCTTGATTTTATTTTTCCCCCCAAATGCTGCAGAAAACAAATACTTTATATCTGAATGCAGGTGTTTTGGCAGCAATTAGAGATTTTTACAATGAATGAGACATTTGCAGAAATCTATGAAAATCTGCCATGTGTGAATATTCCCTTAGTCAGTGTGGTTTAGGCAGCAGATATGAACTGTTCTAGGATATTTTCATTATTAATGAGTCAATTCTTATAGCAAAAATTCTTGTCCCCACACTCGCTGCATAGATATACATAACATTCTGCCTACAGCCACCACTAGGGGGAGCTCCCTGTATACAGACATACATGGTAAGATCCTGTCTGCAGTCACCACTAGGGGGAGCTCCCTGTATACAGACATACATAAGATTCTCTCTGCAGTCACCACTAGGGGGAGCTCCCTGTATACAGAGATACATGATAAGATCCTGTCTGCAGTCACCACTAGGGGGAGCTCCCTGTGTACAGAGATACATGATAAGATTCTGTCTGCAGTCACCACTAGGGGGAGCTCCCTGTATACAGAGATACATGATAAGATTCTGTCTGCAGTCACCACTAGGGGAGCTCCCTGTATACAGAAATACATGATAAGATCCTGTCTGCAGTCACCACTAGGGGGAGCTCCCTGTATACAGAGATACATAAGATTCTCTCTGCAGTCACCACTAGGGGAAGCTCCCTTTATACAGAGATACATGATAAGATCCTGACTGTAGCCACCACTAGGGGGAGCTCCCTGTATACAGAGATACATGATAAGATCCTGACTGTAGCCACCACTAGGGGGAGCTCCCTGTATACAGAGATACATAAGATTCTGTCTGCAGTCACCACTAGAGGGAGCTCTCTGTATACAGAGATACATAAGATTCTGTCTGCAGTCACCTCTAAGGGGAGCTCCCTGTATACAGAGATACAGGATAAGATTCTGTCTGCAGCCACCACTAGGGGGAGCTCCCTGTATACAGAGATACATGATAAGATCCTGTCTGCAGTCACCACTAGGGCAACTCCCTGTATACAGAGATACATGATAAGATCCTGTCTGCAGTCACCACTAGGGCAACTCCCTGTATACAGAGATACATGATAAGATCCTGTCTGCAGTAACCACTAGGGGGAGCTCCCTGTATACAGAGATACATGATAAGATCCTGACTGCAGTCACCACTAGGGGGAGCTCCCTGTATACAGAGATACATGATAAGATCCTGTCTGCCGTCACCACTAGGGGGAGCTCCCTGTATACAGAGATACATGATAAGATCCTGTCTGCAGTCACCACTAGGGGGAGCTCCCTGTATACAGAGATACATGATAAGATTCTGTCTGCAGTCACCACTAGGGGGAGCTCCCTGTATACAGAGATACATGATAAGATCCTGTCTGCAGTCACCACTAGGGGGAGCTCCCTGTATACAGAGATACATGATAAGATCCTGTCTGCAGTCACCACTAGGGAGAGCTCCCTGTATACAGACATACATAAGATTCTCTCTGCAGTCACCACTAGGGGGATCTCCCTGTATACAGAGATACATGATAAGATTCTGTCTGCAGTCACCACTAGGGGGAGCTCCCTGTATACAGAGATACATGATAAGATCCTGTCTGCAGTCACCACTAGGGGGAGCTCCCTGTGTACAGAGATACATAAGATTCTGTCTGCAGTCACCACTAGAGGGAGCTCTCTGTATACAGAGATACATAAGATTCTGTCTGCAGTCACCTCTAAGGGGAGCTCCCTGTATACAGAGATACAGGATAAGATTCTGTCTGCAGCCACCACTAGGGGGAGCTCCCTGTATACAGAGATACATGATAAGATCCTGTCTGCAGTCACCACTAGGGCAACTCCCTGTATACAGAGATACATGATAAGATCCTGTCTGCAGTCACCACTAGGGCAACTCCCTGTATACAGAGATACATGATAAGATCCTGTCTGCAGTAACCACTAGGGGGAGCTCCCTGTATACAGAGATACATGATAAGATCCTGACTGCAGTCACCACTAGGGGGAGCTCCCTGTATACAGAGATACATGATAAGATCCTGTCTGCCGTCACCACTAGGGGGAGCTCCCTGTATACAGAGATACATGATAAGATCCTGTCTGCAGTCACCACTAGGGGAGCTCCCTGTATACAGAGATACATGATAAGATTCTGTCTGCAGTCACCACTAGGGGAGCTCCCTGTATACAGAGATACATGATAAGATCCTGTCTGCAGTCACCACTAGGGGGAGCTCCCTGTATACAGAGATACATGATAAGATCCTGTCTGCAGTCACCACTAGGGGGAGCTCCCTGTATACAGACATACATAAGATTCTCTCTGCAGTCACCACTAGGGGATCTCCCTGTATACAGAGATACATGATAAGATCCTGTCTGCAGTCACCACTAGGGGGATCTCCCTGTATACAGAGATACATGATAAGATCCTGTCTGCAGTCACCACTAGGGGGAGCTCGCTGTATACAGATACGTGACACCACTAGGGTAAGCTCCCTGAATTCGACTCAGTGGCCATGGGAAAGCACAGGATAAATTGACAGACGTGACAAATCTTAAAATGGGTAGAAACTTTATTATAATATTATTTAAAACAAGAAATTGCCAGAAATTATCAAAAAACAAACAAAACAACAAAATCATCAGTGCAATCATCTTCCTCCTCTCCTTGGTGCGGCCGTCTTGGGTGGATCCAGGATCACCAGCCTGTCCCCGCGCGGCTCGTGTGAGCACAATCCTGCTGTGCCGGAGCCATTCTCACTACCTGGCAGACGTCAGATAGGATTCCAGTGATTCATGAGTGATCAGATTAAACTGTATAAAATACAAGGCTTCCCAGGGGCCCCGGAGCCACTCGATGATCTCCTGTGGCAATGCCGGGTCCTCCGTCCACAGGAGCCAGGCGCTCTCCTTCTTCTGGGTCTGTAAAATGGGAAAATAAATAATAATGACAAGAGGTCCTAGAAAAGATCAGGGGCCCATGAGCCGCACCAAGGTTCACGGCAAGCTTTGCTCCTTTTTTCTAATTCAAAAGGGGAACTCCGGGGTGATACATTTGAGTACAGTCCCTGCCCTCCTACATGATGAAGCAGAGCTGGGCACTACAGTTCTAGAATCTATAGATCACTTATAAATCAATAAAATCATATCTGCTCCTCAGCTCTCACCCCTCCCTCCAGGGACAGAGACATTCAGTCATACATAGTGCTAAAGTTTCAGGGGACAGGAAGCTACCAAGTTGATATGGGAGAGGGGAGACCATGGCAGTGCTGATCAATGCAGAGCTTTGCCTCTGCTCATAGCCTGATACATGGCAGTTCACATTATGCACCATCATATCATTGTACAGCAGAGGATCACAGCGTGTATTTACATCTGCTTGGTGACATGATTGCTATTTGAAGGGAGAACACCCCTGTTCTTACATTACATAGGATGGTGTATCAAGGGCAGGACTGTAGTGTAACCATGGTGTGGAGGCCACGCCCCCTGTTCATACAGAAGTATGAGGGGGAAGGAATGTAAGATGATCCTGGAGCCCCCAGAGCCCACGCCCCCAACACATCTCCTGTCACTGCTGCAGCATGAGGCTGAATTTCTCTGTCCCCAAAGGGAGGGGTGAGAGCTGAGGGGCTCATGAGATCATAGATTTATAAGTGATCTATAGATCCTAGAACTGTAGTGCTCAGCTCTGCTTCATCATGTAGGAGGGCAGAGACAATCTCCCCGAAGTTCCACGCATTTTACAACATGCAGTACCACTTTCCACCACTGAAAATTTTCCATTGACGCTAATGCAACAGCGCCCCCATATTGTAAACTGCAATAAATATGGGATCCTCTGGAAATAATGGGAGCGGTCTAACAATCGCATGTCTGGCTGTAATACTACTGGCTGAAGCAGACACCGGGAGCTTTAAGCCTTGCACACTGTACAGTATCTGGCACCACCATGGTATGCGGGTACCATACGGCTGCACTACAACACACAGGCACTGTATGGCACTATTACAACGCGCAGCTGCTGTATGTTGTGTTATTTGGGACTTATAAGACAGTTTATAATTGCAGCTGCCATTCTGGAGACTTGGTAAAAACCCCTTTAAGAACTTCAATAGCAGCCATATTGGCCGTCACCCAGCTGGGAGCGGATGAAGCTGGAGGAACAGGAGGACGACAGACTTCATCTCCATCTCATTAATTGGGAATTTAAGCAGAGGCCGGAGCTCCGGCACGTGGGATCTGCAGCCTCCTCGCTCCCTATCTCTCCCTAATGAGGCTGCGCTCCGTGTCCTGGTGCCAGGCAGGAGGTGAACAGCTCCGCTAATCTGCAGGTGTCAAGATAAGGAACAAAGCGGGTCATCAGCTACTGCAGGGGGGTAACATCTGCCGGTATCAGGGGGCAACAAACAGATGTGGGGGACTCACGGCTAATAATAAGGGGCTGATTGTAGGATTTTGGAGAGGGGCAGGGGCTGAGTGCGGAGGGGAGAAAGGGGGTGTGATTTTTACGTACCTCATGATAGAGTCGGATGCGCAGGTGTAGGGGTGCGGAGCTGAACACGTGCACGGAGCTGATGTTGCTGATTGGCTGCTTCTCTCTGACGGACATCTTCGCGGGCGGCTCCGGGCGGTCGTCCTCGCTGGCGGCCATGTGCTGCCACTGGTGGGTCTCCTCTAATAGATACATGTGGGTCTGTGTGAGGAGCAGGGACACGGGGGCGGCCCCCCCCTGAGCCGGCGCTGCCGGAGACGCCAGGTTATACAGCCGGGGAGCAGCATTGGCGCAGGATGAAGCGGATGCACCGGAAGCCACGTCCTCTGGAAACAATGGGGAGGGGAGAGACAAGGAATTAGGTGTGTAATACTGGTACAATGACATGTCATCAACTAACGGTATTATTAGACGAGTCATCACTTATCAGGAGCAGACGCTGACCAGGCGGAGAGGCTCATAAGTGGAGAAAGAATGATACACATAACTCCGCCCACTCCTCCCTGATTGACAGCGGTATTACATGATACAGTAAAAAAACAAGTTACAGATCTCAGCATGGAGAATGTGGAGGAGGCGAGTCTGCTCCATTACTGTGCGGCATCTGCCTCCAACAGCAGCAAATGCAGCTCGCCCCCAGCACTGCCGGTCATTTCCATGCTGCTGTCTGTCCGTCTGTCTCCGTCCATCCGTCTTATGTCCGTCCCCTGTCCATTAGTGTCTGCGGCGGGTCAGCGCTCCTGCACTCATCAGACTCCCCATCACACATCATAATATGTATGTATGTATGTATGTGTATAATATATATATATATATATATATATATATATATAATATTTTACACACACATAATGTGGGCCTGATGCTGTTGCATTGGTAGGGGTGTGTGCTGTTTGCCCTCTCTGTGGCCCCTCTGTACCCAGTGCGCTGTCTGTGCCCTTTCTTTCGCACCCTTGCACTCTGTGCCATACATTACAGGACCCGTGGTGATGTCACAATCATGCGATCAGTCACATGCACCTGGCTCCGCCCACATAACTGTGACATCACCACAGGTCCTGTATGCTTATCAGTGTCGGCGGCAGGTTGTGCGCTCGGCGGTTCCAGGCGTCGGTTGCGTGTGGTGTCGGCTCTGCTTGTTAGCGCCACCGCTGACCGTATTGTGCGAGAGGGCACTACCGCCAGCTGGCCATCACTTGGGTGTGCAAATATGGCTACCGCAACTTGTGCTGGCCAATCAGAGGAGAGGAGGACATGATGACTGTAAAAGTGCATGACAGACGCCACAAGGTAAGTATTATATAAAAATTACCAGAATTGACATTTTTCAAATCTCGACTGCCTAAACCTTTTGCACAGCACAATCTCATCTACAGTAGACGTGCAATGTCCCAGTTGCTATATAATATATATCTACATTAAACGTTCTGTGTAATCCTGATAATCCGCCGCTCTCAGCCGTTGTATAATGTGGAGGAAACTAAACCGAAGGAGCAGAGAATACAATCATCTCTCAGTTTGGCCTGTTTTCCCCCAGACGTCGGCTTTGTCCTATGACCAGGTGTAAGAGATGTGTAACCTTGTGGAGGAGGCGGCAGTAGATGCGGCGGTGTGCGAGAGCGCGGGATCTAATCTCACCTCGTTATGGAGCCGAAGAGCCAAGGACGACACTGATACAATGTATCCCAGGGCCCCTTCATTAATAAGGGCCACATCTGGAGGACAATGTGAGGGGCGGAACGGACAGGGCCGGCGCTGAATGCCAACTGATTACAGAGCGAGGGCCCGCAGCACTATCACACCCTGCACCTGCAGACCCCGATAGTGGTGTCTCACCTCGCAGGAAATGCACAAGAACGTAGCAATAACCCGGGGGGCCGCCTGCACCAAGGTTGCCGTGGAGGAGATGCCTGCAACAGAGGAGAAGAAGAAATCAGCACAATCCACATCAGGTGAATCACAACCTTCAACCCTCAGAGTGCAGGGATTTAAAGGGGACATGACATAATGAGAGCCGTTTTGTAATAAGAGCAATCACTGTGCACATTACAAGAAACAGCCCCGATCTTACAATCATGTATAGTAATTGCCACAATTCTTCTGCTGTCTTGGACGCAGTGTCAGAGTTACTGCCCTATGGTATCAGGACTCTGCTGAGCTGTCAGTTTGGAGAGTGACAGCTCAGTCGTCCAATCTTAGGCTGGGGCATGCTGAGCTGTCAGTGTGTTGATGCTGGGCTTCTTCAGCTGTTCCCTGTTCCCTCTGATTGCGCAGCTTCTTAGCTGAGCAGTCAGTCCCAGATCTCTGCCAGTTGTTGCCTTTACTCTTTGGTGCATGTTGGCCTTGCTCATCTGTGCTCTGTGTTTTGATTTATTGCTGTAAGACTTGGACTCTGTTTGCCTTATCCCTTTTGCTTTGATCTGCTATCCTCATGGTTTTCTGACCCCGGACCATGACTTGATTACGCCTTGGTCTATTCCCTTAGTCCACGACGTGCTCTCCTGTTATCTGACCCCACAACATATGACTACCTGCCTCATGGAAAAAAAAACTGAGCTAAAGCACACTGACGTCATAGTACAGGGATAGTACATACACTATGTGCCAGGAGCCCGCAGAGATCTCACACACCAGACTAGTTCAACTAGGTTTTTGATTTGATTATATTTTGCCATTATTAATAACAGATATTGTGATATTATAAATTACTAATAATAAACTCCCGGAACCAAGACCGGGTACTCACCAAAGACGATGCCCTCTGTCACCTCCTCCGTAGGACTGTACTGCAGAGCGTTCCGGTAACGTGGCGGCAGATGTGACAAAGTATCTGAAGAGCAAACACCACAACTTATACTTCACAGATAACAGATACATCACACAGGACCCCAGAGGGCAGCCAGACCCCCCCCCCCCAGAGGGCAGCCAGACCCCCCCCCCCCCTCAGAGGGGAGCCAGAACCCCCCCCCCCCCCCCCATTAGAACCTATGGTTTCAATTCGTCACTTTTGTGATCAAACACAAAATTATATATTAAACAATTTCTTATATCTTTAAAAGGGAATCTGTCAGCAAGACTGTTCAGCACGTGACACCTAGTCCTGCAGCAATAATCACCTGATTGTATTGAAATTAAAGCAAGCTGCTGACTAAGGGACACATCTCTGGAATCAGGCCTTCTGCCTCTAAATTATACTGTCCTAAAGTTAAATAGCAAAAACCCTCTGACATATTCGTTTTAAAATGGATGGACAATCATTTTATCATAATTCCCATTTCCCTTCAAAATTGCAGAATAAATTCTGATTTCTTGCCTCCTCTACTAGGGGGAGTTCAGCACATCTTTATCCAAAAATTCCAAGATTACAGCATAGTAGCCAGTGGAATACTTGGAAATGTGGACAATAGCAGTTTTGCATCCACCAGGAGCTCCTTCCTGATCCGCAATATATATTTATACAGCTCCGATAGAACTCAATTATAAATCTGTACGTAGTGAGCTCCCTCTAGTGGTGGCTGTATAAATCTGTATGTAGTGAGCTCCCCCTGGTGGTGACTGTATAAATCTGTATGTAGTGAGCTCCCTCTAGTGGTGACTGCATAAATCTGTAGGTAGTGAGCTCCCTCTAGTTGTGACTGTATAAATCTGCATGTAGTGAGCTCCCTCTAGTGGTGGCTGTATAAATCTGTATGTAGTGAGCTCCCCCTGGTGGTGACTGTATAAATCTGTATGTAGTGAGCTCCCTCTAGTGGTGACTGCATAAATCTGTAGGTAGTGAGCTCCCTCTAGTTGTGACTGTATAAATCTGCATGTAGTGAGCTCCCTCTAGTTGTGGCTGTATAAATCTGTATGTAGTGAGCTCCCCTTGGTGGTGACTGTATAAATCTGTATGTAGTGAGCTCCCTCTAGTGGTGACTGCATAAATCTGTAGGTAGTGAGCTCCCTCTAGTTGTGACTGTATAAATCTGCATGTAGTGAGCTCCCTCTAGTTGTGGCTGTATAAATCTGTATGTAGTGAGCTCCCTCTAGTGATGGCTGTATAAATCTTTATGTAGTGAGCTCCCTCTAGTTGTGGCTGTATAAATCTGTATGTAGTGAGCTCCCTCTAGTGGTGACTGTATAAATCTGTATGTAACGAGCTCCGCCCAGTATTGGCTGTATAAATCTGTATCTAGTGACCTCCCCTTGGTGGTGACTGTATAAATCTGTATGTAGTGAGCTCCCTCTAGTGGTGACTGCATAAATCTGTAGGTAGTGAGCTCCCTCTAGTTGTGACTGTATAAATCTGCATGTAGTGAGCTCCCTCTAGTGGTGGCTGTATAAATCTTTATGTAGCGAGCTCCCTCTAGTTGTGGCTGTATAAATCTGTATGTAGTGAGCTCCCTCTAGTGATGGCTGTATAAATCTTTATGTAGTGAACTCCCTCTAGTTGTGGCTGTATAAATCTGTATGTAGTGAGCTCCCTCTAGTGGTGACTGTATAAATCTGTATGTAACGAGCTCCGCCCAGTATTGGCTGTATAAATCTGTATCTAGTGACCTCCCCTTGGTGGTGGCTGTATAAATCTGTATATAGTGAGCTCCCTCTAGTGGTGGCTGTATAAATCTGTATATAGTGAGCTCCCTCTAGTGGTGGCTGTATGAACCTGTATGTAGTGAGCTCCCTCTAGTGGTGGCTGTATAAATCTGTATGTAGTGAGCTCCCTCTAGTGGTGGCTGTATAAATCTGTATGTAGTGAGCTTCCTCTAGTGGTGGCTGTATAAATCTGTATGTAGTGAGCTCCCTCTAGTGGTGACTGTATAAATCTGTATGTAACGAGCTCCGCCCAGTATTGGCTGTATAAATCTGTATCTAGTGACCTCCCCTTGGTGGTGGCTGTATAAATCTGTATATAGTGAGCTCCCTCTAGTGGTGGCTGTATAAATCTGTATATAGTGAGCTCCCTCTAGTGGTGGCTGTATGAACCTGTATGTAGTGAGCTCCCTCTAGTGGTGGCTGTATAAATCTGTATGTAACGAGCTCCGCCCAGTATTGGCTGTATAAATCTGTATCTAGTGACCTCCCCTTGGTGGTGGCTGTATAAATCTGTATATAGTGAGCTCCCTCTAGTGGTGGCTGTATAAATCTGTATATAGTGAGCTCCCTCTAGTGGTGGCTGTATGAACCTGTATGTAGTGAGCTCCCTCTAGTGGTGGCTGTATAAATCTGTATGTAGTGAGCTCCCTCTAGTGGTGGCTGTATAAATCTGTATGTAGTGAGCTTCCTCTAGTGGTGGCTGTATAAATCTGTATGTAACGAGCTCCGCCCAGTATTGGCTGTATAAATCTGTATGTAGTGCGCCCTCTAGTGGGTCCTGCAGGAAGTATCCATGTGCTTTTACAGACTACATTACTCACCTAGTATGTGCTGGCTGAAGGTTGTGCTGCAGCGGCGGTTTCGGGTCAGTAGCGTGTAGGCGTCTTTGGATGATTCGAACCCCAGATACACACATTGCTCCCGGAGCCCCACGTGCAGGTGAGTGAGGGAGGTGAGTTCTTGAGAATCTCCCAGCTGTAACCAGTCACAAGGAGGCCCCTGGAGGAACAAGTCTATTAGCTTTATGGGCCCGTCCGGCTTCATGGATTGACCACATATGCAGCGAGCCATACCTGCTGTCTCCAGTGATCTCCAGGAAATAGATCTTTTGATTGGACACCACAACAAGAGCCGGGAACTCTTCAGGCTTCCCACAATGCACCACAGGGACCTGAGGAAGAGAAGCAATGATGGACGGACCCTAAGATGAGGTCCGAGGTGGATGCTCCTCCACCAGACTCACCCGGATGGAGCACTGGAATTCCTCCATGTCTCCGCTCAGAATTTCCATGTCGAGATGCAGCTTCAGCTGGTGATCGACCACCCGGAAATCCAAGGTCTGTTGTGGACTTGTCGAAGCTACAAAGACACAATCACATATCGATATAGAGGTGTACAGGACTACATCCCCCAGTATACGGCCACATACAGGTAAGTACCGGACTACATCCCACAGTATACGGCCACATACAGGCAAGTACCGGACTACATCCCACAGTATACGGCCACATACAGGCGAGTACCGGACTACATCCCCCAGTATACGGCCACATACAGGCAAGTACCGGACTACATCCCACAGTATACGGCCACATACAGGTGAGTACCAGACTACATTTCACAGTATATGATCATGTACAGGATGATACCAGATTACATCCCCCAGTATACGGTCATATACAGGTGAGTACCGGACTACATCCCACAGTATACAGCCACATACAGGTGAGTACCAGACTACATTTCACAGTATATGATCATGTACAGGATGATACCAGATTACATCCCCCAGTATACGGCCACACACAGGCGAGTACCGGACTACATTCCACAGTATACGGCCACATACAGGTGAGTACCGGACTACATCCCAGAGTATATGATCATGTACAGGGGCTGCCAGATTACATCCCCAGTATACGGTCATATACAGGTGGGTACTGGACTACATTCCACAGTATATGATCATATACAGGATGATACCAGATTACATCCCCCAGTATACGGCCACACACAGGCGAGTACCGGACTACATTCCACAGTATACGGCCACATACAGGTGAGTACCGGACTACATCCCACAGTATACGGCCACACACAGGCGAGTACCGGACTACATCCCACAGTATACGGCCACATACAGGTGGGTACCGGACTACATCCCAGAGTATATGGTCGTGTACAGGGGGCTGCCAGATTACATCCCCCAGTATACGGTCATATACAGGTGGGTACTGGACTACATTCCACAGTATATGGTCACATACAGGTAGGTACCGGTCTACATCCCAGTATACAACCATATACAGGTGAATCCCGGACTAGATTCCACAGTATATGGTCACATACAGGTGGGTACCGGACTACATTCCCCAGTATACAGCTACATACAGGTGGGTATTTTACTACATCCCATATATAAGGTCACAAACAGGTGAGTAGCGCATTGCACCACTCCCATTACTTACTTGGACTGACACGCCAGCTGTCCTGGAGGGGTGCACTGTCTTCTTTTGAGGAAGGTGTTGCTGTCCCGGACTTGTCATTTGGGGAACCTTGCCCACTTTGGACACTGATGCTCCCGTCATCTTGAAACTTGATGGAGCAGCTCCCAGTTTCTGTGCTCCCAGGTTCATCTTCCTCCACATAAAAGGACTTTTGCTTCTCATTTGTGGCGCCATCCGGTGACTGTTGAGCACTGCTGTCTCCACTGTGGTGCTGCGGAGCCAAAATGACATAGAAGCTCCCGCAGGATGGGCAGGCAACTTTATCTGCAAACCAGGCATGAAAAAGTCAGCAGCGAACAATCAAAGGGCACAACGATAGCACCCCTCACAAGTCAGCACACTGCTCCCAACCCCTATACACAGTATGTCCCTGCTCCAACCTATAAGGCTGCAGCTATGACCTGCTCCCAACCCCTCATACATGGGTGCAGGTACCAACACATCCATAATCTCCAACCCATCATTCACGGGTTGCAGCTACGCACCCACTCCCAACCCCTATACACAGGGATGCAAAATGCTTTTAGGTAAACATTTTTTTAAGGGAGGGTATAAATGTAGCCATTGTTTGTTGGGTTTCATTTTGCCCCATTTCTACAGCAGGGGAAGGCGTCTCATCCACAGATATCAGCCTGCATATGTGCACCAGCAGCAATTATCCAGCACCTGTCCTATTCACCTATGGGATGTGAGGAACCCAATTATCCCTTTAAAGTGTTTAATGTGTGGCACGAATTACAAGATAACCCCTTTAAGTAAATAGACTTAGAGGGGCTGAGCGGCAAATGATCAGAACTCTGGCTGTGAGCCATCCTTCAGACACCCGACATGGGAGTCATCATCGGACAGGAGGATTGTCACTCGCGTTGTCGGGATTCGTCACTCGCGGTGTCGGGGATCTCGTCACCTGCGCGGTTGTCGGGGATCTCGTCACCTGCGCGTTGTCGGGGATCTCGTCACCTGCGCGGTTGTCGGGGATCTCGTCACCTGCGCGGTTGTCGGGGATCTCGTCACCTGCGTGTCGGGATTGCACTGCGCGGTTGGGGATCTCGTCACCTGCGCGGTTGTCGGGGATCTCGTCACCTGCGGTTGCGGGATGTCCTGCGCGGTTCGGGGATCTCGTCACCTGTGCAGTTGTCGGGATCTCGTCCTCGGTCGCTCGCTTCGGCGTCGGGTCCCGGGGTGTCCCCACTTTCCTCCGGCTGGATGAACTCTGTTTTGCACTTCAGACACTGTAACATGGGAGGACCCGGGTCGTCAGGCAGCAGACGTCAGATTCTTCTCTAGGGCTGGATCCAGCAGGTTAAGAAGAGTCTGAAACACGAATATGGAAGACATCAGTGGACGAGGACGCATAACCATAATGGCCCTGGTGCAAGGCATTGTGGGAGATGTAGTATTATCACCAAACACTGTACAGGACCAAGTCTTTCACGATGCACTACATAGAGATTGCTCTATACACAAGTGATTGGGCGGTCGCAGCTTTGGCTGTGACTGGAGACAAATGTCCGTATATGTGGGTGATGAGTTCAGGCCCTGTGCAGACAGCAGATATCTGCAAGTCAAGGTTGGTGCCAGATTTTCAGGAGAATCCATAACTTTTCACGTTAAAGACATGAAATGGCTAATTGTGTGTGCAGGGGGGGGGGGGGGGGAGATATCATGTCGGGACCGGTCCGTATGTGAAGATCTGTGGAAGTAGGCAGCTCTGAGGTTCAGCTGAGCTCATCATCATGTGACCGGACAAGTCATTACCTGCAGTCACATCACACGAGTGAGGAGAAGGGGCCGAGCGGAGGGGGAGATCACAGATCACACAGTGTCACCACCCAAAAAATCCCAAGAATCTGAAGAGTTAAATGTCCAAGCATCAAGTTATACATTTAAAGGGAACCTGTCAGCTCGTCTTACCCCCCTCTGCCATCACTACCTGTCCCTGCACCTTTCCTAGCTGATCCCCAACCATCTCTGTCTGCTCTAAAAGTGCCCTAGAAAGATAGAGAAAAAGGACTAATAACTTCCATACAGTCTCCATCCAGAGACTGGAAAGGCGGACTCCATTCTCCCTCCTCGCACACCCCGCGGAACGTCATATCCGGCCCGGTGCATTGTGGGGGCTGGTCACATGGTACAGACCGGCTTCAATATGCACACTGCGCATGCACAGGAGTGGAGCCGTAATACGTGACCAGCCCCCAAAATGCACCGGGCCAGATAGGACGTTCCGGCCGGGCATCACAGTAGCGGAGGAGGCGGGAAATTTCAAACAGGAGGTGGAACAGAAGACTGATGACGTCCAGCGGGGGTGCGGAGGAGGAAGAATGGAGCCCGCATTTCCAGTCTCTGGATGGAGACTGTATGGAAGTCATAAGTCATTTTTCTTTATGTTTATCGGGCACTTTTAGAGCAGACAGAGATAGTTAGGGATCAGCCAGGAAGGTGCAGGGACAGCTAGTGATGGCAGAGGGAGGCAAGACGAGCTCACAGGTTCCCTTTAAACTAAAGGAAAAGTGGAATCACTGTGTACCTACATTACATTACTGATCCTGAGTCACCTCCTGTATTATACTCCAGAGCTGCACTCACTATTCTGCTGGTGCAGTCACTGTGTACATACATTACATTACTGATCCTGAGTTACCTCCTGTATTATCCTCCAGAGCTGCACTCACTATTCTGCTGGTGCAGTCACTGTGTACATACATTACATTACTGATCCTGAGTTACCTCCTGTATTATACTCCAGAGCTGCACTCACTATTCTGCTGGTGCAGTCACTGTGTACATACATTACATTACTGATCCTGAGTTACCTCCTGTATTATACTCCAGAGCTGCACTCACTATTCTGCTGGTGCAGTCACTGTGTACATACATTACATTACTGATCCTGAGTTACCTCCTGTATTATACTCCAGAGCTGCACTCACTATTCTGCTGGTGCAGTCACTGTGTACATACATTACATTACTGATCCTGAGTTACCTCCTGTATTATCCTCCAGAGCTGCACTCACTATTCTGCTGGTGCAGTCACTGTGTACATACATTACATTACTGAGTTACCTCCTGTATTATACTCCAGAGCTGCACTCACTATGCTGCTGGTGCAGTCACTGTGTACATACATTACATTACTGATCCTGAGTTACCTCCTGTATTATACTCCAGAGCTGCACTCACTATTCTGCTGGTGCAGTCACTGTGTACATACATTACATTACTGATCCTGAGTTACCTCCTGTATTATACTCCAGAGCTGCACTCACTATTCTACTGGTGCAGTCACTGTGTACATACATTACATTACTGATCCTGAGTTACCTCCTGTATTGTACTCCAGAGCTGCACTCACTATTCTGCTGGTGCAGTCACTGTGTACATACATTACATTACTGATCCTGAGTTACCTCCTGTATTATACTCCAGAGCTGCACTCACTATTCTGCTGGTGCAGTCACTGTGTACATACATTACTGATCCTGAGTTACCTCCTGTATTCTACTCCAGAGCTGCACTCACTATTCTGCTGGTGCAGTCACTGTGTACATACATTACATTACTGATCCTGAGTTACCTCCTGTATTATACTCCAGAGCTGCAGTCACTGTGTACATACATTACATTACTGATCCTGAGTTACCTCCTGTATTATACTCCAGAGCTGCACTCACTATTCTGCTGGTGCAGTCACTGTGTACATACATTACATTACTGATCCCGAGTTACCTCCTGTATTATATTCCAGAGCTGCAGTCACTGTGTACATACATTACATTACTGATCCCGAGTTACCTCCTGTATTATATTCCACAGCTGCAGTCACTGTGTACATACATTACATTACTGATCCCGAGTTACCTCCTGTATTATATTCCAGAGCTGCAGTCACTGTGTACATACATTACATTACTGATCCTGAGTTACCTCCTGTATTATACTCCAGAGCTGCACTCACTATTCTGCTGGTGCAGTCACTGTGTACATACATTACATTACTGATCCTGAGTTACCTCCTGTATTATACTCCAGAGCTGCACTCACTATTCTGCTGGTGCAGTCACTGTGTACATACATTACATTACTGATCCTGAGTTACCTCCTGTATTATACTCCAGAGCTGCACTCACTATTCTGCTGGTGCAGTCACTGTGTACATACATTACATTACTGATCCTGAGTTATCTCCTGTATTATACTCCAGAGCTGCACTCACTATTCTGCTGGTGCAGTCACTGTGTACATACATTACATTACTGATCCTGAGTTACAACAACCAGCCGCATAGTGATTGCAGCTCTAAAGTATAATTAACAGAAGAGCTTAAAAAATAAAGACAGTGAACTCTACAATAGACCGGTAAGGACAAGCTGTAGATTTTCTATGAGCAGAATTCACCCTCTTGTACATCAGAAGGGGTTGCATAACTATACAGCCTTCCTCTGTCTCCACCATTCATAGATATAAAGGGGCATCTTAGTCTAAAGAATAGTATCCCCCTTTAATAACCCTGCCTGCGCATTGCTGCCACTAGGGGGCAATGTATATACACCACTATATGGATTCTAAGAACCTGGGCAGATGCTGGATAATGATCGCCCCCTAGTGGTTCACTGAGAATTAGGCGATCCCTTCTCACCGTGACGGAGATGTCTTTGGTGTTGTCCAGCACCACGTAGCTCACGCACTGATCGTCCCGACATATGGAGTGAAAGCTCAGCGTCAGCAGCGGCAGCTCCTGTATAAAAAGAGATCACGAGACATTCACCTTCATGTGACTCACCCTCCAGATGGCAGAATTCTGGCGCCACCTTCTGGGAGGGAGCCTCCCTACAAGTCACCACTAGAAGGCACTAGAGGGGCGCCTTCTCCCTGTACAGCATTGCCTACAGGACTCTGGTATCGGCTCGGACCCCTCTGTCCGGTGCACCATGTACTCACGCTCCCGTCCCACTGCGTGGTCTCCGTCTTGATGTCCCGCAGGCAGCGCAGCTCCCTCTTGGCCAGCACCCGGCCGCGCTGCAGGTCAATCTCCAGGAGATACTGTCGCGATACGCGCAGGAAGATCCACGGCCAGTCTGGATCGCGGGGTTGTCCGTCCACCAAAGGGCACACGGTCACCGGGGTGCTCAGGGGACCTGCCGGGAAAGGATAACACATGACACAAAAACCTACCACCTATTGTCCCTGGTGGGACAGAGCCCGGCATGTGCGGACCGTCACCTTCTATGACCTCCTCCTCTTCCTCCGGCTTCTCGCTGGACTCCTGCGTCCGCCATAGTCCGTCCTCCAGAGCGTCCTCGATCGTCTCTATTAACTTATCAGCGTCTTCCGGGGCGGCCTCCTCCGGGCTGGGCGGCTTATCCGGGCTGGGGGTTGAGACCTCGGGGATGGGTTGTCCCCCGTGATGGGCGTTTTCTGGACAGGGGGATAGGTCAGGGCCAGATTGAAGAGCGGAGAACGCCTGGTGGTGACCGGACTGGTGTTTTTAGGGTCAGAGCTGGTTGTGGGGTCGTCTTTCCTGAGCTCGTCCTCCAGGTGCGGCCGGTACTGCAGCCAGTCCACCCCGAACTGCTCCCGAAAACTGTCCGTGCGCTCAATGGCCTTCTGGTGCTGCAGGACCAATTCTGGAGCGGGAAGAGAGAAGTCAAAACAATTGCCCCATCAGGACAAGTGCAATTACTGTGACATTGGGGAAACACAATTAGGAGGCAATCAGACAGCAACACATTGGTGCATATGAGCTGCTGGAGGACCCCACGGCGGCCATGTTGGTCCTCCCAACACTGCACCTGAGGTCGAACTTTATAGGAGAACATCAGCTTAACTATTCATTGCAAAGCTCCAATCAAGTACAGTATATAGCACAAGTGACCCAACCATCGCAGGCTCTAGTCCACTAGGACTATTATAAACTAAAATGGAAAAAGGTCAAGTTTTTTTTATAACTAAAAAAGAGAATTTTGTTTACGTACCGTAAATTCTTTTTTCTTTAATCATCAATGGGAGACCCAGACAATGGGGTTTAGGGCACTGCCCTCCGGAGGTCACACTAGGTACTACAAGTTTGTAGACACCGCCTCCTCCGCTTATAAACCCCTACCGCAGGGAACATCCTCAGTTTGGTCCATAAGCTGCGAGGAGGAAATAAACCACACCCGAAACATCGGGAAGAATGCCGTGCACAGACGGTTCAACAACCCGGCAAACACTGTCTCAACAGAGAACAGAGCAAATGCAAAACATGCAACGGAACAACTGGGTGGGTGCTGGGTCTCCCATTGATGATTAAAGAAAAAAGAATTTACGGTACGTAAACAAAATTCTCTTTTTTCTGGTCATCATAATGGGAGACCCAGACAATGGGGATGTCCTAAAGCAATACCCCAGGGCGGGAAGAGTTCCTCAACAAGACGGATAACACATGGTTCCCTTTAAAGGTGGGCAACCGCCGCCTGGAGAACCCGCCTGCCCAAACCTGCATCCGCAGAGGCATGGGCATGCACCATATAGTGCTTAGAGAAAGTGTGCAGGCTGGACCAAGTGGCCGCCTGACACACCTGTAGAGCAGAAGCTCGATGTTGCAAGGCCCAGGAGGCACCTACAGCTCTGGTAGAGTGAGCCTTCAATCCCACCGGGAGAGGCAAACCAGAAGCCCGGTAAGCCTCTTGAATGGAAGCCTTAATCCATCTGGCCAAGGTCGACTTTGAAGCCGCGGACCCCTTACAGCGACCTGTCGTAAGAACAAATAAGGAATCCGAACTCCTAAAGGAGGCGGTCCTGGACACATAAATGCGTACAGCTCTCACGAGATCCAGAGTATGGAGGTCGCGTTCAACCTGATGAACGGGAGCGGGGCAAAATGATGGGAGAACAATCTCCTGGTTCAGGTGAAAAGTTGAAACCACCTTCGGCAAGAATTCTGGCCGTGGGCGCAACACCACCTTGTCTTGGTGAACCACCAGAAAGGGTGACTTGCACGACAGTGCAGCCAATTCTGAGACCCTCCTCAGAGACGTAATCGCCACCAGAAAGGCCACTTTCTGGGACAGACGAGATAGAGAAACATTTCTCAGCGGCTCAAACGGCGGTTTCTGTAATGCCGCCAGGACCATGTTAAGGTCCCAAGGGTCCAGAGGTCTCTTGTAGGGCGGAACCATCCGCGACACCCCCTGCAGAAATTGACGGACCTTCGGGAGGAGCGCCAATCGCCTGTCAAACAGCACTGAAAGTGCTGATACTTGACCTTTCAAAGAGCCAAGGGATAATCCCAACTCCAACCCCGACTGTAGGAAAGCCAACAACGTCGGAATGGACAAGGGCCACGGAGACCGTCCACCAGAGGCACACCAGGTAAAAAAGATCTTCCACGTCCTGTGGTACATTTTTCTGGAAACGGGCTTCCTAGCCCGATTCATAGTGGCCACCACTGTAGGGGAGAAAACCCCTGGATGTCAGCAGCCAGGCCTCAAGAGCCATGCAGTCAATCTGAGGGCCCTGGAATTGAGGTGGAAGAATGGGCCTTGCGCGAGTAAATCTGCGCGGTCTGGAAGAGCCCACCTGTGTCCGCCTGACATTTGCCACAGGTCCGGGTACCAGGACCTCCTGGGCCAATCTGGAGCCACTAGAATGGCTACCCTGCACTCCGACCTGATCTTCCACAGCACCCTGGGAATCAGAGCCAGAGGAGGGAACACATACGGTAGATGGAATCTGGACCAAGACAGGATCAGAGCGTCCGTTCCCAGAGACTGAGGATCCCACGATCTCGCCACGTACTGGGGCACCTGATGATTCAGCCGCGAGGCCATCAGATCCACGTCCGGCGTGCCCCATCTGCTGCAGATGTCTCTGAAGACATCCGGATGAAGAGACCACTCTCCGGCGTCCATCCCCTGCCGGCTCAGATAGTCGGCCTCCCAGTTTTCGACCCCTGGGATGTGAACTGCGGAGATCAGGCAGTTGTTGTTCTCCGCCCAGGATAGGATGCGGTGAACTTCGGCGAGGGCCTGAGCGCTTCTGGTCCCTCCCTGATGATTTATATAAGCGACGGCCGTCGCGTTGTCGGACTGAACCCGAATGGGTTGTCCTGAGAGGAATCTCTGAAACGCCAGGAGCGCCAGATAGACCGCCTTGATCTCCAGCACGTTGATCTGCAACGCCGACTCCGACTGAGTCCAGAGGCCTTGGGCCCTGTGGTGTAAGAACACCGCACCCCAGCCCTTCAGACTGGCGTCGGTGGTCACCACTAACCATGACGGTTTGATGAAGGACCGGCCCCGAGACAAGTGATGTGGCTGCAGCCACCACTGCAGGGAATCCCTGGTCGGTTGGGAAAGGGTCACCAGCCGATTCAGGGAAATCGTCCTTTTGTCCCACCTGCGGAGGATCTCCAGCTGGAGAGGACGGAGGCGAAATTGTGCAAAAGGCACCGCCTCTATTGCTGCCACCATGCGCCCCACCAGCTTCATCAACACCCGTAGGGATGATTGTGGTGACAGGAGGACTGCTTGCACTCCTGACTGGATCGCCATCTGTTTGACTCGTGGCAGAGACACCAGGGCTGAGGCTGTGTTGAAGTCCATGCCCAAATATGTCAAAGACTGGGTCGGAACTAGTGTTGACTTCTGAATGTTGAGGAGCCAACCGAACTGTTCCAGAGACCGCATGGTCACATCCAGGCTCACTTGACAAAGGTGTTCTGATGGCGCCCTGACCAGCAGGTCGTCTAAATAGGGAATGACGGCATGTCCCTGCACGTGCAGGAGAGCCATCATGGAGGCCATCACTTTTGTGAACACCCTCGGTGCCGAGGCCAACCCGAACGGCAGCGCCACAAATTGGAAGTGTTCTTCCCCCACTGCGAATCTCAACCAGCGTTGATGAGCCGGTGCAATGGGCACGTGAAGGTAAGCGTCTCGTATATCTATGGACGCTAGGAAGTCCCCCTGTGACACAGCTGCGATCACGGAGCGCAGGGATTCCATACGGAACTTCCGAACCAACACATGACGGTTGAACAACTTCAGGTCCAGAACCGGGCGGAAGGATCCGTCCTTCTTCGGGACGATAAAGAGGTTGGAGTAAAAACCCCTGAACCTCTCCCCGGAAGGCACCGGGACCACCACTCCGTCTCTGCGGAGTCCCTCCAACACCAGATAAAAAGCCTGAGCCTTTTCTGGGGAGGGGACCGACCGATGGAATCGGGATATCGGTTTTGACGTCAGCTCTATCCTGTAACCTCGCGAGACCACGTCTCGAACCCACTGATCTTGAACGTGAAGTAGCCACTTGTCCTGAAAACGAGACAAGCGGCCCCCCACCTGTGGGGAGGCAGGAAGAGAGAGCGAGTCATGTAGAGGCGGGTTTGGGGGTGGCAGCTGCCCCCGCCGGCTTCTTGGGACGACTCTTAGAGCGCCACTGAGAAGCGGGCTTGCCCCCTCGGTCCGTGCGAGCGGACGGTGCTGATGACTGTGAGCTGGACCGAAAGGACCACTGTTTTGGGTTCCTTTTCACGGTATACCGTGGCTTAGGCTTATTCTGCGGTATCTTAGACTCAGCAGAATCCTTAATCAGCTTGTCCAGCTCTGTGCCAAATAGCCTGTCACCAGAGAACGGAAGATTCTGTAAAATCTTCTTAGATGTGGCATCTGAGTCCCAAAGACGTAGCCACAACAACCTGCGGATCGCTATAGCATTGGCCGAAGCCACAGCTGAGCGAGTGGCAGTTTCCAGAGTCGCCGTCCTGGCGTAGTCCGCATAGGCCCTCGCCCTCTCGGTGAGTGCCAGGACCTCTGGACTGGACCTTGCCAGGTCAGTGATACCATCCAAGCAGGTAGTAATCGCTTGTAAGGTCCAGACTGTGGCAAAATTAGGGGCAAATGACGACCCCACAGCCTCATAGGAAGACTTGGCGAGTTGCTCGACCTGTCTATCAGTCGCATCCTTCAATGAGGAGCTATCAGAGGCAGAGAAAAGGGAGCGTGCAGCAATCCTGGTCATGGAAGCATCCACCTTCGGGGACTGCGACCACTCCTGAAGCACCTCCTGGGGAAGGGGAAGCGATTGTCCTTGGGTTTACGGACATAACGCCGCCCAGGATGTAACCTGGGTGCTCTAACCACCCTTCCAAAATTAGTGTGGTCCATAAAGGAGCCACTTGGTCTAGCCTCTGGCCGCAGCCATTGATAGACCTCCTTCGGGTGCACCGTCACCTCCTCAGGGGGTGTCACGAGACGTAAGGTCTCGTTAATAGAGGACACCAGATCCTCCACCCCATCTGGAGGTTCAGACACAGACCCGAAAGTTGAACCCCCATCATCTTCCTCACCATCAGAGGAATGCTCCTCCTCAGAGAGAGCCTGGAGCTCGGGTGACTCCTCACGACGAGCTCGCTTAGGGGGTCTCACAGCAGAAGAGGGAGACACCCGGGGGTAACTGGAAGGAGTAGCTGGGCTATCCAGCCTCCTATTAAGTGCCTCCAGGGATTGCGACATGGAGGACAGCTGGGACAACAGAGATTCATTGATCTTATTCTGAGTCTCCCATGACCCTGGGATCACCTGAACCTCAGGGTACAGCACCGGGGCTGCTGCCACAGCAGTGTCAGTCCGGGCTTCTGGGCGTCCGCAGTTATTGCAGGACCCCTCCACCAGTGTCCCATTGCATGTAGCACAGGTAATGGTGGCCTCCGCCGCCTTAGCAGCATGCTTCCTAACTGAGGACATAGCCACAGTAGGGGAGTATAAGCCAAGTCGTACAGACAAACAAACCGGGAGTCCCGGTGGCTTACCGACCGCTGTAAAAGCGGTGGGAGGAAGCGGTGTGCGTGTGTGGCCTCCGCGAGTTCCGGTCTCCCTCTGAAGTGCAGACACGCGCTGCCGTAGATCCCAGCTGGGAAGTGAGGGAGAAGATGGCCGCCGCCAGTAAAGACGTGGGCGGCGCCGGGAACACGCGGGAATCACACGCACCCGCCCCCCGGTGACGTCACCGTAAGGGCTGCCTCTCCTCCTCCAAGCAGCCTCTGTAATGGAGGTGCTGGAGCCCGCAGCGCGGGAAAACGTGTAAAAACAGAGTATACACACACAGACTGCGATATTCATGCAAAGATCAGCAGTCTAAGGCCTCAGCCCCTGTGACACACAGGGCGGTCAGCCAAGGTGACCCCAGCACAGGGTACACCCGCAGATCCGCGGACCCGAGGGTAACGCGCGGTCTGAGTGTCAGGACACCTAAAGTGCCAGACACTACCCCCAGGCACACAGGAGACACAGAGTGCCTCAGTGCCGGTCCGGTCTGTAAGCACCATTTAGGGAGGCCTCGGACGGGGGTTCAGCACCAGTCCGGAGTGTAAGCACCATAATGGGAGGCCTCGGACTGGGCTGGCTCCAGTCCGGTCTGTAAGCACCATTTAGGGAGGCCTCGGACGGAGCGGAGCTGTGCAAGGCTCCCATCTCCCACTCTCCAGAGCCCCCCAGAGAGGGATGGAAAGGAGTGCGACAGCGTACCGGGAGAACACAAAGTGTCCAGGCTCTAGGCCCTCCGGTACCTCCACCTGCGTGTGCCACTAAGGGTGAGCGGGGAGGCTGTCGCAGGTCCCGACCAGGACCATATTACCTTGTCTTCAGACGCCATCACGTAAGTAGTGAGAATGCAGTGAAGTGCAAGCAAAGCGTGATCCTCCGAGCACACTAAGTTTAAAACTGAGGATGTTCCCTGCGGTAGGGGTTTATAAGCGGAGGAGGCGGTGTCTACAAACTTGTAGTACCTAGTGTGACCTCCGGAGGGCAGTGCCCTAAACCCCATTGTCTGGGTCTCCCATTATGATGACCAGAAAATGCCGGATTTAATCCAACATAGTAACAAAAACAAAAGACAAACAAAAAACTACAAGGAAAGGAAAAATTAAAGAGCTACGACAGATTGAAAATGAAGATACAAATCAAATTTGTTCACATTTCATCCACCAGAGGGCGCAGATGAGACACTGTGTGGTACTGACCGGCTGGTTGGCTCCGCTGTTCACATTCGCTGTCGCTGCGCTCAGAGATGCTCGCTCTGCGGACTTTAACCTGCCGAAGTTAAGAAAAGGCAAAAAAATAAATAAATAAATAATAAGGTTTGCAGCCATTATTTACTCCTCGTTGCCTAGGAGACCGACCACCGCTACTGTCCGGCTTGTAAGTGACAGCATTGAACCTGTCGGGGGCAGGCAGGTAACGGAGCGATCCTGGCAGCTTTTAAACAGCGCTTACAAGCTCGGTAGAGAAGCAGTTTGTAAGCGCTGCACACGCTGTTGTCTGGCAGTGGTGGTCGGTCTCCAAGGCAACGAGAAGTAAATAAAAAAGTGTTAATATCTCAAAAACAACTTCAAACTTTTCTGAGCAGTAAATATTGAGATCGCTTGTATTCAGCAGCAATATCCATCTGTGAAGACGGGATTAACCCTCTATCTTCCAGACCCTGCGCAGCATGTGACAGCCTGAGTGACATGGCGCAGGTCCTGGAAGATCGATAAACACATTGTCTAACAGCAGGGTGATGATGTCCGGTGTGTTACATATACGTTTGTGCCCCCACCTTGGACTTCTTGCGGGGGAGGCGCGCCTTGGCAGCGTTCTCGGACGTGGAGCAGCTGTCGCTCAGGTCTCCGGTGCAGGAACTTTCTGTTGCTGAATTATAGGTCTTAGGAATGACGATCCGCTCTCCTAACATCGGCCTCGTCTGTCAGGGCAATAAACAGTCATGGAAGGGTTAAAGGGGCTCTGGTTGTCGGTGACGTCGCTTGAGCTTACATAATGCAAGTAATACAAACAAGCAGAGCTGCAGTGCAAAGCATGGGGGACAGACCAGCAATGCCAGCCAGTGATGAGGATTCCCAGAGACAATGCAGCCGAGCTGGAGTCACTGATCACAGGTGCAATAATGGGACATTTACAGTGACTCCATTATATATATTATACACATCTAGATCAGATCTATAGCAGATCTCACCCTTTTCTCCAGTGTGGACAGTGGCCGCCCATCCAGTAAAACCTAAGAATGGGAAAGAGGAGAGAAGGATAAAACCTGCGGCGCATCATACAAAGACAGACATGTCACCTGAGCCGGGACTCACCTTGTCTGAGGCTTTAGGAGACAGGTGCTGGACGGTGAGCACCCGATAATCCTTATGGAAACACAAGGGGTTCCCCTCTAGGAACAGCTGCGAATACAGAGAATGTGGAATATCCCTTTAAATGTAAAATTTGTGTCTGCAGTCACCACTAGGGGGAGCTCCCTGTATACAGAGATACATGATAAGATCCTGTCTGCAGTCACCACTAGGGGGAGCTCCCTGTATACAGAGATACATGATAAGATCCTGTCTGCAGTCACCACTAGGGGGAGCTCCCTGTATACAGAGATCCATGATAAGATTCTGTCTGCAGTCACCACTAGGGGGAGCTCCCTGTATACAGAGATACATGATAAGATCCTGTCTGCAGTCACCACTAGGGGGAGCTCCCTGTATACAGAGATACATGATAAGATTCTGTCTGCAGTCACCACTAGGAGCAGCTCCCTGTATACAGATACAGGACACCACTAGGGGGAGCTCAATGTACTTGGATTTATTATAGCTCCTTGTAACCTCTTCTTATACTATGTTTTGCATTCACCATGAAGTTAAGTGTGCGGATGTTACATGCTGAGGAAGTGCTGACTTGAGATCAGAGCTTGGTTTGATCTCAGCCAATTAGGTGCTTGTGACACCAAACGGAGGAAGGACGTCAGCAAAATCACCTATGAGCATTGAGCACCAAAACAAAAGTAAATCAGAAAAAGGAATGGTGGAATTTAAAGCCCCATCAGTCTCAGACGCTGAGCTGTGATTGGCAGAGGCTGAGGAGTGACGGTTTCCGCCCCCAGAGAAGAATCTCAAGAAAGTCCCAGGTGATCTACAAGCAGAGATTTCACATACTGCGCTCCAAAAGAAACAAACGCGAATATCTCTGCAATGGAGCGACGCAGCGCAAAACGGAAAAGAGCGACCGAATCAGGGGAGCGCGGAGAGTTTTTTTTTTTAAAGCAAGTGACAGGATGGAGCAACTTTGTAAATATCGTTTTGAGTTCACAGCTTCTACTAAGACACATGTGTTTTCATGGTCACAAACAAATCTGGCATAGGGTAATCCGGCAGATTACCAGGACTTTCCTATAAATCGGTTTTTAAGGCCGGAGATAGCCGGATAATGACCCTTCCCAATTTCAATATGGCGGCTTAAAGTGTCAATAAGCGACATTACCTTCCTGAGGTTCTTCAGATGCGCCAGTCCTGTGAGCTGCGAGTGCTCCGCCAGAAGGTTGTAGGACAGGTCCAGGTGCTGCAGGTGACGCAGATGTTCCAGTCCTAGTGGGGGGAAAAAAAAAAAAAAAAATCAGCATTAAAATAAAAAATAAAAAAAACGCTCTGTTGAAACACAGCATCGTATAGCGGCTGGGCCGTCCGTGCACACTGACCGCTGGTGCTGGACAGCAGGTTGTGCTGCAGGATGAGGGTGTGAATCTGCGCCGAGGACGAGACGCTCAACTCCGGGACGGACGTCAGAGAATTGTAGCCGAGGTTCAGAATCCGGAGCTCCGACAGAACCTGCAACGGAGAGAAGTGAGCGGTGAGAGCGCAGCGAGGAAAAGGAGGTTGGCGGAGAGGGGGGGGGGCGGAGAGAAGGTGGGGGCAGAGAGAAGGTAGTGGCAGGCGGCGGAGAGAAGGGGGAGGGGCGGCGAGGAGAAGGGAGGCAGCGGAGAGAAGAGGGCAGTGAGAGCGCGGCGAGGAGAAGGGAGGCAGCGGAGAGAAGGGAGCAGCAAGCGGCGGAGAGAACTGAGCAGTGAGAGCGCGGCGAGCGGTGGAGAGAAGGGGGGGGTCGGCGGAGAGAAGAGGGGCGGAGAGAAGGGGGCAGCGAGAGCGCGGCGAGGAGAAGGGAGGCAGCGGAGAGAAGGGAGCAGCAAGCGGCGGAGAGAAGTGAGCAGTGAGAGTGCGGCGAGCGGCGGAGAGAAGGGGGCAGCGAGAGCGCGGCGAGGAGAAGGGAGGCAGCGGAGAGAAGGGGGCGGTGAAAGTGTGGCGAGGAGAAGGGAGGCAGCGGAGAGAAGGGGGCGGCAAGCGGTGGAGAGAAGTGAGCGGTGAGAGCGCGGCGAGCGGCGGAGAGAAGGGAGCGGCGAGAGCGCGGCAAGCGGCGGAGAGAAAGGAAGCGGCGGAGACAAGGGAGTGGCGAGAGTATCTGAGAGAAGGAAGTGGGCTGGCGGCGGTGGAGAGAAGGGGGGGTGGCGGAGAGAAGGGGGGGCGGCAAGCAAGTCAAGCAACAGAAAATAATGTGCGATCAGCAAGATGGTACAAAAATCAAAAGGTGGCACCTTCAGAAAGGAGCCGCAGTCTTTGAGGAGGTTGTGACTCAGGTCCAGGACCCTCAGGCTGTTCAATAATTCCTGAAGGAGAAAAAAAGGCATCAATACCTAAAACCACTTGGCTCACACCACTCCAGGTTTTTCCTCTTTTCCTTCCAAGAGCCAGAACTTTTTTTTATTTTCCAGCCCATATCTGAGCTCGTTATTTCTGGGATGAATTAACTATTTATTATAAAATCTAATTGTTTCCAGTCTTGAGAACTAAACTCATCAGTGGTAGAATTCTCCTGAGTTTGTTACAATGTGTCAGTGCAGGTACTGTAATTAAGTCAATAATTCCTCCACTGAATGATAGGAGGTGAATACAGAACTGGGGAAAGGGGTGAAGACACTGCAGAAGGTTACGACATACAATGATGGAACTGCAACGTTCTGCAGGATAAGATGAAGATCGGCTTATCAGGGGGCCGTGCAAGATGTCACTAAGCCCACTGGTCTCTTATCTGACCACACATCTCCAGACCCCCCCCCCCCCCCCTCCCATCACATGCAGGAGGAGGGAGAAGAATAACCCAACACTTCCCCATTCTGCAGCCTCCAAAGATCATCTCAGGCCTCAGTACAGAGAATGGAGAGTCATCTGTGTGCCTATAGGTGGTCCGACCACAGAGACCCCCACATAGACCCCTGCAGCGCTCACCAGGGACTGGTCCAAACTGTGGATCTTGTTATTGCTGAAATCCAGAGTGTGAAGCTCCAACCAGGGCAAAGCCGAGCTCAGATCCCCACCGCAGAGAGAGATCACCTCCTGCCGGAGAAACCGGGGACAAGGGTGAAATGTATGGAGACAAATGGGCTGAATGGATCAGTCACTAGATTCTGGTATTTCCTTCAGACTCATCACCCCGGTGTATAACCTCTTCTGGCCCCTCCATAGCCCCCCGGTAAATAACCTCCGGCCCCTCCAGTGTATAACCTCCGGCCCCTCCATAGCCTCCGGTATATAACCTCCGGCCCCTCCATAGCCCCCCGGTATATAACCTCCGGCCCCTCCATAGCCCCCCGGTATATAACCTCCGGCCCCTCCATAGCCCCCCGGTATATAACCTCCGGCCCCTCCATAGCCCCCCGGTATATAACCTCCGGCCCCTCCATAGCCCCCCGGTATATAACCTCCGGCCCCTCCATAGCCCCCCGGTATATAACCTCCGGCCCCTCCATAGCCCCCCGGTATATAACCTCCGGCCCCTCCATAGCCCCCCGGTATATAACCTCCGGCCCCTCCATAGCCCCCCGGTATATAACCTCCGGCCCCTCCATAGCCCCCCGGTATATAACCTCCGGCCCCTCCATAGCCCCCCGGTATATAACCTCCGGCCCCTCCATAGCCCCCCGGTATATAACCTCCGGCCCCTCCATAGCCCCCCGGTATATAACCTCCGGCCCCTCCATAGCCCCCCGGTATATAACCTCCGGCCCCTCCATAGCCCCCCGGTATATAACCTCCGGCCCCTCCATAGCCCCCCGGTATATAACCTCCGGCCCCTCCATAGCCCCCCGGTATATAACCTCCGGCCCCTCCATAGCCCCCCGGTATATAACCTCCGGCCCCTCCATAGCCCCCCGGTATATAACCTCCGGCCCCTCCATAGCCCCCCGGTATATAACCTCCGACCCCTCCATAGCCCCCCGGTATGTAACCTCCGGCCCCTCCACTGTCCTATCCCTGTGTATAACCTCGGCGGTACAGAGATCCGCACTCACCTCCAGGCTGGAGACGCAGCGAGAGCAGATGAGGATCTCCAGCTGGGAATAGACCCCCCGGAGGCCGCGCAGACAGTGTGGGGGAGACATCTCAACTGTGAGGAGCAAAATCAATGCAGAGGCGTCAAATACTTATATAGAACCGAGTACAGCAGAGCAATAAACTAACGTCTCCTTATCAATAAGACCAGATAAGTGTCAGATTATTGGACATTCCAGACCACTGGACATCGGGAGTCAGGAGAGAGCGGTCTGGAACACCGATCATCTGGTTTGTTAATCCCTTATGGACCGAGAGAATATAATTTGTTTTTCTTTCTGTGGCCATCGCCGTATGGCGTTATTCTTTTGCATTTCTTTTAGTGGCGGAGCATCATGTGTCTTTACTGCTCACAACCCCATCATCAGGCCGTCAGTGGTATTACACCATCAGAATCATGTGTCTTTACTGCTCATGACCCCGTCATCAGGCCGTCAGTGGTATTACACCATCAGCATCAAGTGTCTATACTGCTCACGACTCCGCCATCAGGCCGTTAGCGGTATTACACCATCAGCATCAAGTGTCTATACTGCTCACGACTCCGCCATCAGGCCGTTAGCGGTATTACACTATCATCTCACATTCCTGACTATAAGTCTCACCTCCAAGTATCTTAACGACTTAAATGGGAAAATATTCACATCACACGGGAGAGAAGAATCCGGAGGATGAACGATCTGCAAAATAAGCGAGAGACAAATATGAATGATGATCCCGGTATACCGCGTCCTCGTTATATCGCAACGTCTGGTTACCAGTGACCACAGGTTGTGACGTTATCACACAGCAATTCATCTTGTGCAATGTGTCAGGCAATAGTGCAGTGGCATATATAAGTTCATTGTGGGGTCATAACTGGATGTAGAGGACGCTGCAACGTACGAAACAGAGGATCTGACACTGGAAGGAAATCAAGGAGGAACCAACCGTCAGGGAAGGAGTTTTCTGTAACACATCGAGCAGGAACTGCGCTTGTAGGATTGGGGTGTTGTCAGTCGGGTGAGAGGGAAGCGCCTGGAATCCGATCCCCGGTCCACGAGGGAACAGCTGTTCAAAGAGGCGGGTGACGACTTGTAGACACGGGGTGAAGAGAGACAGGATGCGGCTGCCGTCCAGAACCGTGTCCCCTGGAAAGACAGGAGGACGATACTGACTGACGCACAGGAACTGAGTGTATTGTGACAGCCACTCTGCAAGGACAACCCCAAATGCTGCCGCCCACCCTGCATGGGAGGACACCGGGACGACCCCAACTGCTGCCACCCACCCTGCATGGGAGGACACCGAGACAACCCCGACTGCTGCCACCCACCCTGCATGGAGGACACCGGGACGACCCCGACTGCTGCCGCCCACCCTGCATGGGAGGACACAGGGACGACCCCGACTGCTGCCACCCACCCTGCATGGAGGACACCGGGACGACCCCGACTGCTGCCACCCACCCTGCATGGGAGGACACCAGGACCACCCCAACTGCTGCCACCCACCCTGCATGGGAGGACACCAGGACCACCCCAACTGCTGCCACCCACCCTGCATGGGAGGAAGCCAGGACCACCCCGACTGCTGCCGCCCACCCTGCATGGGAGGACACCGAGACCACCCCGACTGCTGCCGCCCACCCTGCATGGGAGGACATCAGGACCATCCCGACTGCTGCCACCCACCCTGCATGGGAGGACATCAGGACCATCCCGACAGCTGCCACCCACCCTGCATGGGAGGACATCAGGACCACCCCGACTGCTGCCACCTACCCTGCATGGGAGGACACCAGGACCACCCCGACTGCTGCCACCTACCCTGCATGAGAGGACATCAGGACCACCCCGACTGCTGCCGCCCACCCTGCATGGGAGGACACCAGGACCACCCCGACTGCTGCCGCCCACCCTGCATGGAAGGACACCGGGACGACCCCGACTGCTGCCGCCCACCCTGCATGGGAGGACACCGGGAAGACCCCGACTGCTGCCGCCCACCCTGCATGGGAGGACACCGGGACGACCCCGACTGCTGCCGCCCACCCTGCATGGGAGGACACCGAGACCACCCCGACTGCTGCCGCCCACCCTGCATGGGAGGACACCGGGAAGACCCCGACTGCTGCCGCCCACCCTGCATGGGAGGACACCGGGATGACCCCGACTGCTGCCGCCCACCCTGCATGGGAGGACACCGGGACGACCCCGACTGCTGCCGCCCACCCTGCATGGGAGGACACCGGGACGACCCCGACTGCTGCAGCCCACCCTGCATGGGAGGACACCGGGACGACCCCGAATGCTGCCACCCACCCTGCATGGGAGGACACCAGGACCACCCCGACCGCTACCACGCACCCTGCATGGGAGGACACCAGGACCACCCCGACTACTGCCACCCACCTTGCATGGGAGGACACCGGGAGCACCACGACGGCTGCCACCCACCCTGCATGGGAGGACACCAGGACCACCCCGACTGCTGCCACCCACCCTGCATGGGAGGACACCAGGACCACCCCGACTGCTGCCACCCACCCTGCATGGAGGACACCAGGACCACCCCGACTGCTGCCACCCACCCTGCATGGGAGGACACCAGGACCACCCCGACTGCTGCCACCCACCCTGCATGGGAGGACATCAGGACCACCCCGACTGCTGCTACCCACCCTGCATGGGAGGACACCAGGACCACCCCGACTGCTGCCACCCACCCCACATGGAGAATGCCGGGACCAGCCCGACTCCAGCCACCCACCATGCATGGGAGGACGCCGGGACCACTCCGCCTGCTCCCGCCCACCCTGCATGGGAGGACGCCGGGACCACTCCGACGGCTGCCGCCCACCCTCCATGGAGGACGCTGGGATCAGCCCAACTCTTGCCGCCCTCCCTGCATGGAGGTCACAGGGACCAGCCCAACTCCTACTGCCCACCATAAACGGAGGACGCTGGGACAAGCCCGACTACTGATGCCCACCATGTAGGGAGGTCACCAGGAACATCCCATCTCCTGCAACCCAAGCTCATCCAGGGTCCTCCAGAGCCCCTGCATGGAGACACTGGACACCGTCAACTTAATCCCAAGTACATCCCACCCAGGGGCCTCCAGAAAGCAGCCCAACCACGGCCACCTGTTCTGCAGAATGAGTGGAATACCTTCCCTGGGAAAGGTGTGCCACTCATTCTGCAGCAAACATCCCAACAATACAATCCATCCAGAGTTGAACCTGTCTCCCCCTTCCGAAATATCACCATTTTCTCTGTAGACTAACCCCACCAGGTTCACTATCTGCAGAACGAGCACAGCTCCCTAACCTGGGCACACACGAGTCCCCCGCACCCTGCATGTGACCCTGTACCCTCCCCCAGGGGGCGCACTCCACTTGGGTCTATGCACCTACCATGGTCCTGTAGTAGCTGAGCGATGTTGTGAACCATGGACTCCGGGGTCTCCGTCTTCATGTACCTGAAAAACTAGGATTAAATTGTGCTTAATGTGAAAAGAAAGAACAGAAACATTGTGTGATGGGACAGGGGCCCGGATACACCGACGGCAGGTCCCAACACCAGAGTGTGCAGGTATTAACCCCTAAACTCGCTGTCTGATGGCACAGACCGGCTGTGATTGTGCCATGACCCGGATCAGAGACATCTCTCACCCTGACACCACCCTGCCCTGACACTAATCCAGAGGGACTGGCAACTTCATTTTTTTTTTTTTGCATTCTCCCTCCTTACCCGACCTCCTCATCAATATTATTGTACGCAAGGAAAGAAGGCGGCCGGACACCTTTCTAGGGTTTCCCCAGAGAAGGATTCTGCTCCCTGTGAGGGATCTATTGGTTGGATCCCTGTGGTGCGGCTGGGGCCAGACAGTCTATAGGGCACAGACACTGGATCTGCTCAGTAATGGAGGAGCACAGAGGGGATTTGCTCTTCCTGATCTTATCTTTCGCTGATTACTTTGCTCTCAGGAGCGGAGATAAAGGAGTTTGAAGTTTTATTCACATCAGCAGCTAATCCCAACTGTACATAGAGAGGAGGGGAGATAAGGAGGAGGGGAGATAAGGAGGAGGGGGAGATAAGGAGGAGGGGGAGATAAGGAGGAGGGGGAGATAAGGAGGAGGGGGAGATAACGCCATGATCTCTGGAGGTGCAATAGTTGGGATTGCAGCTCTCCTGTGTAGAGCAGATCCTCCGCTCCATCTATCATCTATGGGACTGCTGGAAACAGTGTGAATGAATGGAGTGGAGGACCCGCCCGCCCCTCCTCCACACAGGACAGAGCCCCTTCATAGGAGTCCAACATTCAGACGCCCCATAGATTGGGAAGTTACCCCCCTATACTCTCTTATTGGGAAGTTACCCCCCTATACTCTCTTATTGAGGCATATTTAAAGGGGTTTTCTGAGCAATGCTGCTGCTAAAATAGGAGAAGTGATTGTCATCCATCTATCCCTGTCTCAGCTCCACATCTCCCCTCCCCCCTCTGCTGCACAATGACGTTCTGTATACTCCACAGCCTATAGCAGAAGACCTCAAGTGACTGTCTGCAGCGGTCCTGGGTCCTGTAGGGCGCACTCTCCCATCACAGGCAAGAGGGTCTACCCCCCCAATTGCGGGGAAGAGACCCCTACGTCAAGGGGCACAGACACCCCCCCCCCTCACATTGAGGGGCATAGACACACCCCCCCCCTCACATTGAGGGGCATAGACACCCTCCCCCCTCACATTGAGGGGCATAGACACCCCCCCCCCCCTCACATTGAGGGGCATAGACACCCTCCCCCCTCACATTGAGGGGCATAGACACCCCCCCCCCCTCACATTGAGGGGCATAGACACCCCCCCCCCCCCCTCACATTGAGGGGCATAGACACCCCCCCCCCCCTCACATTGAGGGGCATAGACACCCCCCCCCCCTCACATTGAGGGGCATAGACACCACCCCCCCCCCTCACATTGAGGGGCATAGACACCCCCCCCCCCTCACATTGAGGGGCATAGACACCCCCCCCCTCACATTGAGGGGCACAGACCCCCCCCCCCCCCCTCACATTGAGGGGCACAGACCCCCCCCCCCCCCTCACATTGAGGGGCACAGACCCCCCCCCCCTCACATTGAGGGGCACAGACCCCCCCCCCCCTCACATTGAGGGGCACAGACCCCCCCCCCCCCTCACATTGAGGGGCACAGACCCCCCCCCCCTCACATTGAGGGGCACAGACCCCCCCCCCCCCACATTGAGGGGCACAGACCCCCCCCCCCCTCCTCACATTGAGGGGCACAGACCCCCCCCCCCCTCACATTGAGGGGCACAGACCCCCCCCCCCCCTCACATTGAGGGGCACAGTCCCCTGATCTCCAGCTTGTTGGATATTTGCAGTCTCTGGATGTGAGATCGGGACATTCTGAACAGAATGAAGAAAAGGAAAGAAGACAAGAACATAAGGGAATATTATGGAGATGTATAAAAGGATTCCTGGGGATCTCAGACATGGAATGATCACATCTCCCATATAACCAGGTGTAGATTGTTACCTGAGCGTTATAGGTGTGACCCCTGGTTATATGGGATATGTGATCATTCCATGTCTGAGATCCCCAGGAATCCTTTTATACATCTCCATAATGTTCCTGTAATCAGTTATTATCTTCATTCCTTTCAGTATGTCCCTGTGGGATCCACTCACTGACAGCGATCAGTTCAGTATAGTGGGAGGATGGAGAGAGATCTGCACTGGATCCCATCAGATCGGCGTCACCTCGCACAGCCCCGTCCTCTCACCTGCTCCGCCAGTGTCTTCTCATCCAATGTCCGGTCACCTGCAGCTTCCTGGACTCCTCTGTCCCAAAGATGCCGCCCGGCTCCTTCCCCCTGTCCAGCAGCCGCATCTCTGCAGGACTCTTCCGGTCTCCGCTGTCGCTAATGGGAGTGAAGCCAAAGTCTAGTACACCCGCCGCCCAGAGGTCATAGAGTGTGGAAACGGCTGTACAGGAAGAGCCGCCCGTCTACGGATATCTACCATAGAGTTCTCTCACTGACACAAACAGTGTATGTAACCTCCCAGACACCATAGAGAGGAGAGCGCGGGAGATAGCGCGTCTAGTGTCTGAGCCTCTCATATCTACCATAGGCGGCCGTCACACGGAACGATATCTTGCCCGATATCGTTTAAGCGATCTCCTTTTTGATCGCTTAAGCGATATCGGGCAAGATATCGTTGCATGTAATCAAGCGATTTACGATGTTAAATCGCTTGATCGTGACATCGCTGATCTGATGGTGGGTTTACACGCCGCGATATCGTTTCGATATCGCAGTTCAATGGCGCGGGAGCGCGCAATTCGTGCACGTTCCTCCCGCATCGCATTGAATGTTTACACGCTGCGATCTCGGAATACAGCGTCCGTGCGATGTCTCCGCCTCCCAACCCAGGATCGCATAGTTAACATGGGAGTGAATGGGTGACGTATCAAATCGCATCGTAATTGGGCGTTTACACAGCACGATCCGGCTTCAATCGCTATGCAATATCGGGGCATTGAATAGCACGCTCATTCGATCCCCGATATTGCATTGACATCGTTCCTGCATCATATTGGACGTTCACACCATACAACGCAGGAACGATATCGGCTCCAACGAGCGAACCACGTGACTTTTGATTGAAATTGTACTGCGATATCGCGACGTGTAAACCCGCCATGAGGTTCGGTTCTCAGATCAGCGATGAACGATGCCACGATCTGCATCATCGTGGTGTATGACACCACGATGATCCATCTCCCAGCGACCGCGCCTATGCTGGGAGATGGTAACTATGGTACACGTCGGGTAACTAAGCGACGCGCGGCGCCTAGTTACCCGATGTGTACCATAGTAACGAGCGAGATCGCGGCTCCACATCGCTGGTGAGTCTGTCTGTGTGACATCTCACCAGCGATGTGAGCGATATTGTAAGCGATTGCGCGTGCACGTGATCGCTTACAATATCGCTAAAGATGTCGCAGCGTGTGACGGCCCCCATATAGACACAACCACAACCTCCCAGACACCATAGAGAGGAGCGTGCGGCAGATAGCGCGTCTACTGCCCTGAGCCTATCTCCTGATATTTACCATAGAGTTTTATATATAAAAGAAGCCAATACCTCCCACACACCATAGAGAGGGGCTCAGGTGAGCTAGAGCGGTTGTCATCTTATCCCTTCCCCGGTTAGTTACCATAGAATTCTTTGTAAAACCGGAAGACAGGAACTATAGTCAGAATTTTAACCCTTTCAGAACCAGCTTATTTTATTTATTTCATTTTCTCCCTTTATCCAAGAGCTTTTTTTTTATTATATTTTTATTTTAATTTTTTATTTATATATATATTTTTTAATTTCTACATTATTTTTTGCTGGACACATTGTATTCTGTAATGTTCATTTTCCTGTATAATGTGCTGAAAATACTGGAGAAAACTTTAAACTTTTATATATATAACTTTTTTATATAAATTTCAATATATTTTTTTCACTATTTGTTTTTCTCCTTAGGAGACTTGAACCTGCGATCATCTGATCACGTGTGCTGTATACAGCAGTGTATCAGTATTGCTGGATATAGCAGAAATCACCGTCTTCTATGAACGTCGGGTTACAGGCTGGTTTTCACAGGAGGGCCGTCATGTGACGTCTTCTGAAGATCCTTGGTTGTCGCGATTGCATTGTGGGTGCACTAATGAGGGGTTTAACCTGCGCTCCCCCCCCCCCCCAACAGTGCACAATAAAGGACCTGGACTCCGCTCAGCTCCACCCACACATGTTGGTGGCAGATGATGGCTGATCATCATCAGCCATCATCTGGCGTGAAAGACGCGGGCTCGGCTTGCGAGACTGAATCAATGGCAGGGAGATGGCCTATGATGGACATAATACATCATAAGGTATCAATTAGCGGGAGATTATCTAGGAATTTCCTGGAGGAACTCATTTTCCCTCATCCCAGATGTCCATAGTCCCGTATATCAGACCATGTTTTCTTGTGTTGCAGGAATTAGTAGTATCAGACCTTGTTGGTGACCCATATGGTGACCATCATCATAGATGGACATGAGAGTGGTGCGTAGTTTGACTCATATGCCCAAATCCGGCCATTCCGATGCCTAAATTCATCCCCTGATAGAGACATGAATGGAGTGAAGGCCTTGGAGGAGATCAGTCAAAATATCTTAAGGTGTTCCCCAAAATCGAGTCACCCAATGTGGAAATGATGGGGAAGATGCCGTGCCATTCCTCCAGCAGGTGAATTTACTGCCCCTAGGAAGCGGACATTGTATATTCCAAACCTGGAGCATCATGACAGCTTCGACGCCCAAAACCAAGAAGAGGGCTGAGAGACGTTTCATCTGGAGGCGTCTGTAAATGGAGACTTGCGAAAAGAACCGGGAGCACGTAAGACACCGTCTCACGGCGCTGATTACTATGAAGTGTCAGGATTTCTGGCTTTTCCAGGCTACCTTTCTTCGCCCTTTGTCAAGATTGAGTTTGCTGTTTCACCATTTTTATATGTTTCCTGTCCTTCGTGCCTTATAAGTTCAGTCCGCATTTCTGACCAGTGCTTGAGTATTTTGTTCCTGCTCTTGCTCAGCTGTGTAATCACCTGCTTCTGCTTTTCAGACTGCTCTGCATTCCTGCTGGTCAATTACATGCTCTAGGCTATCCTAATCCCTCTCCAGCAGCTCTAGTGTGCGATCTACCTGCTGCCAGCTCTGTACAGACTGCTGGGTCTCATGTGAGCCTTTTAAACTGTGTTCTGTTGTTGTGTTTGTTGCAGTGCATTTTCCAGGACTGTTCAGGACTGCATTTACTAACTGCACTGCATAACTTAAGTTCGGGACTTTGATTACCATGTGGACTTGTTTCTTGGACTATACCTTAATCAGACCTCACTTAATGTGAACTGTGTAAACAAGGATCTAAGGACTTTCCTGTATTGGCCTTGCACTTAATAGAGCTGTGTTACTCTCTGGACTCACACCGCTGCCGGCTACGCCATGTTTTTGTGTTATTTCCTGTATTATGTTATTTTTTTGTTGATTTGTGTACAATATAGTTTTGAACTGAAACCTGTCTCTGTTTGGTCATTGACATACGCTGTCAGATTCTTTGAGTTTCAAAGTATTACAGGAATGAACATCAAAAACATCAGAGTTCATAAACGTCATATACTTTCCAATGTGCTCAGTCAAGGTCCTCCAACACCTTCCAAGGCGCCTTCTCTCAGGAGGCTAATAAGAACAATACACCTATCCACAGAGCATCATGTGAGGCCCAGTTATACCTCTATACCACCAATATAGATGGACCTGATAGCTCTAAAGAACATTGAGAAAGAACAATTATCTACAATCTCGGCCCCCGCGGTGTGACCGACACAAAACCAGCGCCTCGTCACCATCCAGGTCACCCTCAGATGGAACCTGTTCTGCTCATGGGCTAAAGAAGAAGAAGTAGACGGCTTTTCTGTGGCGGACCGCCATCAAACGATCTGCCCAGCCTGTAACAGGTAGAATATCACTAGAGAGTAATAGACATGTGTTCTCGGGGGTCACAGGGGGGTTCACCCAGCTCCGCCTTAAAAAAGACCTAAGGACTCTAATATCCCCACTAGTCCTGAGGCCAATAGGAGAAATGAAGCATGCGGGCTGCACGGATAGATGTATGTGTATTATATATAAATAGCGTCAAGGCATCAGTGTTATGCCGTGTCCTGATGTCATCTCTGGACCTGGGGTCAGCAGGTCTCAGCATTTAATAGCTCTCAGGCCTTCTGTATAGCTCACTTACTTGTTGTTTTTGCTGATGTACATTCTCTTCTATGCTGAAGGGGTTAAGGACCTCTCCTACTGGATGAGTATTCTCTTCAGCTGTAGCTTGTGATTGTCTCACCCTTCCACTATATCTACCCACCTCTGGCTCCACTCTATGCCGGAAATCCATAATGTATTCTCACTTAGGTATTTGAGCTTGTTAATGTGAAGCAGAGGTGTTGCTCCTTTTGCAGCAAGCTACTTTCTGGAGAAGTCCCTGGAGTCCATTTATACCTCTTGTGCTACCTGACTTCCCCAAGTGCTTCCTGCTCTCATGCCTTTTCACTCCCTTGTGGGGGAGAGGGGACATCTAAGTGAGTCATGTTCAAGAGTTTAGCAATGCATAAGACCCAGACATCCCACCTTGAGGGGTAATCTTGGGGACAGGATTAGCCTAGGACTCCAGCTTGAGGACAGCTCAGGAGCACATTGTCTCTTCCACTAAACCATTACTGGTTACAATTAGTGCAACCCAACCAGCATCTCCTGCTAAATCAGTTAGATAGAAGATACCTGCGTCTGACCACCGCGCAGGAGCTGTAATCACCCAGACAGACATTAATCAATGGGATGAGTTACTGTATAAGAAGTGCAGAAAAGTATCTGACTCCCTCTGATCACTAATGCTACAGTATATCACACATGTTCAGTGCTGGAACCTGCCGTGACATTGACATCCATAGGATACACTCACTATTCTGCTGGTGCAGTCACTGTGTACATACATTACATTACTGATCCTGAGTCACCTCCTGTATTATACTCCAGAGCTGCACTCACTATTCTGCTGGTGCAGTCACTGTGTACATACATTACATTACTGATCCTGAGTCACCTCCTGTATTATACTCCAGAGCTGCACTCACTATTCTGATGGTGCAGTCACTGTGTACATACATTACATTACTGATCCTGAGTTACCTCCTGTATTATACTCCAGAGCTGCACTCACTATTCTGCTGGTGCAGTCACTGTGTACATACATTACATTACTGACCCTGAGTTACCTCCTGTATTATACTCCAGAGCTGTAATCACTATTCTGCTGGTGCAGTCACTGTGTGCATACATTACATTACTGATCCTGAGTTACCTCCTGTATTATACTCCAGAGCTGCACTCACTATTCTGCTGGTGCAGTCACTGTGTACATACATTACATTACTGATCCTGAGTTACCTCCTGTATTATCCTCCAGAGCTGCACTCACTATTCTGCTGGTGCAGTCACTGTGTACATACATTACATTACTGATCCTGAGTTACCCCCTGTATTATACTCCAGAGCTGCACTCACTATTCTGCTGGTGGAGTCACTGTGTACATACATTACATTACTGATCCTGAGTTACCTCCTGTATTATACTCCAGAGCTGCACTCACTACTCTGCTGGTGCAGTCGCTGTGTACATACATTACATTACTGATCCTGAGTTACCTCCTGTATTATACTCCAGAGCTGCACTCACTATTCTGCTGGTGGAGTCACTGTGTACATACATTACATTACTGATCCTGAGCTACCTCCTGTATTATACTCCAGAGCTGCACTCACTATTCTGCTGTTGCAGTCACTGTATACATACATTACATTACTGATCCTGAGTCACCTCCTGTATTATACTCCAGAGCTGCACTCACTATTCTGCTGGTGCAGTCACTGTGTACAGACATTACATTACTGATCCTGAGTTACCTCCTGTATTATACTGCAGAGCTGCACTCACTATTCTGCTGGTGCAGACACTGTGTACATACATTACATTACTGATCCTGAGTTACCTCCTGTATTATACTCCAGAGCTGCACTCACTATTCTGCTGGTGCAGTCACTGTGTACATACATTACATTACTGATCCTGAGTTACCTCCTGTATTATACTCCAGAGCTGCACTCACTTTTCTGCTGGTGCAGTCACTGTGTACATACATTACATTACTGATCCTGAGTCACCTCCTGTATTATACTCCAGAGCTGCACTCACTATTCTGCTGGTGCAGTCACTGTGTACATACATTACATTACTGATCCTGAGTTACCTCCTGTATTATACTCCAGAGCTGCACTCACTATTCTACTGGTGCAGTCACTGTGTACATACATTACATTACTGATCCTGAGTTACCTCCTGTATTATACTCCAGAGCTGCACTCACTATTCTGCTGGTGCAGTCACTGTATAAATACATTACATTACTGATCCTGGGTTATGTATTATACTCCCGCAGACATATACTGTCTGTAAAGAGCTGTGTCTCTTCACCTATTCATCATTACTGTGCTCTGACATTGAATGAAGTGCAGGAACTGCCGGAGGCTCCGGAGAGCGATCAATTACCAGCCAATCGATAATTACTCCAAGGGAGAATATTGATTTGTTGCATTTCAACAACAGTTATGTCTGTTCAATGCCAAAAATATACTGCATTTGCAGAAAGAGATAAATGGTTCTATGTGTCCCGATGGACCTAGTATATATAGTAAATACCGATATAAATGATGAACCTATGTGGACGTTGGTTGTCCATTGACCTCTACCCAACGTCCTAGAGAAAGAAGGGAACCATCTCATGTGTCACCCTACATTCTATAAAAAGAATGTGTGGCCGACACTGTCGTCACTGGGCGTCATGGAAATCCATGAAGATGTCCCGAGGACATGGAGAACTCAATAGAACCGGACTGGTGGATAGCGGCTCACACAGAGGATACACCAGATGGACGGGCTCGAGACACAAGAGCATTGAGGGAAGGTTGAGTTAGGGGGAAATGCAGAGGATGGTCTTCAGAAGAAGCAGGTAGACCACAAATAGGCAAGAACGGGAATGTGTTGACCAAAGTTTGTTAAACTCCAAGCAACCATTCCAGTTCCAGCGGGTAGGAATAGAGAAGGAATTGGGTAACTTTATTCCAAAGGCAACTATTGGGTCCCATCGTCTAGTGAACTCAAGAGCTATGCCTCACACCATCATCTGCCTCCAGGTCAGGTGAGGAGGTCCACCAGTGATATGTGGACATTGCGGGAAGCATCCAACCGCTATCTTGGGATTCACACATTCCCGCTCAGTAGCTGACCCTTTACCAAAAAAAGAGCACATTGTAGGGCACCCGGGCAAAGAAAATAAGAAGTCAACACTAAGGTCAACATTCCGAGGAAATAGTCAAGAAGAAGGATGAAGACCATTCAAGAAGGTGACGAGAACGAAGTGAAGGAGATCGTCTCCCATGAACTGGTCCGGAAAGGAAGCTCCTCCCGGAATATGAGGGACTTGGTAGGACGGGAAGACTTTGAAGAGTTTGTTTTCAACTTTGAGGATTATGACCTTTGGGAATCCATCAAAAACCATCTGTCCAATCCTGAAGGAGACAACGTCCGTGAGTATCACTAACATTCCCAATGTGTATAGTATTTGTGTTTTTTATTATTCCCAGACACCCTGTAATATAAACCGGAAAGAGGCTCTAGAATGGAGACGTTTCCATAAGTGGTTGGCATTTCCCAAAAGGGTTGTCTAAAGCCACACCACCTTATTCTGTTTGGACCCATAGCCTTGTTCGGCTGGTCACCAGGGGTCTTGTACCCAGGGCTAAGCCAAACCTCCGAGTGTGACTCCTCAATTTCCCTGAATTTGACTCGACTCCACAACCAGGGCTATGAAGTCAGTAAGCCAAACATCCGACTATGACTCCTCAATGGCTCCACGAAATTGAACTCTGACTCCATAACTCCGACTCCATCCAAAATATACTCTTACTACGACTCCATTACTCCAACTCCACAGCCCTGGCTGGCAAGTCAGAAAGCCAAACTGACAACTCCAACTCCTCAATTTACCATAATCCGACTCCAAGTCCACCAAAATGGACACAGACTCCGACTCCACAGCCCTTTTGCACCCCCCCATCCTTTTCTTGGAAGGTTGATGATATCTTCTCCAACCTTTTGTAAATGACTCAGACTTTCACAGATTAATCAAGTTTATAGCGAGACAACTTGGCAATTAGTTGGGTCAAAGATAGAGCAACAAGGCTTCACCAACCTCACATTTATCAACCTCACTGCCATATTAGTCAGAAAAATGATTGATGGTGAACCCCTTTAAGAACCCGAGTATCTTTTTAGAACATTACACCTCCAAGCCGTAGAACAAAGACCCGGAATGAAGGTTACACCATATATGAAAGTTGTAAGTAGTTGTCCCAACCTGCTGATTTCGGCTATAACATCTGACCTTCTGATGGGTTGGGGCTTCCTGACCTTCCACAGATGATGTTAGAAGAAAGAAGGATCTGACCTTTGGAATGTTGGTGGTCAGTCGTTTTGTGTGCAGGAGAGATAAGCAGGTATTAGGGCTTATGATCATGGGGAAATCGGGAGACTTAGTTGTCCTATAGGTCAACAGCTCTTGAGATTGTTGGCTCAAGAAGTTGCAAAAAAGGATTGTGAATCACTTTTGAATGTTGCGGGTAAACAATTTATTTTTGGTCTTCAAACTTCCCTGTGGTGACCATATCGGAGACACAAGTTTTCCTTGTATTGTCTTTATGAACAGCGCAGCAGGAGACGCTTTATGGCAGCTGCAATGAATGGCGGTCAATTGACAGAGAAATGTCCATAGACCAATACAGGAGTGAGACCAGTTTACCCTGTGCAGATAGCGTAAAGACCTTAGTGAGTCAAAAATTAGCGAGCAGTTCACCGTGACCACATAGTGTAGGTGTTGTCTGATGGCTCTGGACACATTGGTCCTGATAATTGGGTCGTTCCCCACCCGAACCCTCCACATTGTTCTAGCTAACCTTGGTTATCGCATTTGTGTAGTTCTGGATATGGAGGAACCTCCAGGACTGCGCAGGCACCTCGTAGCCAAGAACCGCGCAAGCCGGAGGGAAGCCACTGTCTTCCCACCACAGATGAACTGTGCCAAGAAAAAGCCAGAGAAGACGGCTCCTCACGAGGTATGACCTTAGAGCCCCGTGTTTGGTACCTTGACACTTGCCAATGGCTCTAGATGCCACTTTGACCTTTTCTGATATCTCCAGGTCTTTGTGGAACTGAACGAGCTTGTGTGTGAAGGAGCCCATGAGATGCGATGGAAGGAGACCGCCCGCTGGATAAAGTTTGAGGAGGATGTGGAGCAGGACACATCACGTTGGGGAAACCTCATGTGGCTTCACTGTCCTTCCGCAGCCTGCTGGAGCTCAGGAAGACCATCACTCATGGTGGGTTTTGGGGGATCTGTTTGCTCACTGATTTAGAAGAAATGGGTGAAATGATGAGGCCAACAGAAGACACTAAGTCTATATTTGATGTTGCCAATGAACATTGACAGCAGGATGCTGCGGGTACTCCATTGGATATGACCTGTTCCATCTATGGGCACTTATGGCTACCAATGGTATGGGGACATCACCTGTCCCAAATAGTGAATGTCTGCGGCTTTCACATTTTTGCAGCTGGGTTTTTGTAGCTGACATCGATGGGCACCAATGGCTTCCAGTGGTATAGGGGCATGACCTGTCCCAACCAGTGATAGATTGTGCAGCTTTCACATTTTTGGGACTGGGTTCTTTAGCTGGCATCTATGGGCACTTCTGGTTACCAGTGGTATGGAGCCAAGACCTGTCCTAACCTGGGAGAGCCTCATGGTAGATTCTGCAGCTTTTACATCTTTGGGGTGGTATAGCAAATGGGGAATCAGGAGGTAACATGGGCAAAGGCGAACTGGGGAACTAGTTTGACCTTAGACTGGGTACCCTGGCTCACCCTGATCCTGGAGTTACCTCTGAAGGTGAGGATGTCCAGGTCATCACCCTTTGCTCCTGATCAGCCCTAGGCTACCTCCACCCACGAACGAGGAAAACCCAGGAGCTCCTATGGAAGGGAACATTAGCAGTAGCACAGCACAGCGCGACCTCACTGCAAGGGGTCCAAATAGAGACTGAACTCTATCTGTGACACCTGGTGGAGGGAAGTGGAACTACTTAAAGGCTGAGCGAGTGGAGATCAGATCTCTGACACACCCCCTCCTGCAGAGCTGCACACAGCTGCTTTTTTGGCATTAACTCTGGATGTGCCAAAGAAAATAAACTCAAATTTAAATTACAGCAGCAACACACAGACTGCAAAGCACTCAACATGTGACATGGGGCTGGGTTTTTGTAGACTGCATCTATGGGCACCTATGGCTATCAATGGTATAGGGACAGGACCTGTCCTAACCTGGAAGGGTCTCATGGTAAATTACGTGGCATTCACATTTTTGGGGCTGGGTTTTTGTAGTTGACATCTATGGGCGCCTGTGGCTACCAGTGGTATGAGGACATCGGTGTTTGTCAAATTTTAAAAGAGGCAACTCTGAAAGAAGGGGGCTTCTGTTGGTTCTTCTGTGGCTGGCACACGATTATTGGGCATAATGTGGTACTGTGGAAGGCATATTTGATGGCTAATAAACTAGTATGGAAGTATCAGTGGTTTGCTTTCTTATGTAGACAGTTTAGAGCCATTATAAAGGAACAATGCAATGCCTACAGGCCTCTGTAGAGCAAGAGTGACAAATGTCCAACACTTCAATGTTCTGGTGCAGACTGACACTGCGCAGTCAGCCACACAGTACATGTAACATGGTAGTAAATCTCAGTCTAGTGTGGAAATGATATTCAGGATGTTAGACACTCGTCCTCTGTGTCATGACTGCATTCCTTCTTCAGGAGCTGTACTCTTGGATTTGGACCAGACCACTTTGCCCGAAATCGCCCAGATGATTGTAGAGACCATGGTTGTTTCTGACCAGATAAGATCCGTTGATCGTGCCAATGTTTTGCAGTCTCTTTTGCTGAAGCACAGGTAACCTTGAGTGACTTGTAGATTTATCCCGGGGGAATGCCGTACATATATAGATGTAATAATTATTGTGGATATCTCAGGAATCTAGTAGCGTGGGAGCAAAGACAAAACTGAGACAAGGTATTGAAGTGAAAGTCTGTATTAACATGCGTGACAAAAGTTCAAATGATCAGGTGCAGCAAACAAAGCAAAGTTCATAAATCATGCAGGTAATAGTTCATTAAACGATGCCAAACAGAAATAATCAATCAAAAATAGTTCATTAACAGTGATGCCAAACGGAACTGTCTCTTAGCAACAGTTCACACTGGAGGTGGCCATTAACAGAATAGTCTTTAAGTAAGAGTGCACACCTAGGAAGGCCTTGCAATGGTATAGTCTCTAAGAACAGGGGTCACAAGTGTATTTGGAGGCACGGATGAGGCTGTTGAGGTCACTCACAGAAGATCGCAGTGTTTGGCCAAACAGTCAAAATCCTAAATAATCAATGGCATAACATGAAGCTCATGGGCACTGATGCGAAAGCCCCAATGGGGCCCCCAATTATTGCAAACCTTTAATAGCATTAGTCTTTTTCAATAGGCCAAAGGGGCTTTTGGGGCCCCCCTAGACTCCAGGGCCCAGGTGCGACTGCAACCCCTGCACCTGTTGTAGTTACGCCCCTGTAAATAATGTCTCTGTCCCTTTAAGAGGCATCTCTGTCCTAGTGATACCTGTAGGTCACTAGGACCCAGCAGATCTTTTCTTCAGTTTCTTAGTTTACCTCCTGGCTCCCAGGATGCACTGCTGGTGATAGCTGTTCAGGTGTTTCTGGTTGCATCCTAGCTCAAAGCGGTGTTTACTGGAGTCTGTTGGTTTGCTGCTTGGATCTGCTCAAGCTAAGTGTATCTCTTCTCTCTCTGTTTGTTTCCCATGTGTGTTTCTTTAGTTGCTAGCCAGGCGGAGTAGTGATCACCCCTCTGATCCCTGTGTAGTTGTAGTACAGGGACAGCTAGGGCAGGTATCCCATTCGGCAACAGTTACGGAAACTGTATAGGGACGTTAGGGGAGCCAGGTGTCAGCACTAGTTTTTCTAGTGGTCACCATCTCCCCTTGTGGCCTTAGCATCAGGGATTCTTTACCCCCTTCCCTCTCATCATCTTGCGCTGGGTGTCTCCCTACACCCAGCGTGACAACAGGATGCAGTGCAGAGTAATAAAAGCAAAGTCCCGAACAGTCCAGAGCACTGCAACTGCAACAAAATAAACTAACAGTAAAGCCGCTGTGGAGCTTTTTAGAGCAAACTGAGCTTACGTGAAGCGAGGCAGACTGGCAAAACTGAAGCAGAAACACACTCCACACACAGCAGATTGATGCAGGAGGCAAACTGGAAGCAGGTGTAGTTAGCTGGTCATCAAAACGCTGGAGGGAGCTGGAGAAGGAGCAAAACTTGAGAAGCACAAAGGAGCTAGGCATCCAAGCAAAATACTCAAGCAAGGACTGTAAGATGGACCAAGTTAAGTAGGCAGTAAGGCATGGACAGGAATGAGGTAGCAGAAACCATTTTGGCTAAGGGTGAGGAAACACAAAGGTTAATCTGAAGAGCCAGAATCCTGACAGTAGATATGTCTACAGGTCTGATTGGTCTGTAGGAGTTTAGGGTCTTCGGACAATAGATTTTATAGGAAGGATCTTGTAGTACTTTTCTACTGGTTATTCTGTAAATACTAATTGTTATGGTAAAACCTCTATAAACCGGACCCTTAACTTCTCCTGATGAGTCTGTTTTAGAAAATATTTGTATACCCCATAAAATATCAATTCTGAATCCGATTTTTGTAGATCGCTACCTTGTGCCGTCCTCTGTTATGAATGTTCAAATTGACAACTGGGTGTTACCAATTGGAGGCGTGTCCATCACGATCAGTGCTGATTGGAGGGTGTTAGCGTGAGGACACGCCCCCTTCAGGTACCACCTAGTTGTCAATTCATTCAGACATTTCTTATAAGAGTAACAGAAGAAAGATAACAAAATGACTCCTCCATCTCTCTTGTAGTCACCCGAACGATGGCAGAGATTCTCACCGCAGCACATCCACCTCTGGCCCGAGCAACAACGTCCCCCCCAACAGCCCCCCGAAAGACACCGCAACCGGGAACTCCCATAATGACCAAGATAGCAAACAGGTGAGCGATCCGGACCGGGAGGTCTGATACTTAAATAGTGATCGCCTATCCTTAGGATGGGTCATCGATACCAGATGGGAGGAGGTGCGACACATCAATGTCACAGTGGAAACACATGAAGCATCAGTATAATAAGACTATCATAAATAATGAACAGCATGCAACATGTAGAAACAAAAACTGTCCCACCGCCCTCCGGTGACACTTTCTGCCATTTCTGATCCTTCTTCTCTGATTCTGATATAGAAAACAGTGAATGGACCTGACGTTCACCGGCTCAAACACCGGAAGCTGATGGAGAAGATCCCAGAGAACGCGGAGGCCACCGTCGTCCTCGTGGGTCAGTCATGTTCTCTTTATCCAGATAGCTGTCTCTACATGTCTAGCCTCATACAATATTAAGCATTTAGGATCTTTTTTGCCTTATTGGACAAGTGGGTGTGGTTTTGTGAAGATTGTGCCGGGCTCTTTATGCGACATTAGCCAGTGATTGTCCTTCCAAGAGTTGTAACATTGACCCCACGTTCCGACATTATCCGCAGGTTGCGTGGAATATCTAGACAATCCCGCCATGGCGTTTGTGCGTCTCCAGGAGGCCGTCCTGCTGGAGTCCGTTCTGGAGGTGCCGGTTCCTGTACGGTTCCTGTTCGTTTTGCTCGGTCCCTCTCAGTCTAATATGGATTACCACGAGATCGGCCGCTCCATCTCCACTCTTATGTCAGACAAAGTAAGTACACCCTCAACCGGCATGATGCACGGGCTCTGCAGTGAATGGAAAGATCACTCCGGCTGCCCAAAGAGAATCTTATTATGTATCTCTGTATACAGGGAGCTCCCCCTAATGGTGGCTGCAGACAGGATCCTATCATGTATCTCTGTAAACAGGGAGCTCCCCCTAGTGGTGACGGCAGACAGAATCTTATCATGTATCTCTGTATACAGGGAGCTCCCCCTAGTGGTGAATGCAGACAGGATCTTATCATGTATCTCTGTATACAGGGAGCTCCCCCTAGTGGTGACTGCAGACAGGATCTTATCATGTATCTCTGTATACAGGGAGCTCCCCCTAGTGGTGACTGCAGACAGGATCTTATTATGTATCTCTGTATACAGGGAGCTCCCCCTAATGGTGGCTGCAGACAGGATCCTATCATGTATCTCTGTATACAGGGAGCTCCCCCTAGTGGTGGCTGCAGACAGGATCTTATTATGTATCTCTGTATACAGGGAGCTCCCCCTAATGGTGGCTGCAGACAGGATCCTATCATGTATCTCTGTATACAGGGAGCTCCTGTGACGACCGTCCGCTGTAAAGCTGAGCTGCTGGTAAGGCAGCACCCCGAGAAACCCCGAGACCCTTAACCCCTATACAGGGATCTGGAATTATAGCGGAGCCCAGGGGGTAGCTGCCTATGGGAGCAGCAGAGCAGGGAGGTCGTCTAGGAAGGGAAAAAATCAGGAAGCGAAGAACGTAGTCAGGAGTCCGAGTCAAAACCGAGAGGGCAGCGAAGGTACAAAATCGTCAGGCAGTAGCAGAGTCAAAAATCCAGGCAAAGGTCAAGGGCAAAACCAAGAGGGCAGCTGAGGTACAAAATCAATAGGCAGAGGCAGAGTCAGAAATCCAGGCAAGGTCAGAGACAAAACTAAACACACACTATCACTGGGGAACCAAAACTATATCTGGCGGCCTGCAAGACAGGCTCCAATGTACTTGAAGGGCACGGCTACCTCCCATAGGCTGGAGCTCACAACCTGATGACCTCATCCGGACCGCCCCTAGATCCAGGCCAGATGGAGATGCACGACTGGCTCCACCCACGCCACCTCTGACAGAAGAACGCAGGCTGCGCCTAACGGACACCTCTGCAGGGCCCGCTCCTCTGCGACCAACACCACCCAGAGGGGAAACACAGCGGCGCTCAGTGACAGAGGCAGACGTCGCGGGAGCAGTTCCATATGAGGACAAGGCCCTCCTATCACCGGCGCCACCAGCCGAAGGAATCCGGCTCCTCCCGGCGGCCGAGGCAGGAACACCAGCCACCGAGTCCAATGGCGATGTGACAGCTCCCCCTAGTGGGGACGGCAGACAGAATCTTATCATGTATCTCTGTATACAGGGAGCTCCCCCTAGTGGTGATGGCAGACAGAATCTTATCATGTATCTCTGTATACAGGGAGCTCCCCCTAGTGGTGATGGCAGACAGAATCTTATCATGTATCTCTGTATACAGGGAGCTCCCCCTAGTGGTGACTGCAGACAGGATCTTATCATGTATCTCTGTATACAGGGAGCTCCCCCTAGTGGTGGCTGCAGACAGAATCTTATCATGTATCTCTGTATACAGGGAGCTCCCCCTAGTGGTAACTGCAGACAGGATCTTATCATGTATCTCTGTATACAGGGAACTCCCCCTAGTGGTGGCTGCAGACAGGATCTTATCATGTATCTCTGTATACAGGGAACTCCCCCTAGTGGTGGCTGCAGAGATGATCTTATCATGTATCTCTGTATACAGGGAGCTCCCCATAGTGGTGACTGGAGACAGGAGCTTATCATGTATCTCTGTATACAGGGAGCTCCCCTAGTGGTGACTGTAGGCAGGATCTTATTATGTATCTCTGTATACAGGGAGCTCCCCCTAGTGGAGACTGCAGACAGGATCTTATCATGTATCTCTGTATACAGGGAGCTCCCCCTAGTGGTGGCTGCAGACAGGATCTTATCCTGTATCTCTGTATACAGGGAGCTCCCCCTAGTGGTGGCTGCAGACAGAATCTTATAATGTATCTGTGTATACAGGGAGCTCCCCTTAGTGGTGACTGCAGACAGGATCTTATCATGTATCTCTGTATACAGAGAGCTCCCCCTAGTGGTGACTGCAGACAGGATCTTATCATGTATCTTTGTATACAGGGAGCTCCCGCTAGTGGTGGCTGCAGACATAATCTTATCATGTATCTTTGCATACAGGGATCTCCACCACTAGGTGGAGGTTCAAGCAGCCATACTTATATTTAAATACATTTCTATATAATATCTATACAGAAAGTGAAGCTGTAGAGCATAAAATTGCTCTAAAGTAAAGTCAGTTCCCCTTTAATATTAAGCATTTAATTTATTTCATTCACTTAATACAACACCTGTCCCAGAGGTATCAGACATTTGGCTTTTGCTTTATTTCTGTAGCAGTAAAATTACAGTTATTAGAAGCCCCTTGATATTCCCGCACGACCTGCAGATATATGTGTCTTCCATCACGGAGCCGGTGATTGTGACGTTAATTAGATCTTATTAATGATCGGATGGACCCGGAGCATGGTGATGGCGTCCGTCCCCCGGTGCGTCGTGAATGTGTAAATTCCAGGGGTCGTAAAGATCCTCTGACACCGGGTCATTATGTCGCTCCGCTGGGATTGTCTTTTGCTCCTTTCAATTGGTTTAATTACTGTGATGTTACAGTGCAGGATCTATATGAGCATCGGCAATTATAAGGGGGTTATTATCCTCTGCAGACGGAGGGATAATGATGGGATGTGCGGGGCCCGGGTGATGCAGAGCCCGGCTCCCTACACCGTTCTGTCGAGGTTATTATAATGCATAATTTAGTGGCTGCGATGTGCCGGATGCTCGTTTTACTAATATTAAGCATTAATAATGTACAGATAGCAGCATCTACAATTATGGAAATCACTTCATGGCATAGAATGTGCCAGACCTGGCGGTAATTATATTTCAGATACGTGTAGGGATAGACTTAAAGGGAAGCTGTCATCAGGATTTTGCTACGTCAGACGAGAGCAGCATAATGTAGAGACAGAGACCCTGAGTCCACCGATCTGTCATTCACTGAGCTGCTTGCTGTCATTTTGATAAAATCCCAGTTGTATCTGCTGTAGATCTAGCCGTTCTGAGTGTGAAGCTCTATAATCACCACTGATTGGCAGCTTTCTGTATAACCCCGCCCACACCACTAATTGGAAGCTTTCTGTATAACCCCGCCCACACCACTAATTGACAGCTTTCTGTATAGCCCCACCCACACCACTGATTGGCAGCTTTCTGTATAACCCCACCCACACCACTGATTGGCAGCTTTCTGTATAGCCCCACCCACACCACTGATTGGCAGCTTTCTGTATAGCCCCACCCACACCACTGATTGGCAGCTTTCTGTATAGCCCCACCCACACCACGGATGGGCAGATTTCTGTATAGCCCCACCCACACCACTGATTGGCAGATTTCTGTATAGCCCCACCCATACCACTGATTGGCAGCTTTCTGTATAGCCCCACCCATACCACTGATTGGCAGCTTTCTGTATAGCCCCACCCACACCACGGATGGGCAGATTTCTGTATAGCCCCACCCACACCACTGATTGGCAGCTTTCTGTATAACCCCACCCATACTACTGATGTGCAGTTTTCTGTATAAACACAACCACATCACTCATTGACTGTCTTCTTATAACCCCGCCCACACCACTGATTCGCTGCTTTAATATAACCTCGCCCACACCACTGATTGGATGCTTACTGTTTAACCCCGCCCACACCACTGATTGGCAGCTTTTTGATCATATACAATGTACATAGAAAGCTAACAATCATTGATGGCGCAGGGTTATACACAGAAAGCTGTCAGTCAGTGGTGTGGGTGGGGTTATGAATATGCCAGACTACCTTGCAGACAAGTAGTCCTCTAATGATAATCTGCAGATGATTAAACAGTGATTTTATCAAAACTTCAATGAGCAGCCCAGTAAGTGACACATCGCTGGAATCAGGATCTCTGGCCCTACATTATGCTGCTCTCAGATTAGGTGGCAAATACCTGGTGACAGATTCCCTTTAAAGGTAATCTGTCAGTAGGCTCAATCTCCCTATGTTGTCTATATGGGCTTGTAGGTCATGGAAAGCTGAATAAATTGACACCTTGATATCTGATATCTTATTCTAAAGAAATCCACGTTCTTCTTCATATGTAAATGAGCTGTTAAGATCTATGGGCGGGGCCACAGGTCTCTGAGACTCCGCCTCCTATTTATTGTAAATAGAAAGGGGCGTTACCAGTGTGAGACATGTAATGACTGACAGTCTGCTCTCCTGATCTACATGCCTGACACTGGTAACGCTCCTTTTTATTTACAATAAACTCTGGAGGCGGAGTCTCAGGGAGATCTTTGACCCCGCCCCTAGATCTTAACATCTCATTTACATATTAAGAAAAATGTGGATTACTCGTTAAGAGTTAAACATTGGATCGTCCACATCAAGGTATTATTTTATTCAACTTCATGCTTTTTTTGAACCAGCTTTGCTGTTGGTTTCGCTGACGCTTTGTCAGCGGCTCGGCTGCTGGCAGCTTTTTTCTATAAGCACCTTCACCTATGAAAATCTTGGTAGGTCTTTAAGACACCTCCTGATTATCAGACAATCAAATACCAGATTCCAGATTAGTGGAATGTCCGAGTATTTCTCTTCCAGGTCTTCCATGAAGTGGCGTACATGGCCGCGGAGAGACACGACCTTCTGAACGCCATCAATGATTTTCTGGACTGCAGTATGGTCCTTCCTCCATGTGAGATGCAGGGGAAGGATCTCCTCCGCTCCATCGCTGCTTTCCAGAAGGATCTACTGAGGAAGAGGAGGGAGCGAGAACAGCGGCGATCAGCCAAGGAGCACGGCGACCCTAAAGCCGCAGGACTATCGGAAGGTAAAGACGGGCAAGACCTTTACAAACCTCTTCTTTCCGCCATGATACATCCGATTTCATGTCCTTTCTCCTGCGTAGACGCCAGTGAGGTGAAGCCGGAGGATAACGACGATGATGATGATGATGATGACGGTGCGCTGGATCCCCTGGAACGCTCAGGATTTCTATTTGGGGGTCTGATTCGGGACATACGCAGGCGATATGTGAGGTATTGGAGCGATATTAAGGACGGTCTCAACAGTCAGTGTTTCGCGCCGCCTTGTTCATCTACTTCGCAGCTCTGTCTCCGGCTATCACCTTCGGAGGTCTCTTAGGTCAGTTCTGCTCCACCTGACTTACATCCTCCGTTCACATCCAAAGCTGCAAGAGCAATAATCATTAAAAATAACTATGTTGACGGCAAACTATTTGCTTTTTCAGGGGAGAAGACACAAGGACTGATGGGTGTATCCGAGCTCATAGTATCCACCTCAGTGCTCGGGATACTGTTCTCATTGCTCGCGGCGCAGCCTTTGCTCATCATTGGCTTCTCTGGGCCACTTCTTGTTTTTGAAGAAGCTTTTTTCAAGGTAAAAAGAAAAATAATGAAATGTCAGGTGTTTCAGAACTCTGCCTGCTGTCATGCAATAGGGACATGTGTGAAGGGCCATATACTTCGGTGTTAAAAGGCGGCTCCTATAACATGACAGCAAGCAGAGTTCTTGAAAAGTGTGAATAATCAATACAGAAGTCATACTGGAAGATGGTATAACATTGTGCTACAGAGAGAATAAACTTTGTTACCTTAAAGGGGTAAATTACAAAAGTCATCACTTAGGGTACCTTTACACACGGCTACATTTGTAGCTTGTCACCAGGTAACTTACTGGTTGCAGTGAAATCATGGATACATGGTTCTATCTTGTTGCTGTGTACAAATGGAATCATGTATCCATGATTTCACTGCAACCAGTAAGTTACCTGGTGACAAGCTACAAATGTAGCCGTGTGTAAAGGTACCCTTAAGCATAGGATACAAGAAGAGTTTATTATGACAGTTGGTGTGACTGCTGGGATCCCCATCAATTCTGAGAACGAGGGTCCCAAAGTCATCTGTGAAAATACTGGGATCCCCACTGATCCCAAGAAAGAGGGTCCCAAAGTCATGTGTATGAATACTGGGATCCCCACTGATCCCGATGGTCCCAAAGTCATCTGTATATCCCGAGAACGAGGTTCCAAAGTCATGTGTATGAATACTGGGATCCCCACTGATCCCGAGGGTCCCAAAGTCATCTGTATATTCCGAGAACGAGGGTCCCAGAGTCATCTGTATATCCCGAGAACAAGGGTCCCAAAGTCATCTGTATGAATACTGAGATCCCCACCGATCCCAAGAACGAGGGTCCCAAAGTCATCTGTGTGATACTGGGATCCACCCCGATCCTGAGAACAAGGGTCCCGAAGTCATCTGTATGAATACTGGGAACCTCACTGATCCCTAGAACGAGGGTCCCAAAGTCATCTGTATGAATACTGGGAACCTCACTGATCCCTAGAACGAGGGTCCCAAAGTCATCTGTATGAATACTGGGATCCTCACTGATCCCGACAACAAGGATCCCAAAGTCATCTGTATGAATACTGGGATCCTCACTGATCCCGGGAACGAGGGTCTCAAAGTCATCTGTATGAATACAGGGATCCTCACCGATCCCGAGAATGAGGGTCCCAAAGTCATCTGTATGAATACTGGGATCCCCACTGATCCCGAGAATGAGGGTCCCAAAGTTATCTGTATGAATACTGGGATCCCCACTGATCCCGAGGGTCCCAAAGTCATCTGTATGAATACTGGGATCCACCCCAATCCTGAGAACAAGCATCCCAAAGTCATCTGTATGAATACTGGGATTCCCACCAATCCCAAGGGTCCCAAAGTCATCTGTATGAATACTGGGATCCACCCTGATCCCGAGGGTCCCAAAGTCATCTGTATGAATACTGGGATCCACCCTGATCCTGAGAACGAGCATCCCAAAGTCATCTGTATGAATACTGGGATCCTCACTGATCCCAAGAACAAGGGTCCCAAAGTCACCTGTATGAATACCAGGATCCACACTGATTCTGAGAACGAGGGTCCCAAAGTCATTTGTATGAATACTGGGATCCTCACCGATCCCATGAATGAGGGTCCCAAAGTCATCGGTATGAATACTGGGATCCTCACCGATCCATGAATGAGGGTCCCAAAGTCATCTGTATGAATACTGGGATCCCCACCGATCCCAAGAACAAGGGCCCCAAAGTCATCTGTATGAATAGATATCTTCTATAGATAAGAAATAATCTAAAGCAATAATCCAGGCAGCAGTGATGACCCCATGGCGGTGCCACTGTCATATTTCTGAACAGAAAGTCGTTCTGTTCCAAATGTAAGAATAAGTCGAATTATAAATATGGGTTGTTGGTTGTTTTTGTTCAAGGGGTGGGTTAAAAAAAATTATAAATAAACTTTGAATGTTTTAAAGAGAATCTTAATCCACTTATCCATCCCTTAAAGTTCCAAAAATTGATTTTAAAAAATCAAATTAGGTCTATAATTCAGCTCTGACTAATGTGATAATGTATCATTACATCGATCAGAACTTTGTTATTCTGATACAAAGCTCCAATTATGTAGAGAAACCCGATAGAATTTTGACTACCTCAAGACACCACTAGGGGGAGCAAAGGAACTTACTGTGTACTGCTTAGTCAAATTTAAAAAATTGTATGCAATCGGCTCCCTCTGGTGGCTGAAGGTAGGTAGGATTTTTTCCTATAATTATACCAAGATCAACTGAACTCTGCACAATGGTAAATTTTGCCTTACAAAACAATTATGACTTATCTGATGAATCCTCTGCTCTGTGCTCATTGTGGGACTCTGTTTACTTCTCTGTCTTGTTATTTCTTTCCACTTTATCTCTGTAGCCCATCCATGATCGTGGATATTTCTAACACATTGTCTATTTTTCATGCCAGTTTTGCCAGGTGCAGGACATCGAGTACCTGACCGGCCGGGTGTGGATTGGGTTCTGGCTGGTGCTGTTTGTCCTGGTGATGGTGGCAGCTGAAGGCAGCTTTCTGGTCCGTTACATCTCTCCGTTCACCCAAGAAATCTTTGCATTTCTTATTTCCCTCATCTTCATCAATGAAACGTTTTACAAGTTATAAGGTGGGACTTGTGATTGTTTCCCTGACATAATCTCTTAAAGGGAACCTGTCAGCAGGCTTTTGCTACTTCATCTAAGAGCAGAATGATGTAGGTAAAGAGATTCTGAATCCAACGATGTATCACATAGATTACTGGGTGCAGCCATTCTCTCACAATCAGAGCATTTAGTATTAGGCATGTAGCAGAGCGGAGAGCTGTCCCCGCCCACACCAGGCTCTGTATGTACATTGTCTATAGAAAGAGAGCTGCCCCCACCCACACCAGGCTCTGTATGTACATTGTCTATAGAAAGAGAGCTGCCCCACCCACACCAGGCTCTGTATGTACAATGTCTATAGACAGAGAGCTGCCTCCACCCACACCAGGTTCTCTATGTACAATGTCTATAGGCAGAGAGCTGCCCCCACCCACACCAGGCTCTGTATATACAATGTCTATAGACAGCTGCTCCCGCCCACACCAGGCTCTGTATGTACAATGTCTATAGACAGGGAGCTGCCCCTGCCCACACCAGGCTCTGTATGTACAATGTCTATAGACAGAGAGCTGCCCTCGCCCACACCAGGCTCTGTATGTACAATGTCTATAGACAGAGAGCTGCCCTCGCCCACACCAGGCTCTGTATCTACAATGTCTATAGACAGAGAGCTGCCTCCACCCACACCAGGTTCTCTATGTACAATGTCTATAGAAAGAGAGCTGCCCCCACCCACACCAGGCTCTGTATGTACAATGTCTATAGACAGAGAGCTGCCTCCACCCACACCAGGTTCTCTATGTACAATGTCTATAGGCAGAGAGCTGCCCCACCCACACCAGGCTCTGTATATACAATGTCTATAGACAGAGAGCTGCCCACGCCCACACCAGACTATGTATGTACAATGTCTATAGACAGAGAGCTGCCCCCGCCCACACCAGACTCTGTATATGCAATGTCTATAGACAGAGAGCTGCCCCTATCCACACCAGGCTCTGTATGTACAATGTCTATAGACAGTGAGCTTCCCTCACCCACACCAGGCTCTGTATGTACAATGTCTATAGACAGAGAGCTGCCCCCGCCCACACCAGACTCTGTATATGCAATGTCTATAGACAGAGAGCTGCCCCCGCCCACACCAGGCTCTGTATGTACAATGTCTATAGACAGAGAGCTGCCCCGCCCACACCAGGCTCTGTATGTACAATGTCTATAGACAGAGAGCTGTCACTGCCCACACCAGGCTCTGTATATACAATGTCTATAGGCAGAGAGCTGCCCCCGCCCCTACCAGGCTCTGTATGTACAATGTCTATAGACAGAGCTGCCCCCGCCCACACCAGGATCTGTATATACAATGTCTATAGACAGAGAGCTGCCCCACCCCACATCAGGCTCTGTATATACAATGTCTATAGGCAGAGAGCTTCCCTCACCCACACCAGGCTCTGTATGTACAATGTCTAAAGACAGAGAGCTGCCCCACCCCACACCAGGCTCTGTATATACAATGTCTATAGACAGAGAGCTTCCCCCACCCACACCAGGCTCTGTATGTACAATGTTTATAGATAGAGAGCTGCCCCTACCCACACCAGACTCTCTAGAATGTGCTTTGACTGATAGGCATCAATCACAGTATGGAAGTATGCCCTGCGTGTGACAATGTAGTCCTGTAATGGTAATCACCAGGTGATAAAGCCTTTAGTTTATGTAAACAATAGCACACCCTGATAAGAGAAGCAAAGTTGATTTAGTTTTTTAACCCTTACATCATACTGTCCTCAGCTGACATAGCAAAAACCTGCTGACAGATTCCCTTTAAATCAGTGATTTAAACAATTTAAAGGGGCTGTCAAGGTAACGAAAAAGATATTCTGCTTAATTTCTGCCATGTGCTTTAAGTAAAGGAGCAATTATTAAAGAATGGAGCAACTAGTATATTGGCAAAAATAATATAACAATGTAAAATAATAAAAAAATCCTAAATCCTAATATTTATCTCGGTTCTTAGGTGTTTACAGATCACCCCTTCTCAGGACCTACCCGTCTGGAGGGTCAGGGAGCCGCACCGCCACTCTCGGTCCTCGCATGCAGCCGAACACGGCGTTACTATCTCTTATCCTGATGTCAGGAACTTTCCTCATCGCTTTCTTCCTACGGAAGTTCAAGAATAGTCGGTTCTTAGGAGGAAAGGTGGGAGGCGGACGGCACAAGATATAGAGTCAGGGGCTATCTGACTTAATGCTCTCGCTCTAATTGTGTCTTGTTTTTCAGGCGAGGAGGGTTATTGGAGATTTCGGGATTCCCATATCAATTCTAGTAATGGTCTTTATTGATTACACCATAACTGATACATACACACAGGTAGATATTCTTATACCATATCTAAGAATAAGAGAATATAATTACTATAAAACTGCCCCTATGTACAAGAATATAACTACTATAATACTGCCCTATATACAAGAATATAACTACTATAATACTGCTTCTATGTACAAGAATATAACTACTATAATACTGCCCCTATATACAAGAATATAACTACTATAATACTGCTCCTATGTACAAGAATATAACTACTATAATACTGCTCCTATATACAAGAATATAACTACTATAATACTGCCCCTATATACAAGAATATAACTACTATAATACTGCTCCTATATACAAGAATATAACTACTATAATACTGCTCCTATGTACAAGAATATAACTACTATAATACTGCTCCTATATACAAGAATATAACTACTATAATACTGCCCCTATATACAAGAATATAACTACTATAATACTGCCCCTATGTACAGGAATATAACTACTATAAAACTGCCCCTATGTACAAGAATATAACTACTATAATACTGCCCCTATATACAAGAATATAACTACTATAATATTGCTGCTATGTACAAGAATATAACTACTGTAATACTGCTCCTATGTACAAGAATATAACTACTATAATACTGCCCCTATATACAAGAATATAACATACTATAATATGCTCTCTATATACAAGAATATAACTACTATAATACTGCTCCTATGTACAAGAATATAACTACTATAATACTGCTCCTATGTACAAGAATATATAACTACTATAATACTGCCCCTATATACAAGAATATAACTACTATAATACTGCCCCCTATATACAAGAATATAACTACTATAATACTGCCCCTATATACAAGAATATAACTACTATAATACTGCTCCTATATACAAGAAATATAAACTACTATAATACTGCCCCTATATACAAGAATATTAACTACTATAATACTGCTCCTATGTACAAGAATATAACTACTATAATACTGCCCCGTTATACAAGAATATAACTACTATAATACTGCCCCTATGTACATGAATATAACTACTATAATATACCCCTAATATACAAGAATATAACTACTATAATACTGCTCCTATATACAAGAATATAAACTACTATAATACTGCTCCTATATACAGGAATATAACTACTATAATACTGCCCTATATACAAGAATATAACTACTATAATACTGCTCCTATGTACAAGAATATAACTACTATAATACTGCCCCTATATACAAGAATATAACTACTATAATACTGTCCCTATGTACAAGAATATAACTACTATAATACTGCCCCTATATACAAGAATATAACTACTATAATACTGCCCTATGTACAAGAATATATCTACTATAATACTGCTCCTATGTACAAGAATATAACTACTATAATACTGCCTCTATATACAAGAATATAACTACTATGATACTGCCCCTATATACAAGAATATAACTACTATAATACTGCTCCTATGTACAAGAATATAACTACTATAATACTGCTCCTATGTACAAGAATATAACTACTATAATACTGCTCCTATATACAAGAATATAACTACTATAATACTGCTCCTATGTACAAGAATATAACTACTATAATACTGCCCCTATATACAAGAATATAACTATATAATACTGCTCCTATATACAAGAATATAACTACTATAATACTGCTCTTATGTACAAGAATATAACTACAATAATACTGCTCCTATATACAAGAATATAACTACTATAATACTGCCCCTATATACAAGAATATAACTACTATAATACTGCTCCTATGTACAAGAATATAACTACTATAATACTGCCTCTATATACAAGAATATAACTACTATGATACTGCCCCTATATACAAGAATATAACTACTATAATACTGCTCCTATGTACAAGAATATAACTACTATAATACTGCTCCTATGTACAAGAATATAACTACTATAATACTGCTCCTATATACAAGAATATAACTACTATAATACTGCTCCTATGTACAAGAATATAACTACTATAATACTGCCCCTATATACAAGAATATAACTACTATAATACTGCTCCTATATACAAGAATATAACTACTATAATACTGCTCCTATATACAAGAATAGAACTACTATAATACTGCCCCTATATACAAGAATATAACTACTATAATACTGCTCCTATATACAAGAATATAACTACTATAATACTGCTCTTATGTACAAGAATATAACTACTATAATACTGCTCCTATATACAAGAATATAACTACTATAATACTGCCACTATGTACAAGAATATAACTACTATAATACTGCTCTTATGTACAAGAATATAACTACTATAATACTGCCCCTATATACAAGAATATAACTACTATAATACTGCCCTATATACAAGAATATAACTACTATAATACTGCCCTATATACAAGAATATAACTACTATAATACTGCTCCTATGTACAAGAATATAACTACTATAATACTGCTCCTATATACAAGAATATAACTACTATAATACTGCTCCTAAATACAAGAATATAACTACTATAATACTGCTCCTATGTACAAGAATATAACTACTATAATACTGCCCCTATGTACAAGATTATAACTACTATAATACTGCTCCTATATACAAGAATATAACTACTATAATACTGCTCCTATATACAAGAATATAACTACTATAATACTGCTCCTATGTACAAGAATATAACTACTATAATACTGCCCCTATATACAAGAATATAACTACTATAATACTGCTCCTATATACAAGAATATAACTACTATAATACTCCCCCTATATACAAGAATATAACTACTATAATATTGCTCTTATATACAAGAATATAACTACTATAATACTGCTCCTATGTACAAGAATATAACTACTATAATACTGCTCCTATGTACAAGAATTAACTACTATAATACTGCTCCTATGTACAAGAATATAACTACTATAATACTGCTCCTATGTACAAGAATATAACTACTATAATACTGCCCCTATATACAAGAATATAACTACCATAATACTGCTCCTATGTACAAGAATATAACTACTATAATACTGCTCCTATGTACAAGAATATAACTACTATAATACTGCTCCTATGTACAAGATTATAACTACTATAATACTGCTCCTATATACAAGAATATAACTACTATAATACTGCACCTATGTACAAGAATATAACTACTATAATACTGCTCCTATATACAAGAATATAACTACTATAATACTGCTCCTATGTACAAGAATATAACTACTATAATACTGCTCCTATGTACAAGAATATATCTACTATAATACTGCCCCTATACACAAGAATATAACTACTATAATACTGCTCCTATGTACAAGAATATAACTACTATAATACTGCCCCTATATACAAGAATATAACTACTATAATACTGCTCCTATATACAAGAATATAACTACTATAATACTGCTCTCTATGATTATCACAGATATGTGGATGTAACAGACAATGTCACCTTTCCAATTTCGCCTTTCGTCTAGAAACTGAATGTTCCCTCCGGATTGTCGGTGACGTCTCCTGGGAAGCGCGGTTGGTATATCCATCCCATGGGGACATCGAGCCCGTTCCCCCTTTGGATGATGTTCGCCTCGGCCATCCCGGCGCTGTTGGTTTTCATCCTTATCTTTATGGAGACTCAGATCACAACGTGAGTACGACTGATACAATAAGTGTCTTAAATCCTGAACTCAGAGGGGATGTCTAGTTTGGAAAACAAATATCCATTTAGGTAATGTTCAGAAGAATCAACACCTTCATGATGTGGAGCTGGAGGAGGAGGTTATCAATACCATGGATGGCAAGAAGAACAAACACATCAATTCTGGAACAAATCAGGCCAGACATGTCACTGGAAGGAAGGATCACCAAGATACGACTTGTCTGCACATCATAAGAAGAGAGCAATCACTGGAGAAGACATCATGGAGGCAAGAATAGAAGGAACAAGGCGAAGGAGACCAGCTACCCAATGGCTTCATACTATCAAGATAACGGTGTAGAAGACCCTGGTGGACCTATCTGGGCTTGGAGAAAACCCTAGTTGACATTCTAGGCTTGGAGAAGATCCTGGTGCACCTATCTAGGCATAGAGAATAACCTGGTTGACCTATGTAAGCTTTAAAAAGACCCTGGTGGAGTTATCTAGGCTTGGAGGAAACCCTTATGGACTTCTAGGCTTGGAGAAAACCCTGGTGTACCTATCTAAGCTTGAAGGAGACCCTAGTGGACCTATCTAGGCTTGAAGGAGACCCTAGTGGACCTATCTAGGCTTGAAGAAGACCCTGATGGACCTATCTAGGCTTGGAGAAGACCCTGGTGGACCTATCTAGGCTTGGAGAAGACCCTGGTGGACCTATCTAAGCTTGAAGGAGACCCTAGTGGACCTATCTAGGCTTGAAGAAGACCCTGATGGACCTATCTAGGCTTGGAGAAGACCCTGGCGGACCTATCTAGGCTTGGAGAAGACCCTGGTGGACCTATCTAGGCTTGGAGAAGACCCTGGTGGACCTATCTAGGCTGCACAAGATCAGTGCTCATACATCAAGTCGCCATGGCTAGAGATCAAGTAATAATAATCGTTACTTCAGGGGGTACAAACTTGTCTCTGTCTCTGGAGGACCCAGCACCTCTAGTTATTACACAGACAGCTCATTGATATCAGGGTACTCCATGTAATACCTCATTTTCCCTGTGGAGGCACTGCAGGCTGTTGTTTGCTATCATTTATTCATTAAAATCTGATTTTTTTTCTATTTTGCAGAAGTTATTTTAATAGTCTGTTTTGTTCCTGGTTCCTCTTCCAGTCTCATAGTCAGCAGAAAGGAGCGGTGTCTCCAGAAGGGCAGTGGGTTTCACTTGGACCTCCTGCTGATCGGCACTCTGGGGGGGCTCTGCGCTCTCTTCGGGCTGCCATGGCTAACTGCGACTACGGTGCGGACCGTCACTCATGTCAATGCATTGACTATGATGAGCAAAACTGCGCCAGGAGAGCGGCCGCGGATCTCCGAGGTGAAAGAACAGCGGATAACAGGCGTCCTGATCGCTGCACTAGTAGGTAAAGATCAATAAGCAACGTGTCTGTCTGATAATGCACACAGCGATGTCACAGTACAGGATATACACACAGTGATGTCACAGTACAGGGATAATACACACAGTGATGTCACAGTACAGGGATAATACAGACAGGATGTAAGTACAGATAAACACCAGTGATGTCACAGTACAGGGATAATACACACAGCGATGTCACAGTACAGATAATACACACAGTGATGTCACAGTACAGAGATAATACACACAGCGATGTCACAGTACAGAGATAATACACACAGTGATGTCACAGTACAGAGATAATACACACAGCGATGTCACAGTACAGAGATAATACACACAGCGATGTACAACAGGATAATAACCATGATGTCATAGCAATAACACACAGTGATGTCACAGACAGAGATAATACACACAGTGATGTCACAGTACAGAGATAATACACACAGTGATGTCACAGTACAGGGATAATGCACACAGTGATGTCACAGTACAGGGATAATACACACAGTGATGTCACGTACAGGGATAATACACACAGTGATGTCACAGTACAGGGATAATACACACAGCATGTCACAGTACAGGATAATACACACAGTGATGTCACAGTACAGGGATAATACACACAGTGATGTCACAGTACAGGGATAATACACACAGTGATGTCACAGTACAGGGATAATACACACAGTGATGTCACAGTACAGGGATAATACACACAGTGATGTCACAGTACAGGGATAATACACACAGTGATGTCACAGTACAGGGATAATACACACAGTGATGTCACAGTACAGGGATAATACACACAGCGATGTGACAGTACTGTGATAATACACAGAGCGATGTCACAGTACAGGGATAATACACACAGTGATGTCACAGTACAGGGATAATACACACAGTGATGTCACAGTACAGGGATAATACACACAGTGATGTCACAGTACAGGGATAATACACACAGTGATGTCACAGTACAGAGATAATACACACAGCGATGTCACAGTACAGGGATAATACACACAGTGATGTCACAGTACAGAGATAATACACACAGCGATGTCACAGTACAGGGATAATACACACAGTGATGTCACAGTACAGGGATAATACACACAGCGATGTCACAGTACAGGGATAATACACACAGTGATGTCACAGTACAGAGATAATACACATAGTGATGTCCACGGTACAGGGATAATACACACAGTGATGTCACAGTACAGGGATAATACACACAGAGATGTGACAGTCTTTCTACCTACTTGGTTGCAGTACTATATATGACCTCTAGTTGTCACTGTTGTATTATCTCTATTGAGTAATATGGCACTTGTATTTTGCAGATTTTCGGATGGTGGTGTTCTTGTACTCGTCCTCGTCCCCATTGTCTTTTTATGAATTGTTCTATTAATACAACTTGTCTTATGTAACACATCCGTCTACAACCTGTATCTTCATTCTATCAATCTGAATGTATTGATGTGGTTACATTGATTCTCTGTGAACTAAACTCTTTCTTTTATCTTTATGTGTAATGCAGGACTGTCCATAGTGATGGGGGAGATGTTACGTCAGATCCCGCTGGCCGTTCTTTTTGGGATTTTCTTGTATATGGGGGTGACGTCTCTCACCGGAATTCAACTATTTGAGCGACTTCTTCTTATCCTCATGCATCCGAAACATCACCCAGAACACACCTATGTGGTGAAGGTGAGCTCATCCATCCAGTGCTGTGAATGCATCTGACGGAACATTCCATGGCATAAATGGGGGGAATATGTCTACATTGGCTGGATTTCTTTAGCATTTCTATACATGTCCTTAGGTGTGCACATGGAGGATGCACCTGTTCACCTGCGTCCAGCTCTCCTGCATTGTGATCTTGTGGGTGGTGAAGTCTTCTCCAGCGTCACTCGCCTTCCCATTCCTGCTCATACTCACTGTCCCACTGAGGCGCTTCATACTGCCGCGCTTCTTCCATGAGAGAGAACTAAAAGTAGTAAGTAACCATTACATTATTATATGTCATTTCAGAGTTTATATCTAATAAAGCTGAGTGCATGTATGTGTCATAACCCCACCCACTCCACATAGCCCCACCCACTCCACATAGCTCCACCCACTCCACATAGCCCCACCCACTTCACATAGCTCCACCCACTTCAGTCTGCATCTCCACATAGCCCTGCCCACATCACATAGCGCCACCCACTTCACATAGCTCCACCTACTTCACAAAGCTCCACCCACTTCACAGTCTGCATTTCCACATAGCCCTGCCCACATCACATAGCTCCACCCACTCCACATAGCCCCACCCACTTCACATAGCTCCACCCACTTCACAGTCTGCATCTCCACATAGCCCTGCCCACTCCACATAGCCCCACCCACTTCACATAGCTCCACCCACTTCACAGTCTGCATCTCCACATAGCCCTGCCCACTCAACATAGCTCCACCCACTTCACATAGCTCCACCCACTTCACATAACCCCACCTACTTCACAAAGCTCCACCCACTTCACAGTCTGCATTTCCACATAGCCCTGCCCACTTAACATAGCTCCACCCACTTCACATAACCCCACCCACTCAACATAGCTCCACCCACTTCACAGTCTGCATTTCCACATAGCCCTGCCCACTTAACATAGCTCCACCCACTTCACATAACCCCACCCACTCCACATAGCCCCACCCACTCAACATAGCTCCACCCACTTCACAGTCTGCATTTCCACGTAGCCCTGCCCACTCAACATAGCTCGGCTTTCTTTAGGGGCAGGACGTAGCCCCACCCTCTACTACTATAACACTGCCCCTATGATTAGAATGTTGATAGTAATTTACAGACTTTTATATTTTATCCGTTTTTCCATATTAGTTGGATTCTGAAGATGTTGAACCAAACTTTGATGAGGACGGCCAAGACGAGTACAATGAACTCCACATGCCGGTCTGAGACTTTCCCTTCATGACTTGCTCTTTCTGGCGCCATTTTGCCCTTCATCGTCCACTTTTCGTTTTTTTCGCGGTTCCCATCCCCCGACACATGGTGAATCCTGGCCCTGGACCGATCGCTCCAAAACATACCCTGGTCCTAACTATTGTATAGAAGCTTCCGCCACAGAACGATCAATGGAAACCATCGCCTTAAATAGTTTGGTGCCATCCTCAGACTTTCTTCAAGAATCCGACATTAGTCCTTGAAGGACTGAGATTGTCTTACCTCCTTTCCCAGGAGATTGCAGAGGAACAGCTCCCCCGGTGGCCAGTTAATTAAATGCATTCTTAGATTTCCTGCTCTTTTCCAGGTTAATATTGTATTTAGGAAACATTTTTAAATAAATATTTTTTTGTAGGAGTATTTTTTTTTAATTTTATCATGGATCAATCTTTGCCACCTTAACTTGCTCCTCTGCAATAGCGATCACTGGGATGAGGATATTTAGGAGTGCTGACTTGATATCTGTCTTATGGAAGACCTGTGATTGGCAATTTTTTGCATTAAAAACACAAGTTTCTAAGACCACGCCCCTTTTAATAGGCCACACCCACCTAATTTTTTAATATACGGAGTGGTTTATTGCCATTTTTTTTCTCTTAATGTTACAGGGAGAGATCTACATTGAATGGGCAGTAATACATTAAAGGGGATCAAGACGTGGTCTCCTATTCACAGGATTTGGTGATCATTTTTGGATTAGTGGTGGTCTGACTGCTGAGACCCCCACCAATCACTAAAATGAGGTACTCGTCTCCTACCTGAATACACACTCAACCTCCGCTCCATTCATCCCCCGTGTCCACGCTCAGCCTTAGCTCCATTCATCCCCCGTGTCCACGCTCAGCCTCTGTTCCATTCTTCCCCCGTGTCCACGCTCAGCCTCCGCTCCATTCATTCCCCATGTTCACGCTCAGCCTCTGTTCCATTCTTCCCCCGTGTCCACGCTCAGCCTCCGCTCCATTCATTCCCTGTGTCCACGCTGAGCCTCTGCTCCATTCATTCCCCGTGTCCACGCTCAGCCTCTGTTCCATTCTTCCCCGTGTCCACGCTCAGCCTCCGCTCCATTCATTCCCCATGTTCACGCTCAGCCTCCGCTCCATTCATTCCCCATGTTCACGCTCAGCCTCCGCTCCATTCATTCCCCGTGTTCACGCTCAGCCTCTGCTCCATTCATTCCCCGTGTCCACGCTCAGCCTTAGCTCCATTCATCCCCCGTGTCCACGCTCAGCCTCTGTTCCATTCTTCCCCCGTGTCCACGCTCAGCCTCCGCTCCATTCATTCCCCGTGTTCACGCTCAGCCTCTGCTCCATTCATCCCCCGTGTCCACGCTCAGCCTCCGCTCCATTCATCCCCCGTGTCCACGCTCAGCCTCCGCTCCATTCATCCCCCGTGTCCACGCTCAGCCTCCGCTCCATTCATCCCCCGTGTCCACGCTCAGCCTCCGCTCCATTCATCCCCCGTGTCCACGCTCAGCCTCCGCTCCATTCATTCCCCATGTTCACACTCAGCCTCCACTCCATTCATTCCCCGTGTCCACGCTCAGCCTCTGTTCCATTCTTCCCCCGTGTCCACGCTCAGCCTCTGTTCCATTCTTCCCCCGTGTCCACGCTCAGCCTCTGCTCCATTCTTCCCCTGTGTCCACGCTCAGCCTCCGCTCCATTCATTCCCTGTGTCCACGCTGAGCCTCCGCTCCATTCATTCCCCATGTTCACGCTCAGCCTCTGCTCCATTCATTCCCCATGTTCACGCTCAGCCTCTATTCCATTCATCCCCCGTGTCCACGCTCAGCCTCTGCTCCATTCATTCCCCGTGTCCACGCTCAGCCTCCGCTCCATTCATTCCCTGTGTCCACGCTCAGCCTCCGCTCCATTCATTCCCTGTGTCCACGCTCAGCCTTCGCTCCATTCATTCCCTGTGTCCACCATCAACCTTTCCTCCATTCATTCCCTGTGTCCACACTCAGCCTCCACTCCATTGATTCCCTATGTCCAAACATTCAATCCATTCATTCTCTCTTTAGACGCTCAACCTTCCGTCCATTCATTCCCTAATTACATGCTCAACCTTCCGTCCATTCATTCCCTAATTACATGCTCAACCTTCGCTCCATTCATTCCCCGTGTCCACGCTCAACCTTCGCTCCATTCATTCCCCGTGTCCACGCTCAACCTTCGCTCCATTCATTCCCCGTGTCTACGCCCAACCTTCGCTCCATTCATTCCCCGTGTCTACGCCCAACCTTCGCTCCATTCATTCCCCGTGCCTACGCTCAACCTTCGCTCCATTCATTCCCCGTGTCCACGCTCAGCCTCCACTCATTCCCAGTGTCCACTTTCAGCCTCCACTCCATTCATTCCCCATGTCCACATTCAGCCTCTGCTCTATTCATTCCCCGTGTCCACACTCAAGCTTCACTCAATTCATTTCCTGTGTCCACACTCAGCCTCCGCTCCATGTATTCCCTACTCAACATTCGCTCCATTCACTCCCTACGTCCACACTCAACCTTCGTTCCATTCATTCCCTACATCTATACTCAACCTTCACTCCATTCACTCCCTACGTCCACACTCAACCTTCGCTCCATTCATTCCCTATTTTACACGCCCAACCTTCGTTCCATTCACTCCCTACGTCCACACTCAACCCTCGCTCCATTCATTCCCTATTTTACACGCCCAACCTTCGTTCCATTCACTCCCTACGTCCACACTCAACCTTCGTTCCATTCACTCCCTACGTCCACACTCAACCTTCGTTCCATTCATTCCCTACATCTATACTCAACCTTCGTTCCATTCATTCCCTAGTTACACGCCCAACCTTCGCTTTATTCATTGCCTATGTTGCTCCACTATCTCCGCCATTTTCCCCACAAACTGATTCCCCCTTTAAAATACTTAGTTATTCTAACAAATTATTTAAAAAAAAAATGTAGAAAAATATATCAAATGTTAAAAAAGGATGATGAATCGGGACCTTTAAGTCATCGCTCTTTTATAACTTGATGTTTTTTGTGCCGAACTCAGAAAAATGGTGCATGCAATTTATGAATTTTGCAACTTTTTAGTAAAAAATGATATAAAAAAAATGAAACTTTTTAATACCAGGGAGGACTGAGGTACAGTTGTGTTTAATTTTTTAACTTTGAAAAGAAAAAAAAAATTATTAATAATTTTTTTTAAATGTTATTAATTGGTGTAAAACATTGGAAAAGTCGCATGGATGTAAAAATAAAATCACTAAATAAATAATAATTATAATAATAATTTTTATTTATATAGCGCCAACATATTCCACAGTGCTTTACAATACAAAGTTGACATTTAAACAGTCATAAGAAACAATTAGAAAATACAATAAATCATAAAATACAACTTTAAAAAAGGCACAAATTGTTTGAATTTGTCACAAATTAAAAGGTATTAAAAAAGTAAATAAAATAAAGTAAATAAATCTAATAAAATAAAAAGGTGAGGAATGCAATGATGACTCGGACTCAAAGCCTCCTTGTGAGCCAACAAAATGTAAGACAGAAATAATATTAAAAACCAAACAAAAAATGAATTGAAAAGTTTTTAAGAAACTGTTTTTTTAAATATAAACATCATAAAATATGGAAAGTACCGTATGTACATTACAGGAGCATCTCAATAAATTGAATATCATCAAAAAGATTATGTATTTCAGTAATCCAATACATGAAGTGACACACCTATATTATATAGAGTCATTACACACAGAGGGATCTATTTCATGTGTTTATTTATGTTGATGATTATGGCTTACAGCCAATGAAAACCCAAAGGTCATTATCTCAGAAAATTAAAGTAGGGAGGATGATGGGTTAAAATACCACGCTGCCGTATTCCACCAGACATGAAAGGGTGAATATAATATAATTTATTAGTCAACGCGTTTCAGGGCAATATGAATGTTGATTTGTTCCTGAAAAGGCAGGAAGCCTGAGACGTGTTGACTAATCAATATTAAATTCACTCTTTGATGTCTGGTGGAATACAGCATCGCGGTGTTTAACCCTTCATCCTCCCTACTGGGGACTGCAGCAGCCGTGATCTGCTTTTATAGTGGTTGCGACTCTCACAACCACACAAGGTGAAGCCTCTGATACCTATTCAGGACATATTTTATCTCTCAGACCCTTCATCCTCCCTACTTTAATTTCTGAGATAATGACCTTTGGGTTTTCACTAATCATCAACATTAACAGAAATAAAGACATGAAATAGATCCCTCTGTGTGTAATGACTCTATATAATAGATGTGTGTCACTTTATGTATTGAATTACTGAATTAAATTAACTTTTTATTGATGTTCTAATTCATTGAGATGCTCCTGTATATATCATAGATTACATTCAAAATGCAAAGTGTTTGGAGTAAATTATGTTTATCAACATTTTTTGTCAAGTCCCTTCACATCCTGCAGGTGACAGGATTACAGGATTCTGATGCGAGCAAGATCGGTCTCAAGAGGTTCAAGATACAACCAAGACGCCCTCAACATGTCTTGTATAACTCTGATCATCTGCATCTAGTTATAGTTCTTAGGTTCTGATTCTATAATGACTTCATAAAAAAACATAAATCCTTATTTGTCACTCGTGCGTGTGTGTGCCCCATGGTGTGTGAATTGTAGTGTGTACATGATATCACAGCTCACCTCCTCCTCCTGTACAATGGCAGAGTACAGCTCTGTTTGCCTGTTATATGATCATAATGAGGGCACTCTGGCCATGGGCCCCCCTGGAAACCTCGGGCCCAGGGCAGTTGCCCAGATTGCCCTCATTATAATCCGCCCCTGCCTATAAGCATTGCCTGACGGTATTATTGCATGTTGGTCTTATACCATGGCAGCTTTAATTAGTGATTGCCCCACAATAGGAAAAAAAAAAGAAAAAGTACCTTTGAGTGTCAGAATTAGTGTAATTTTTTTTCCCAATGTGGTTGTGTAAATTTATGCAATGACTTTGCGGCCAGGTTCACTCATGAGGAATCGTCCGGCTTCTGTTCTGCAATTGCTGAGGATTAAAATAACTGCGATCAGTGACCTCATCCTCCGAGCGTTGGCCGCGCGCCAGGACAGGAATCACACCGGCCCAAGGAATGAAGGATCTGCTCTAATTGTACTTAACAAGCCGAGAATATTTCTGCAAATCCGACATAAAGACGAGAGATCAAAAGCGAGAAGAAAACAAGACGATGCATTAGAGCTGATGGAATCTTCAAAGTTCTCTTCTTTCTTCCTGTAAACCGCGAGCATCAGAGGAAATATCGACTGTTTTTCTTGTCTGGAGGAAACTTCAAGAGGTAAAATCAGAAGATTCAATGTCCAGATGACACAACTGTGCTGCAAGGTTATCACAAATATCCAAGAACGGCTAATAGATTGTCACATGCGGAGATTAGGGGATAATTCACATTCTAGACATATAGGAGCATTGCAGCAAAACTACACAAAAACTAATATGACAACAAGTAACTTGTAAGTAACTTCTCCCTCACTACTGACTGAAGCCTCTCTACAGACTCTCGTACACGCCATACAGTGCACATGTTCAATCATTCACAATAGATGATGTCACAGCTCACCTCCTCCTCCTGTACAATGACTGATAACACCTCTATATACAGTAGATAACACAGGATCCACCATTCACAATAGGTGATATCACAGCTCTCCTCCTCCTGTACAATGACTGATAACACCTCTATATACAGTAGATAACACAGGATCCACCATTCACAATAGGTGATATCACAGCTCACCTCCTCCTCTGTACAATGACTGATAACACCTCTATATACAGTAGATAACACAGGATCCACCATTCACAATAGGTGATATCACAGCTCACCTCCTCCTCCTGTACAATGACTGATAACACCTCTATATACAGTAGATAACACAGGATCCACCATTCACAATAGGTGATATCACAGCTCACCCTCCTCCTGTACAATGACTGATACCGCCTCTATATACAGTAGATAACACAGGATTCACCATTCACAATAGATGATGTCACAGCTCACCCCTCCTCCTGTACAATGACTGATAACACCTCTATATACAGTAGATAACACAGGATCCACCATTCACAATAGGTGATATCACAGCTCACCTCCTCCTGTACAATGACTGATAACACCTCTATATACAGTAGATAACACAGGATTCACCATTCACAATAGTGATATCACAGCTCACCTTCTCCTGTACAATGACTGATAACACCTCTATATACAGTACATAACACAGGATCCACCATTCACAATAGGTGATATCACAGCTCACCTCCTCCTCCTGTACAATGACTGATAACACCTCTATATACAGTAGATAACACAGGATTCACCATTCACAATAGGTGATATCACAGCTCACCTCCTCCTCCTGTATAATGACTGATAACACCTCTATATACAGAAGATATTACAGGATCCACCATTCACAATAGATTATATCACAGCTCACCACCTCCTGTACAATGACTGATAACACCTCTATATACAGTAGATAACACAGGATCCACCATTCACAATAGGTGATATCACAGCTCACCTCCTCCTGTACAATGACTGATAACACCTCTATATACAGTAGATAACACAGGATCCACCATTCACAATAGGTGATATCACAGCTCCCCTCCTCCTCCTGTACAATGACTGATAACACCTCTATATACAGTAGATAACACAGGATCCACCATTCACAATAGGTGATATCACAGCTCACCTCCTCCTCCTGTACAATGACTGATAACACCTCTATATACAGTAGATAACACAGGATCCACCATTCACAATAGGTCATATCGCAGCTCACCTCCTCCTCCTGTACAATGACTGATAACACCTCTATATACAGTAGATAACACAGGATCCACCATTCACAATAGGTGATATCACAGCTCACCTCCTCCTGTACAATGACTGATAACACCTCTATATACAGTAGATAACACAGGATCCACCATTCACAATAGGTGATATCACAGCTCACCTCCTCCTCCTGTACAATGACTGATAACACCTCTATACACAGTAGATAACACAGGATCCACCATTCACAATAGGTGATATCACAGCTCACCTCCTCCTGTACAATGGCTGATAACACCTCTATATACAGTAGATAACACAGGATCCACCATTCACAATAGATGATGTCACAGCTCACCTCCTCCTGTAAAATGACTGATAACACCTCTATATACAGTAGATAACATAGGATCCACCATTCACAATAGGTGATATCACAGCTCACCTCCTCCTCCTGTACAATGACTGACAACACCTCTATATACAGTAGATAACACAGTATCCACCATTCACAATAGGTGATGTCACAGCTCACCTCCTCCTCCTGTATAATGACTGATAACACCTCTATATACAGTAGATAACACAGGATCCACCATTCACAATAGGTGATATCACAGCTCACCTCCTCCTCCTGTACAATGACTGATAACACCTCTATATACAGTAGATAACACAGGATCCACCATTCACAATAGGTGATATCACAGCTCACCTCCTCCTGTGCAATGACTGATATCACCTCTATATACAGTAGATAACACAGGATCCACCATTCACAATAGGTGATGTCACAGCTCACCTCCTCCTGTACAATGACTGATAACACCTCTATATACAGTAGATAACACAGGATCCACCATTTACAATAGGTGATATCACAGCTCACCTCCTCCTCCTGTACAATGACTGATAACACCTCTATATACAGTAGATAACACAGGATCCACCATTTACAATAGATGATATCACAGCTCACCTCCACCTGTACAATGACTGATAACACCTCTATATACAGTAGATAACACAGGATCCACCATTCACAATAGGTGATATCACAGCTCACCTCCTCCTGTACAATGACTGATAACACCTCTATATACAGTAGATAACACAGGATCCACCATTCACAATAGGCGATGTCACAGCTCACCTCCTCCTGTACAATGACTGATAACACCTCTATATACAGTAGATAACATAGGATCCACCATTCACAATAGGTGATATCACAGCTCACCTCCTCCTGTACAATGACTGATAACACCTCTATATACAGTAGATAACATAGGATCCACCATTCACAATAGGTGATATCACAGCTCACCTCCTCCTCCTGTACAATGACTGATAACACCTCTATATACAGTAGATAACACAGGACCTACCATTCACAATAGGTGATATCACAGCTCACCTCCTCCTGTACAATGACTGATAACACCTCTATATACAGTAGATAACACAGGATCCACCATTCACAATAGGTGATATCACAGCTCACCTCCTCCTGTACAATGACTGATAACACCTCTATATACAGTAGATAACATAGGATCCACCATTCACAATAGGTGATATCACAGCTCACCTCCTCCTCCTGTACAATGACTGATAACACCTCTATATACAGTAGATAACACAGGATCCACCATTCACAATAGGTGATGTCACAGCTCACCTCCTCCCCCTCCTTTATGCAGATATACCTCTGTCCAGGTAAGAGTATGCTTAGATTAGATGCTCAGAAGGCTTCTATATAATATATTGAATCTATTGCTGTTAGGAGAATTCGGAGAAGACCGAGCTGGAGCTTTCCCATCCTCCATCACTGGTGGCCCCCACTGACCCCTCTCGGGGCTCTTTTTGGCGGTTTTGTGAGGTTTCCAGTTGGGCACATCGCTCCTGGACCTGGAAATTTATAAGAAAACAGTCAAAGTCTTCCAACATTTTAATCTTAGAGAAAGTTAGATGATCTACCCACCAAAGGCTGTTTTGGGGCAAATTTGTTCAAGTTACACCCATTTGAGAATAATCTGGCAAAAAAATTTCCCATGTTTTAGAAGAATAGCCATAAACCATAATCATCAACACTAACATAAATAAACACATGAAATAGATCCCTCTGTGTGTAATGACTCTATATAATAGATGTGGTCACTTTAGGTATTGAATTACTGAAATCAATGAACTTTTTGATGATATCCTAATTCATTGAGATGTATTCCATTGGTATCACTGCCCTTGCCCTCTCGTGAATCTCCTCCTACCTTTCTGACCGCACATTGTGTCTCCCACTCCCACACGACCTCCTCGCCCCATCCCCTCTCTGTTGGGGCCCCTCAAGGCTCTGTCCTGGGCCCCTCCTTTTTTCCATCTATACCCTTGGCCTAGGACAACTCATACAGTCCCATGGCTTCCAGTATCACCTGTATGCTGCTGACACTCAGATCTACCTCTCTGGCCCTGACGTCACCTCTCTGCTGTCCACAATCCCGGACTGTCTATCAGCCATATCCTCCTCCTTTTCCTCTCGCATCCTTAAACTAAATGGAGACAAAACCATCATCATCTTTCCTCCATCTCGCACACCTCCCTTACCTGATCTACCACAATAAACTACATCACACTTTGCCCTGTACCTGAAGTCCGCTGCCTCGGAGTGATCCTTGATTCTGCCTAATCATTTAGACCACACATCCAACCTCTCGCCACCTCCTGCCGCCTCCAACTCAAAAATATTTCCAGAATCCGTCCCTTCCTCAGCCTCAATCTACTAAACTACTAGTACATGCCCTCATCATCTCCCATCTCGACTACTGCAACCTCCTCCTCTGTGGCCCCCCTGCTAACACTCTTGCACCTCTCCAATCTGTCCATAACTCTGCTGCCCGACTAATCCACCTCTCTCCTCACTATTCCTCCACTTCTCCCCTCTGCAAATCCCTCCACTGGCTCCCACTTCACCAACGTATCCAATTCAACTACTAACATTGACTTACAAAGCCGTCCACAATGTCCCCCCCATATACCTCTGAACTAATCTCCCGATATCATCCAACTCGTAATCATCGATCCTCCCAAGATCTCCTCCTTTCCTTCACACTTGTACGTTCCTCATCTAACCGCCTGCAAGACTTCGCCCGAGCTTCCCCCATCCTCTGGAATTCTGCACCTCAAAGTGTCTGACTGTCCCCCACACTCGGAACCTTCAAGCGGAACCTGAAAACCCATCTCTTCAGAACAGCCTACAACCTGCAATGACCACAATGCCACCTCACCACCACTGGACCTGGCACTCCACCACCGCTGGACCTGGCACTCCACACCACCGCTGGACCTAGCACTCCACCACCCCTGGACCTGGCACTGCACCACCCTTGGGTCTGGCACGCCACCACCCCTGGACCTGGCGCTCCACCACCACTGGACCTGGTGCTCCACCACCATCGGTCCTGGCACTCCACCACCGCTGGACCTGGCACTCCTCCACCGCTGGACCTGGCACTCCACCACCGCTGGACCTGGCACTGCACCACCCTTGGATCTGGCACTCCACCACCACTGACCTGGTGCTCCACCACCATCGGTCCTGGCGCTCCACCACCATCGGACCTGGCGCTCCACCACCATCAGACCTGGTGATCCTCCACCCCTGGACCTGGCACTCCACCACCACTGGACCTGCACTCCACCACCATCGGACCTGGCGCTCCACCACTCCTGGACCTGGCACTCCACCACCACTGGACCTGGCGCTCCACCACCCCTGGACCTGGCACTCCACCACCACTGGACCTGGCGCTCCACCACTGCTGGACCTGGCGCTCAACCACTGCTGGACCCGGCGCTCCACCACCATCGGACCTGGTGATCCTCCACCCCTGGACCTGGCGCTCCACCACCACTGGACCTGGCACTCCACCACCACTGGACCTGGCACTCCACCACCCCTGGACCTGGCACTCCACCACCATTGGAACTGGCGATCCACCACCACTGGACCCGGCGCTCCACCACCACCAGAGCAGACCCAACCTACTGTTTCCCTCCCCATTGCCCTGTAGAATGTAAGCCCGCAAGGGCAGGGTCCTCTCCTCTCTGTATCGGTCTGTCTCTGTTAGTTTGCTCATTGTATTTTTATCTTGTTTGTATGTTACCCTTTCTCATGTACAGCACCATGGAATCAATAGTGCTCTATAAATAATTAATAGTAATAATAATAATAATAATAATAATAAATCTTGATATATCACCTATTGAGCTTACCATATCTATCTGTCTGAGGAGCATTGGTCTGACTTCCAGCTCCAGTTGCCAGTCACAGTTTACTATCCGTTGGCGGAAGTTTTCTAGCTCCAGCTGCCGCTGTACTCTCTCCAGACGCCTTTGGTTTTCTGGATTTTCTTGGCCATCTCTCTGGATTAGTTTCTGGATCTCGCTGATGTCCTGTTGGAGACCCTGTACCTTCTGCTTGGTGTCCTTCACCTGCTGCTCCAAAGCCTCGGCTCGTCCTGCTCTCCATAGGAGAAACATCAGTTGTTCTCGCACGTCCTTCAGCTCGGCTTGGGACTCCTCATTGGCTTCTGATTTAGTGGCCCCTGATATTTTCTTCGGTTTGGCAACCTGAAACTCATGGTTTATGTGACTCGTCGGTGGGGGGACGATAGTTGAAGGATTCTTACTCCGAGTTTCATGGAGAAGGATCCAGTTCCGAGCTAAATTAGCCGTCACTAGACTTTCTTCAAATATATCTGGAATACAATGTAGTAAACCCGTTGACCGAGAAGGTTTCTGAGAGTCCCGACTCCCCGAGCTGAGGAGAAGCGCCCAACCACGTCGATGGTGGAAGAGTTGCCTGGCGGTACTCATAATGTTACCAGGGGATAGGAGGAGAGTCGCGGGTATTGTTGGGGTCTCTGCCTCATCGTTCATATACAAGTAATCACACAACCGGAAAACCACATGGTCATCAAAGTCATCCTTCATGGTGCCAAGATACCCAACGTAGGACAACAACCAAGAAAAGTACCTTCGGAGTCCTATCCCTTGTTCTCCAGAAGTGGAGGTAGATTGGACATATTGCTCCAGCTTCTTCCAGCTGTCAAAGTTCTCCTTGTGATCTTCCGAAAGCAAAGCCAAGGCTCTCCGCAGCTTCTGCAGGTCAAAGTTGACCCTACATTTCTGGACTTGATCTTCAAAGTCTTTGATCTCATCTCGCAACGATTTATACAGTTTCTCCATGGTGGAAATACAAAAAACTCTATTCCGAGACCATTGTCCAATCAAAAGTCCAAGTTGGGCAAAAATTGTTCGTTCCAAGGTGCAAATCCTTATTTTGAAGCTTTAGAAAGTTGATGTCTCGGATTGTGGCCTTTGTTGCTTTCACCTGTCTCGGGTGTCTCGGGTGTCTCGGGTGTCTCGGGTGTCTCGGGTGTCTCGGGTGTCTCAGGTGTCTCTGCACCTTTCTGAGTTCCTAAAACTCTCTCTCTGGTCTCCAGGTAACTCCGGCAGGTTCAGACCTGTTTAGTTTCTAGGTGACGGCTCTGACCCGTCCGCCCGGTGCTCATTGTGTGGAGGCAGATTTATGAGCTGTAGATCCCCAGCAATATTGATAACATATTGTAAGGCATTGCTACATTAGCGAGTCACTGATGAGAGGCCACAGGTGTAAATGAGCCATATGTACGGTGTGTACAGACCCCAGAGGGGAAGACGTGTCTGCAACAAGTCTGCCATGTGTGAATATGTCCTAACAATCCCTGACGCCGGGAGAACTGGAGCTACAACCGGGCTCAAACCCTTAAGAATGACTGAAATGTGTTTACTGATCATTTACATCAGGGAGAGATCGAGAAGATGATCAGAATACAGACCCCAGACCGGATCCTCCAAATACAGGCCCCTCACTAACTCCCCCTAAATAAATACAGACCCCTCACTAACCCCCCTAAATAAATACAGGCCCCTCACTAACCCCCCTAAATAAATACAGACCCCTCACTAACCCCCCTAAATAAATACAGGCCCCTCACTAACCCCCCCTAAATAAATACAGGCCCCTCACTAACCTCCCTATATACAGACCCCTCATTAACCCCCCTAAATAAATACAGGCCCCTCACTAACCCCCCTATATACAGACCCCTCATTAACCCCTCTAAATAAATACAGACTCCTCACTAACCCCCCTAAATAAATACAGACCCCCTCACTAATCCCCCTAAATAAATACAGACCCCTCACTAACCCCCCTAAATAAATACAGGCCCCTCACTAACCCCCCTAAATAAATACAGACCCCTCACTAACCCCCCTAAATAAATACAGACCCCTCACTAACCCTGCTAAATAAATACAGACCCCTCACTAACCCCCCTATATACAGACCCCTCATTAACCCCTCTAAATAAATACAGACTCCTCACTAACCCCCCTAAATAAATACAGACCCCTCACTAACCTCCCTATATACAGACCCCTCACTAACCCCCCTAAATAAATACAGACCCCTCACTAACCTCCCTATATACAGACCCCTCACTAACCCCCCTAAATAAATACAGACTCCTCACTAACCCCCCTAAATAAATACAGACCCCTCACTAACCCCCCTAAATAAATACAGACCCCTCACTAACCCCCCTAAATAAATACAGGCCCCTCACTAACCCCCTAAATAAATACAGGCCCCTCACTAACCCCCCTAAATAAATACAGACCCCTCACTAACCCCCCTAAATAAATACAGGCCCCTCACTAACCCCCCTAAATAAATACAGGCCCCTCACTAACCCCCCTAAATAAATACAGACCCCTCACTAACCTCCCTATATACAGACCCCTCATTAACCCCCCTAAATAAATACAGGCCCCTCACTAACCCCCCTAAATAAATACAGACCCCTCACTAACCCCCCTAAATAAATACAGACCCCTCACTAACCCCCCCTAAATAAATACAGACCCCTCACTAACCTCCCTATATACAGACCCCTCATTAACCCCCCTAAATAAATACAGACCCCTCACTAACCCCCCTAAATAAATACAGACCCCTCACTAACCTCCCTATATACAGACCCCTCACTAACCCCCCTAAATAAATACAGACCCCTCACTAACCCCCCTAAATAAATACAGACCCCTCACTAACCTCCCTATATACAGACCCCTCACTAACCCCCCTAAATAAATACAGACCCCTCACTAACCCCCCTAAAAAAATACAGACCCCTCACTAACCTCCCTATATACAGACCCCTCATTAACCCCCCTAAATAAATACAGTCCCCTCACTAACCCCCCTAATCAAATACAGGCCCCTCACTAACCCCCCTAAATTAATACAGACCCCTCATTAACCCCCCTAAATAAATAAAGACCTCTCACTAACATCCCTACATACAGACCCCTCACTAACCCCCCTAAATAAATACAGACCCCTCAGTAACCCACCAAATAAATACAGACCCCTCACTGCCAATCAGTGATGTGGGTGGAGTTACACAGAGCTACACTGTGCATAGGTATAAACCTGCCAATCAGTGGTGTGGGTGGGGTTACACACAACTACACTGTGCATAGGTAGAAAGCGGCCAATCAGTGTTGTGGGTGGAGTTATACAGACCTCAGCATTCAGACAACTAGCAGATCTGCAGCAGATAAAACAGGGATATAATCAAACCTGCAGCAAGCAGCACAGTAAGTGACAAATCACTGGAATCAGGTCTCTGCCCCTGCACCATGCTGCTGTCAGATGCGGGAGAATATAATGGTGACAGATGTGGGAACCATAGCTAAACCAGTACCCACCTTGGGCCAGTAGAGGGCAGAGTAACATCCTCTTATGCAAGAAATATGAAGAGTAGAGAAATCTAAGAAATTCCCCTAAATGATGAATAAGGTGTTACCTAATGTCAGGTGATCGTCAGTGCAGTGTGCAATCGGGTTACGCCATTAGGGAATAACCCATAGGGGGCAGCACTGATCTCTGCTGTCCTTGGGTTCAAATCCAACCAATGGCCGAGAGTTTATATATTCTCTATTTTCTTTCTAATTTAGTTTAATTTGAGAAGTTATAACGAACCTCGTAAGGGGACAGGAGCTGATATGACTGATGACAATCTGTGTACAACGCTGTTGTATCAGCAGGAAGAGACGATAACCTAATGGCAAGTGTCCATTGTCCCTACAGCACCCCCGCAGGGCAAACGGAGAATTACAGACTAGAATGAAAGAAAGAGGCAATTATCAGCTACCTTAAGTCCAGATGGATATTACTAACAGACATGTGAAGCGCGTGATGTATCCTGGGACAATTCCTGAATAATTAATCAAAATAAGGAAATGAAAAACATGTATCCAACTTCCACAAAAGAAAATATTACATTATTGGAATGACTCCTGTAGAAACATTTCTTTTTGTTATATATACTATGATTAAGGACGGTTCACACCAGAAACGCGTCAAAAGGACCATGAAGGGTTTCTAGGTTTTTAAATGCTTTTTATTGATGTATCAAAACATGGTTAAAATTGAATTGAAACACGACGCGTTTCAAGCATGAACCATGGATTTGATTAAGAGAAGATTAAGCTTGAAACGCGTCGGTCAGTGCTTCAATTCAATTTTGACCATGTTTTGATACACCAATAAAAAGTAATGTATTTATAGAATAAGTGACACCAAGGATCATCTACAGGAGCCTCTCAATGAATTAGAAGATCATCAATAAGATTATTTATTTCAGTAATTCAATACATAACGTGGCACACATATATTATATAGAGTCATTACACACAGAGGGATCTATTTCATGTGTTTATTTATGTTAATGTTGATGATTAATGAACACCCAAAGGTCATTATCTCAGACAATTACAGTAGGGAGGATGAAGGGTTAAAAACTGTGCTACCGTATTCCACCAGACATCAAAGGGTGAATATAATAGATTTATTAGTCAGGGCTCCCAGAAACATGGCAATATGATATTTATTTGTCCTGAGGAAGAGGCCAGGGAGCCCTGAAACGTGTTGACTAATAAATCAATATTATATTCACCTTTTGATGTCTGGTGGAATACAGCAGTGCGGTGTTTAACCCTTCATCCTCCCTACTCTATATGCACCACGCTGGGGACTGCAGCAGCCGTGATCTGCTTTTATAGTGGTTGTGACTCTCACAACCACACAAGGTGAAGTCTCTGATACCTATTTAGGTCATATTTTATCTCTCAGACCCTTCATCCTCCCTACTTTAATGTTCTGAGATAATGACCTTTGGGTTTCCATAATCATCAACATTAACATAAATAAACACATGAAATAGATCCCTCTGTGTGTAATGACTCTATATAATAGATGTGGTCACTTTGTGTATTGAATTACTGAAATTAAGTAACTTTTTGATGATCTTCTAATTCATTGAGATGCTCCTGTATATATACACAGATAGAAAGATAGATAGATAATACATAGATAGATGATAGATAGATAGATAGATAGATAGATACCGTAGATAGATAGATAATACATAGATAGATGATAGATAGAGAGATAGATAGATGATTAATGGATGGATAGATAGATGGATAGATAGATAGATAGATAGATAGATAGATAGATAGATAGATAGATAGATAATTTCAGAGCCCCAGTTATAATCAATAATTGTTCCCTACTTCTTACAGAACCCCCTGGTTTGGCTTGTTACAATGTGTTTTGTGCCTGTAGTGATGGCGACGTTCCGATAATCCAGACACAGAACGTTCCTTGGATCCGGCCACATCTTTCCGCACAGAGAATAATCATCAGATTCCCCCCCCACACACACAGCCGTCCCCGGGGGCCGCAGCCGTGCTCAGGACACCATATACTTTGATTTTTAGCCATTATCCTGCAGACTGTCACAGCGGGGCCCGGGCCCCTGGGGTCTCATTTATGTCAGGGCCACAGGTTGGAAGCGGTGATTTAATCTGTCCATTGACATGCCCGGGCATCCATTCCTGCCGGCAGCTGCCCCCTGTATATATTTCACCCCCAAATAACCTCTTTTATGTCCACGTAAGTGTCCTCAACTTTTGCCCTTGATGTCCCTATATATAATGTGCATCTGTTCTGGCTCCGAGCCGTGAATCTGTGTCTTCATTGTGCAGAATAAGCGGAATATCTGCAATCTATGATCATCCTCCTCGTGTATGAGCTTTTCCAGATCCCTGAACGGCAAAGTCTAGAATATGGATCTATGCAATGTGATTGAAGTGTAAGGCCCGGTGCACACCGGGAGGTTTGTATTGAGTTTTCTAATGCAGTTTTGTCACGAATCTTTTTGTTTTGTCACTTGTTGCTTTTTTTCTCTTGCAGATTTGATGCAAAAATAAATCTGCATTATATCAGTTCTTACAGCGTTTATCCACCCCAAATGCATGAAAAAAAATGCATAAAAGACGCATTGCATTTTGCATTTTGCATTTTGGTGTTTTTTTCTGGCAGGAAATGCAGATTTGATGCAAAAATTTCTGCAACCAAATACTGAAGGTGCGGCCATAGCCTAGACGTGTACTAATGACTGCAGAATGTGTTGGCGCTATATTAGCAAGCAAAATAAATGAATTAATAAGGTGCTGGTAATGTTTTTTTACAGGAACGAGAATTGGGGGCTATACATTAGGAGATCATTAGGGGTCCAACCGTAAAGACACCAATTAAAATGATGGTGAGGAAAAGACAGCAAAACGCACTTTGTCTAAAAGGAGTCATGAGAAGGGAATAGAGCGGGTGGTGCGACAGTGACAAGTTCTCATTGTGGTACAAGGTCCCATTCTTGAGATAACAGGGGTCCTGGGGGGATTTATCAGACTTTTATGGAATATCCAATGAATGTTTGCGATCAGAATAATTCTTTAAGGGATAAATTAATCACGCAGGACTCCCACTTATATAAGGGACTTGGCAGACCTATGGTCCAGATCACCGAGGACTGGTCAGGATCACCGAGGATCGGTCAAGATCAACGAGAAAAAGTCAGGATCATCAAGGACCAGTCAGGATCACCGGGGACTGGTCAGGATCACTGAGGACCAGTTAGGATCACCAAAGACCAGTCAGGATCACTGAGGACCCATCAAGATCACTGAGAACCATTCAGTATCACCGAGGACCGGTCAGGGTTACTAAGGACCGGTCAATATCACCGAGGATCGGTCAGGATCACAGAGGACTGGTCAGGATCACCAAGAACTGGTCAGTATCACCAAGGACTGGACAGGATCACCAAGGGCTGGTCAAGGTCACTGAGGACTGGTCAGTATGACTAAGGAACAGTTAGGATCACCAAGAACCAGTCAGGATCACCGAGGACCGGTCAGGGTTACTAAGGACCGGTCAATATCACCAAGGATCGGTCAGGATCACAGAGGACTGGTCAGGATCACCAAGGACTGGACAGGATCACCAAGGACTGGACAGGATCACCAAGGGCTGGACAGGATCACCAAGGGCTGGTCAAGGTCACTGAGGACTGGTCAGTATGACTAAGGAACAGTTAGGATCACCAAGAACCAGTCAGGATCACCGATAACCAGTCAGGATCATCGAAGACCGGTCAAAATCACTGAGAACCATTCAATATCACCCAGAACCAGTCAGGATCACTGATAACCAGTCAGGATCATCGAAGACCGGTCAGGATCACTGAGAACCATTCAGTATCACTGAGGACCAGTCAGGATCACTGAGGACTGGTCAAGATCAACGAGGAGTGGTCAGGATCACTGAGGACCGGTCAGAATAAGTCAGAACTGGTCAGGATGACTGAGGACTGATTGGGATCACTGAGGATCGCTCAGGATCACTGAAGACCAGTTGGGATCACAGAGAGGCAGTCATGATCACTGAGGACCAGTCAGGATCACAGAGGACTGCTCATAATCAATGAGGACTCTACTTTCGGTCAGATGAGCGCTTTATTACGTGCCACTGCCTATTACAATCTATTACTAGAAATGTCGCCACCGATGAATTTCTTCACATTTTGCACAACATTTTCAGAATAAAGAGAAAAGAAAACAGAAGTTCCGGAGCGCGGAGCGCGGCATCACGCGATGGAGCGGTGCCTCTGCGGTGTGACTGGCTCTGACCTGGGCTGTACGGTGCGGCACTTCCCCATTTCATGTCGTTGTTGCAGCTTTTGTGGTTTCAGGGTCGGGGTTTTCACTTCCTCTCGCTCCGGTTTGCATTTAGAAGTGACAGTGGGTGAGGCCGAGACCCAAAGTACGACAAAGGTTTCACTTCAGCTCAGTTCACCTTATGGCTGAGAAAGTATCTCACATCGGTGCTGCCCCTACACAGGACGAAGCAGAAAATGCCAAAACCACAGGGACGTCACTTGGAGCCACAGACATTGGGCTAATTCCTGCCATAAACCTTCATGCAGCAAGGACTTGGCACATCCCGGGCACCCGCTCTGTATATGTGAGCAGAGCTGGCACTTCTGTGTCGTGAAGCAGTGGCATAAATTGAAGCTCATGGGCCCCGATGCAAAAGCTCCTACGGGGCCCCCAATTATTGCAAATCTTTAATAGCATTAGTCTTGTTCTATAGGCTAAAGGGCCCGGGTGGGATTGCAACCCCTGCACCTGTTGTGGTTACCCCCATGTTGTGAAAATACCTAATTATGTGTGATCACTGTGGACAAAGCCCAGACAGTAAGGAGGGAATACACGGCACCACCATGAGGACCTGTGGCGCACCACTGGTCTGGCCGCCACCGGGGGTACTGCACTTCTCCATTAGCGGGAGAGTAGTGCCCCTGTTCTCCAGCTACTGGGATGGTGAAATCGAGACCTCACAACCGCAACACACATGTAGGACCCCGGGCAGGGGGTGGTGGGTGATCCCAGGAGGGAGGGCCCAGTCTCAGTGAGGGGAACAGGGAAGTGTAGAGACAGGAGGAGGACAGAGAGGGAGTAGGAAGTTGGAGAGTCGAGAGGTGGTGGAGGTGTTAGCCCCCGCGGGGCTGGTGCAGGGTCACGCTCGCTCCGGGAGGGAAAGACCGGAAAGTGTAGAAGGAGGAAGGAGTCCTTGGGGTGCGGAAGAAGACTTAGATCACCCATACGCCCGTGTCTGGCGGAGGAACAAAGGGGCTGGCGGACGAAACAGGGGACCGGCCCTGAACACAGCGCGGCAGCTGTAGGCCCGAACCGTTGAAACTGGAGGCCATGAGATCTTAAAGAGAACTGTGGCCACGTACCCGGCACATCTCGGAAAAGGCAGCCGTACTAAGGCGCGGTACTAGGAAGCAGTGCCAGTCAATGCCTGTGGCTGTCGGTACCCAAGCTTTGTGCGCGGAGGCGCTGATGAGAGAGGCGCTGAGATTACGACCAGTAGAAGGAACACCGAGAGTGAAAGGAACACTGAAGGTCTTGACAACATCGGCCCGATTCTTGAGAAACAGCTGAACCGGAGAATGGCAGAGGGAAGCAGCTGGCGGCCTGGTCAGAACATTGAAGTAAAGGTACAGAACTCCCACAGAAGTGCGTGAGACTTTTCTCTGCAGCGTCCACTGGCTGCGGAGGCCGCCTGATACACCGAGGTGCTGATGATCCGATGAACACCGGCCAAAGAACGAACTGACTTTCCTCCCCACTGCCCTGGGGATCCCGGTGCGCCCGCGGGGAGCGAAACTATCCAAGCTGCCGGTCATCGTCCCCAGAGGTTCTGCAGCAGCGGCGGGCGCACAGAGCCACACACAGCGGGTGGCGTCACGAATACCCCTTCCCCTTTAGTCCCCGACACCTAGTCTTGAACTGTTAATTGACACCACCAGGGCTACGGAGCCAGGTTGCCACCGTGATGTCCTCCATAAAAAGTACCGAAAGATCCGGCCCGGTTCCGAGTATCCCTATTGCCCTGGAGTGGGCGTGTCAGACCTATAGGTACCGTCACACGCCGCCATATGGCTTTAATATCGCTGGCAATTTGATGTGAGCGCTCACCTCGCACGCGATCTTCCCTTCACACATCGCCACGGCACACGCCACCATCGTAGCTGTGATGTGGCCATACTGTCTGGATAGGGGCGTGCTAGAGTGTGTTTCACGGCGCCCCTATCACTGCCATTGGTGGACAGAACTGCGTTCCCATGGTCAGCCTTGCATGAACGCACGGGTCATCAAATAAGGCGCCTCGGACATGGCCAGCCAATCGGAACGCAGTATCACCCACCAATTGCCGCAGATGCGAAGCAAAAAAACACCATCCAAGCACGCCTATGGGATTGATTTCAGGGCCGCTGTGTACGTCACTATCGCCCTGTCACACGCCACGAAATACTGAAATCGCCTGGTGGGTATCGCCTGATGTCACTGCAGTGCAGGGCAATCAGGCCACGCTCCACCGGCAATTTCTCGCCGTAGAATCGGCCAGTCACATGCCGCAACGCACAGGCGATGGGGTTTCCACATCACTGAATTCGGCAATTGCCAGCGATATGGCGGTGTGTGACGGTACCTTAAGAGGCCTCTGCTACCAACACACCTTGTCTATTCTGCTTGGACAATGTGAGCAGTGTTATGCTGCTGATTAACTCTGCTGTACTGCTGTGTACTCTGCATTGGACTCTGTGAAAAGACCAGCTTTACTAGACTGCTGGTTAATTTTGACATGCCAAAATTGAACGAGTCATGTCTCGGGATTCAATCCGGTGACCCTTTACTGTATGATTGGCTTCCATCTCCTCTGAGCCACAGCAGGTTCAATCTCTGTCTTAGTGCTGACGTTAACCTTCGTTTCATTCTTTTTGGTCAGCAGGTGTTTGCCATTTAGTCTGTCCTATCACATCGCGGGTGCAGCTATTTATACCTTCCTTTTTCTTGTCTTCTCTGCTGTCTGTATTCCCATGTGGATTCTGCTTGGAGTTCTTGCCACACTGTCAAGGATTTATGCCAGTCAGATGGAGAACAGCTGGGTTTAATATCTTTGCTGTCACATCTATCCTATTCCTTACTCCTCCTTAGAGTTAGGTAGTAGGAGGCTATTCTTTCTTGCAGTGGTACTTTACTTTTTTCCACTTTGTATTCATGTTTAATGTTTCCTCACTTTGGGATTTTGTCTATCTCTCCCTACCTTCTTTATTCAGAGATAAAGAGCTCTGCACTTCTCACTTTTTCCTAAGGAAGCACAAGAAAGGCTTGACGGCATTTTAGGCAGCCAGGTCTGAACAGTCATCCCCTTTTTGCAGTTAGGGTTATTCCAGCTGGTGCAGGTGCCACCAGGGACTGTGCAGCTAGAAACCTTAGTCTGTACAGGAATCAATTGGGTCAGGTGCAGCAGTTTCAAGACAGGCCCTATTTTCCCATGTGAGTTACCACGTGTGCATAACAGTCCTCAGTGACAAATCCAGCTCTGTTACCTTGAACCTCATGGCAAACACAGCTCTGCTACACTTCAAACTTTGTTGTTGTAACCAGTCCGCTAGGCTGCACCAATGCCACCGGTCCATGCAGTATTAGGACGGCTCTTCCAAACCAAGAACTTTACGGCCCCAACGCACCGGATGAGACTCAATGCCATATTAGTGTCATGGGTGGCTATAACTGACAAAGATGTATAGAAGCAGGATGGCAGGTACCGCTAAAAGTAATCAGGGGAACTAGTCTCCCCTTAGACTGGGGGTCCCTTGCTGACCCTGTTCCCAGAAATACCTCTAAAAGGTGAGGATGTCTAGGCCGCCACCATTGCCCTGCTCTTGACCAGCCCTGGGCTAACACCCCTTCCTCTCCACCCAGGGACCAGAATAGTCACAGCAACTCCATCCAGGGATTGGGATAGGAACAGCAACTCCAAGTAAAAGCCAGCTTCTGAAAAACCCCAGCAGAAACTGCACACAGCATAACCCAGCTCACAGGTCAAAGAGTGAATGAACTCTTTCAGCGACACCAGCTGATAATGGGAAAATTTAAAGGCTGGGGGAATGGACAACCACGTCACGTGACACATACATGGGCTATTCACCTAGAGAGCCACAGCCAGCTAATACCATGGGCAGCTAAATAAGCACAACTTAAGTACTACAAAGCAGACTACATGTGACACCTAGGAGCTAACACTCACTCAGCGTATCGGACCTTTCCTATAGGGTCCAGTTACTATCTATAGTGCCTTCATAAAGTATTCAGGAGGTATGAATACTTTCTCAGGGTATGTCATATGGGTAATGCATTGACGACATAGACTTTGGAGAACTGACCAGTCAGAATAATGGAGATGCCCTGATGGCAGCTTGTTATGGGGACTCCATCATGGCCTCCTCTTCTTGGTTGGACCGGATTTACATAGTCAAGACATAAGTAAGCCATCACAAGGACCAGCGAAAAAACACCCAAAAAATGCCAATGAACGCACCCTAAGACACTTTAATGTGGTTTTACAAAGCACTACCCCCTTTGTTGACCCATTAGTGGAACCGTCTCACCAAAATTGGGACTGTAGTTGAGTATTTTGTTCCTTATTAAAGGACTTGTCCACCAAATCTTGGCAAACAGCGCCACCCCTGTCACCAGGTTGTGCCTGGTATAGCAACTCCACTCCTTTGAGGTGAAGAGGACTGAGCTGCAATACCATACATAACCTGTAAGACAAGTGTGGCGCTGTTTCTAGAAGATAGTCGCCATGATTTTCTGGAATCAATGTATAAACTTTGATATTCCTAAGGACTATGACAATGTTACTGAAAGTAAGAACGCGGCGTTACTAAATAAGATCAGTCACTTTCATGTCATCACAGGATTTAGTGCTGATACAATGTATCCTGGTGCAGCCACTGGTTAAGACTTCAGGGCGCGCGGCTAATTAACGAACTGACGGCTGATTTCATACTAATTAAATTTGTACAAATAGGGAGCAGCTTATTGTGTCTGCTGACGAGTCAGACAAACGCGCCTGAGGCGGGGGGGGGGGAGCACCGCCGCGGATAAATCAATTTACTCTCTAACATTAAACTACATGAGAAACAGCAACAGTAACAGTACTGTATGATGGGGGAGACCGAGGACCAGTAATGTAATGTGTGTACACAGTGACTGCACCAGCAGAATAGTGAGTGCAGCTCTGGAGTATAATACAGGAGGTAACTCAGGATCAGTAATGTAATGTATGTACACAGTGACTGCACCAGCAGAATAGTGAGTGCAGCTCTGGAGTATAATACAGGAGGTAACTCAGGATCAGTAATGTAATGTATGTACACAGTGACTGCACCAGCAGAATAGTGAGTGCAGCTCTGGAGTATAATACAGGAGGTAACTCAGGATCAGTAATGTAATGTATGTACACAGTGACTGCACCAGCAGAATAGTGAGTGCAGCTCTGGGGTATAATACAGGAGGTAACTCAGGATCAGTAATGTAATGTATGTACACAGTGACTCCACCAGCAGAATAGTGAGTGCAGCTCTGGAGGATAATACAGGAGGTAACTCAGGATCAGTAATGTATGTACACAGTGACTGCACCAGCAGAATAGTGAGTGCAGCTCTGGAGTATAATACAGGAGGTAACTCAGGATCAGTAATGTATGTACACAGTGACTGCACCAGCAGAATAGGGAGTGCAGCTCTGGAGTATAATACAGGAGGTAACTCAGGATCAGTAATGTAATGTATGTACACAGTGACTGCACCAGCAGAATAGTGAGTGCAGCTCTGGAGTATAATACAGGAGGTAACTCAGGATCAGTAATGTAATGTATGTACACAGTGACTGCACCAGCAGAATAGTGAGTGCAGCTCCGGAGTATAATACAGGAGGTAACTCAGGATCAGTAATGTAATGTATGTACACAGTGACTGCACCAGCAGAATAGTGAGTGCAGCTCTGGAGTATAATACAGGAGGTAACTCAGGATCAGTAATGTAATGTATGTACACAGTGACTGCACCAGCAGAATAGTGAGTGCAGCTCTGGAGTATAATACAGGAGGTAACTCAGGATCAGTAATGTAATGTATGTACACAGTGACTGCACCAGCAGAATAGTGAGTGCAGCTCTGAAGTATAATACAGGAGGTAACTCCGGATCAGTAATGTAATGTATGTACACAGTGACTGCACCAGCATAATAGTGAGTGCAGCTCTGGAGTATAATACAGGAGGTAACTCAGGATCAGTAATGTAATGTATGTACACAGTGACTGCACCAGCAGAATAGTGAGTGCAGCTCTGGAGTATAATACAGGAGGTAACTCAGGATCAGTAATGTAATGTATGTACACAGTGACTGCACCAGCAGAATAGGGAGTGCAGCTCTGGAGTATAGTACAGGAGGTAACTCAGGATCAGTAATGTAATGTATATACACAGTGACTGCACCAGCAGAATAGTGAGTGCAGCTCTGGAGTATAATACAGGAGGTAACTCAGGATCAGTAATGTAATGTATGTACACAGTGACTGCACCAGCAGAATAGTGAGTGCAGCTCTGGAGTATAATACAGGAGGTAACTCAGGATCAGTAATGTAATGTATGTACACAGTGACTGCACCAGCAGAATAGTGAGTGCAGCTCTGGAGTATAATACAGGAGGTAACTCAGGATCAGTAATGTAATGTATGTACACAGTGACTGCACCAGCAGAATAGTGAGTGCAGCTCTGGAGTATAATACAGGAGGTAACTCAGGATCAGTAATGTAATGTATGTACACAGTGACTGCACCAGCAGAATAGAGAGTGCAGCTCTGGAGTATAATACAGGAGGTAACTCAGGATCAGTAATGTAATGTATGTACACAGAGACTGCACCAGCAGAATAGTGAGTTCAGCTCTGCAGTATAATACAGGAGGTAACTCAGGATCAGTAATGTAATGTATGTACACAGTGACTGCACCAGCAGAATAGTGAGTGCAGCTCTGGAGTATAATACAGGAGGTAACTCAGGATCAGTAATGTAATGTATGTACACAGTGACTGCACCAGCAGAATAGTGAGTGCAGCTCTGGAGTATAATACAGGAGGTAACTCAGGATCAGTAATGTAATGTATGTACACAGTGACTGCACCAGCAGAATAGTGAGTGCAGCTCTGGAGTATAATACAGGAGGTAACTCAGGATCAGTAATGTAATGTATGTACACAGTGACTGCACCAGCAGAATAGTGAGTGCAGCTCTGGAGTATAGTACAGGAGGTAACTCAGGATCAGTAATGTAATGTATGTACACAGAGACTGCACCAGCAGAATAGTGAGTTCAGCTCTGCAGTATAATACAGGAGGTAACTCAGGATCAGTAATGTAATGTATGTACACAGTGACTGCACCAGCAGAATAGTGAGTGCAGCTCTGGAGTATAATACAGGAGGTAATTCAGGATCAGTAATGTAATGTATGTACACAGTGACTGCACCAGCAGAATAGTGAGTGCAGCTCTGGAGGATAATACAGGAGGTAACTCAGGATCAGTAATGTAATGTATGTACACAGTGACTGCACCAGCAGAATAGTGAGTGCAGCTCTGGGGTATAATACAGGAGGTAACTCTGGATCAGTAATGTAATGTATGTACACAGTGACTGCACCAGCAGAATAGTGAGTGCAGCTCTGGAGTATTATACTGGAGATAACTCAGGATCAGTAATGTAATGTATGTACACAGTGATTCAAACTTATGCACAGATTAAACCTATTGTATATATAAACTGTGATGTGATCAGAGGTGATTACTGAATCTTGGCTTTTCCCAGCTTTGGAGAATGCAGACATCTTTGCTGATGACATCAATTTCAGCCACTGGAGCTGTGATATTGTTGTGTAAGCCTTGTGCTGTGTCATTGATTGATACGACCCTTTAGTATGTAATGACAGGTGAAGCATACAGTAAGAAGTCAGTGACTGGTGATCCATACAGCAATTAGTGGAATGCTTACCTGGTAATTAGAAGTATGTAAAAAAGATCTAGTAAGCATCAATAGAATTGTACATTCTCAAATCTTCAATTTAAGTGCTGCAAAGCTTCATTCTATTACATGCATGAACCTTTAAATCTTTACCTTTAGTCTCAGTTCAGGGACAGAACAGCCACAGTATAATACTCCAGAGCTGCACTCACTATTCTGCTGGTGCAGTCACTGTGTGCATACATTACATTACTGATCCTGAGTCACCTCCTGTATTATACTCCAGAGCTGCACTCACTATTCTGCTGGTGCAGTCACTGTGTACATACATTACATTACTGATCCTGAGTTACCTCCTGTATTATACTCCAGAGCTGCACTCACTATTCTGCTGGTGCAGTCACTGTGTACATACATTACATTACTGATCCTGAGTTACCTCCTGTATTATACTCCAGAGCTGCACTCACTATTCTGCTGGTGCAGTCACTGTGTACATACATTACATTACTGATCCTGAGTTACCTCCTGTATTATACCCCAGAGCTGCACTCACTATTCTGCTGGTGCAGTCACTGTGTACATACATTACATTACTGATCCTGAGTTACCTCCTGTATTATACTCCAGAGCTGCACTCACTATTCTGCTGGTGCAGTCACTGTGTACATACATTACATTACTGATCCTGAGTTACCTCTTGTATTAGACTCCAGAGCTGCACTCACTATTCTGCTGGTGCAGTCATTGTGTACATACATTACATTACTGATCCTGAGTTACCTCCTGTATTATACTCCAGAGCTGCACTCACTATTCTGCTGGTGCAGTCACTGTGTACATACATTACATTACTGATCCTGAGTTACCTCCTGTATTATACTACAGAGCTGCACTCACTATTCTGCTGGTGCAGTCACTGTGTACATACATTACATTACTGATCCTGAGTTACCTCCTGTATTATACTCCAGAGCTGCACTCACTATTCTGCTGGTGCAGTCACTGTGTACATACATTACATTACTGATCCTGAGTCACCTCCTGTATTATACTCCAGAGCTGCACTCACTATTCTGCTGGTGCAGTGCAGTCACTGTGTACATACAGTACATTACTGATCCCGAGTTACCTCCTGTATTATATTTCAGAGCTGCACTCACTATTCTGCAGGTGCAGTCACTGTGTACATACATTACATTACTGATCCTGAGTTACCTCCTGTATTATACTCCAGAGCTGCACTCACTATTCTGCTGGTGCAGTCACTGTGTACATACATTACATTACTGATCCTGAGTTACCTCCTGTATTATACTCCAGAGCTGCACTCACTATTCTGCTGGTGCAGTCACTGTGTACATACATTACATTACTGATCCTGAGTTACCTCCTGTATTATACTCCAGAGCTGCACTCACTATTCTGCTGGTGCAGTCACTGTGTACATACATTACATTACTGATCCTGAGTTACCTCCTGTATTATACTCCAGAGCTGCACTCACTATTCTGCTGGTGCAGTCACTGTGTACATACATTACATTACTGATCCTGAGTTACCTCCTGTATTATACTCCAGAGCTGCACTCACTATTCTGCTGGTGCAGTCACTGTGTACATACATTACATTACTGATCCAGAGTTACCTCCTCAGAGTTTTTTAGGGTGCACCCCTGTTGTAATTAGACCATTTTTGCCATTGCGGCTCTCTCCATATATGACAGCCCTCCGTCTATGGATCGTCCACACTATATTTGCTGGACATTATATTTATGGGATCTCTGTACGTGCTGCTGTGTGCACAGCGGATGTGACCCGTCCCTGTGATACATTACTGGGGTATGTGGATACTGTGGTATAATCCTAGATTCCCATTTCCCTATAACTCAGCACAGACGCCATGGTTTACAGCTGACTCATGACGATGAGATGCACAAGCCAGGATGGTAGATAAGGTCAGATGATGTCAGCGCCATTATTAATCACAACACGATAACCTCAGAGATGACTCCGGAGATCTCACACGCTCGTAATCTGCTCTGTGTAATAATCTGAGTATGAGAAAATGTTCTGCAACCTTCCAATTCAGGGCAGAGACACACTATGCGAGAATCTCTCATGCATCTCACATGACTCACCCGGCCCCTACCTTTCTGAACGGGAGCGAGTCAGCTGATTGTGGTACTATGCAGCTCCTCGCTCCTGTCCAGAGAGGCGGCTGCCGGACCAGGTGAGTCATGTGAGGTGCATGCTAGGATCTTGCATGCAGCTCGCATAAGTGTCTCTGCCCATACTTTGTGTTTTATTCCTTTCCAGTGTCACGATTTCTGCACACTGGTAGAGAATTGGATTGATAGGCAGTTCCGTCCTGTTCTTGGGGGGCATTCAGGGCAAAAGTCACTGATAAGGGGCATCCGGAGCATGATTATATTATAAGTGCCACCGAGACTATTCATACTTTATAACGGACACTGGGGGCATTACCGCATTTCACTCATAGACTACGGGGACATTATTACCTTTATAAAGTGGAGCTTACAGCATTATTACTATATAAGTGGGAAATTCAAGACGACACCCAGGGGGCTTCTCAGATTTCCTTTCATAGGGTGGAAACACACCATGCGAGCTGCACGCGAGTGTCTCGCATGCATCTTGCATGAGTCACCCAGCCCGGCTGCCAGCTCTCTGGACTGGAGCATGGAGCTCCATAGAAACACAAGCAGCTTTACACACTCATTTAGAGAGGTGACGGCCTGGCCGGGTGACTCATACGAGATGCATGCAAGGCACTCTGCCCATAGATTGTGGCTCCTGATCTCTCAGAGCTGAATGGGGCTCTCAAAGTGAGAAGGATCGGGGAGCCCCTACTCTGCATAATAGTAAAGCTATGTTCACACACATAATATTTTGCTGCAGCAAAACCTTAGGGCTTTCTAGCAACTCAAGATTTCTTGGCAGGAGAAAACCTGCATTTTTTAACCCATAGATCACCGCAAAAATCCAGAAAAGAATTGACATGTTCATTATTTCCAAAACGCAGCTAAACCTGTGTCGATTTCAGTTTCTGCAAAGAAATGAAACCAACGTGTGGATCTCCTCCCTCCATCACAGAGGTTTTGCTGGAAATCAAAAACGCAGGTTTATATTAGCATAAAACCAAGGTAAAACGGAGCAAAAATGGAGCAAAAATGGAGAAAAAAGAGTGTGCGAACAGAGCCCAATCTCCCACCGTGTTTCCAGTCTGTACAATCCAAGACTGATACATATTATCTGCACTGATACATTGTAACAACTATTGGGACAGGAAAGACATCTGCAAAAAAGTAAACATGTAAACAACAAAAATAGTGCAGAAACCACTAAATAAACAAAGGGAACATAGTGATGACTCACCCACCTTTGTGTTTGGATCTTTCACCATTTTCAAGATCTCTGTTTGCTGTAATTGAATCTTAAAATTCTCATTAACGTTCAAACGTTGAAATCTCATCTTGTAGAATACATGGTTACAAGGGAATTCAGAGAACCAAAACGTCTCTATAGAAAAATATCTTTATTGGTCCCAGTATACACAGAAGAAAAATGCAAAAATAATGACGTTTTGGCCAACGCAGGGCCTTTATCAAGCCATTAAAAAAAATGCACATTAACGGCTTGATAAAGGTCCTGCGTTGGCCGAAACGTGGTATTTTTTTGCATTTTTCTCCTATATTTTTCTATAGAGAAGGCATTTCGGTGCCTTGGATTCCCTTGTATTTAATGCAATTTTACAACACAATGGAGGGTTGTACCAAGTAGTACGAATGATGGAATGGTGCATGGAATACAGCTGAATACACAGGAGCATCTCAATGATAGAATATCATCAAAAAGTGACTTTATTTCAGTAATTCAATACATAAAGTGACACACATCTATTATATAGAGTCATTACACACAGAGGGATCTATTTCATGTGTTTATTTCTGTTAATGTTGATGATTAATGAAAACCCAAAGGTCATTATCTCAGAAAATTAAAGTAGGGGAAGATGAAGGGTTAACAACTGCGCTGCCGTATTCCACGAGACATTAAAGGATGAATATAATATTGATTTATTAGTCAACGCGTTTCAGGACTCCCAGAGACATGGCAATATGATATTGATTATTGATGATGTTCTAAATTATTGAGATGCAGTATTATATGACCGCTATGGCGTTGGGCTCCATATTGTTGGGTCCGCTGGGGATGGCGCCCCCGCTCGAGGTTAAACGCAACGGAACACAACAGATTAGAAGGAAATGCAGCAGCGAGTAGGGAGTCTGTTCATGGAGCAGGGGCTCCTGGGGGCCCCAAAAGTCCCTTTGGCCTATGGAAAAAGACTAATGCTATTAACGATTTGCAATAATCGTGGGCCCCGTACGAGCTTTCACATTGGGGCCCATGAGCTTCAAGTTACACCCCTGTTAGGGAGGTATTTCTTTTGTATATTTTTTACCTCCCATGGTTCATTAATAAGGAGAAGCCCAGTTGTATCAGTGTAATATACTGCAGCCTCTCCTCCTCTGTGGACAGTGATCACTTACTATCAGGGGCGTAACTACAACAGGTGCAGGGGTTGCGATAGCACCCGGTCCCTGCAGCCTAGGGGGGCCCCAGAACTCTATTTGGACTATAGAAAAATACTAATGCTATTAAAGATTTGCAATAATTGGGGGCCCCATTGGAGCTTTTGCACCGGGGCCCCTGGGCCTGAAGTTACACCACTGCTTACTATGACTATGTAATGGTGATGGGGGACCTTCTCAGGGGTGCTGCTATAGGGGATGCAGTGATACTTGCTGTAGGGGCCATTGACATCATTATTATACAGGAGGTTTTTAGCATTTGCTCCGCAGTCATTTCCGCAGCTTCTGCTGACTCCACCGACCTCCAACAATCTCTAGGACGCAGCACAGCAACCTGCAGCTCCTGAACAAGCAGTGAATTTGCTTATTAATTATGGATGCTGACATGTCGCTGATGTCCTTGGGAATCCACTCTGTGTAAGGATTCTGCAGGATTCCCAGGGGGCGGCCATATAAATAATTGACTCCAGCTCTGAGCAGACGTAATAACAACCCTACAGCCGGGGACGGCAGGTTAATGTATCACTGGGGGTCGGAGCGAATGATCGGTATGAGACAGTATGGGATGAGCTGATTTTGCTTTGATTAGCCAGGAATTCCATGTAAATGTAGGGATACAACACCTAAGGTTCTTATTACATCAGTATTTGTAAACAAACCAGGAGTGGGTGATAAATACAGAAGTGGGGACTGGTTTCTATGCTTTTCCTCCAATTGCTTCACTCCTGGTGTCAAATACTGAGCAAACACTGAACGTGTGAACCTCAATGGTTTGGCTTATAATAGTGCAGCAGTGTTATAAGAGGAGCTACAGATATCAGTTACATTAATGTAGATCAACATTCAAGCTCCTGCGCACTTGACCCTTGTGGGCCCCAATGCAAAAGTGTGAACAGAAACCCAACTAAAAAAGCTAAATGATTGTAAAATGACACTTTGTGATACACTTTGTGTTCCAACATCTCCGATTCTTTTCAGTGAATAGTAACGATCATAAGTACATATGTTTATATTTCTTATTCCAACAGCTCTTCACAGTCATCATCAACATCACTGTCCCCATTGGGGCTCACAATCTATTGTAGATTCCCGATCAGTTTGTCTTTGGAATGTGGGAAGAAACCGGAGGAAACTCACACAAACGCCACAATACAACATACAACATACAAACTCCACAATACAACATACAAACTCTTCAGTACAACAAACAACATACAAACTCCACAATACAACATACAGCATACAAACTCCACAATACAACATACAACATACAAACTCCACAATACAACATACAGCATACAAACTCCACAATACAACATACAACATACAAACTCCACAATACAACATACAAACTCCACAATACAACATACGGCATACAAACTCCACAATACAACATACAAACTCTGCAATACAACATACCAACTTCAGAGTACAACATACAAACTCCACAATACAACATACAACATACAAACTCCACAATACAACATACAACATACAAACTCCACAATACAACATACAGCATACAAACTCCACAATACAACATACAAACTCTGCAATACAACATACAACATACAAACTTCACAGTACAACATACAAACTCCACAATACAACATAGAGCATACAAACTCCACAATACAACATACAGCATACAAAATCCACAATACAACATACAACATACAAACTCCACAATACAACATACAACATACAAACTCCACAATACAACATACAGCATACAAACTCCACAATACAACATACAAACTCTGCAATACAACATACAACATACAAACTTCACAGTACAACATACAAACTCCACAATACAACATACAACATACAAACTCCACAATACAACATACAAACTCCACAATACAACATACAACATACAAACTCCACAATACAACATACAAACTCCACAATACAACATACAACATACAAACTCCACAATACAACATACAACATACAAACTCCACAATACAACATGCAAACTCCACAATACAACATACAAACTCCACAATACAACATGCAAACTCCACAATACAACATACAAACCACAATACAACATATAAACTCCACAATACAACATACAACATACAAACTCCACAATACAACATACAACATACAAACCACAATACAACATACAAACTCCACAATACAACATACAGCATACAAACTCCACAATACAACATACAAACTCTGCAATACAACATACAAACTCCACAATACAACATACAACATACAAACTCCACAATACAACATACAGCATACAAACTCCACAATACAACATACAACATATAAACTCCACATTACAACATACAAAGTCCTTGCAAATCTTGTTCTGGGTGGGATAACAGCCTAAGGCTACATTCACACAGTGTTTTTGATGCGTTTTTTTGCAGATCCATTCTTGCAGTCACTTTCTGCTTCTCAGCCGTCACATACTTTCCAGATTTGTCAGACACAACATTTTGTGAGGATCCATTTTTTGGCTCAAAAACGGATCATCACTAAGAACGAGCGTCAATTTGTGCCGTTTCTATGATCTCTTTTTTCCATTGACACATAGTCTATGAGCTCAAAGAAAAGCAACAGTGAAAAACACAGCAAAAAAAACGATAAAAAAACGATAAAAAAACGCACCGTGTGAACAGGTGATGCATTTTTTGGAAAAGCTGATCCATTTTGCAGCGGAAAAGCAGATCCTCAAATAACGAAACAAAAACCCTGTGTGTGAATGTAGTCTAAGACCCCAGAAGTAATGATGAAGGTTTGTTACACTGAGACATTGTAACAAACTATCAGCATAGGACATTGTGTGACCAATGTACTTTGGCCCCCTTCACACCACGTTTTCTGTCTGCCTGCGTGGTGGATCCTTTAATTTGAAGGACCAGATTGACAGGCACGGATCTGTGCAAACCAAAGGCAATTATGGTCCCGGGGAGAGAAAGAGAGAGAAAGAAAGAGAGAGAAATTGGAGCAGTAAAAACAGGACACAGACGAATCCCTGATGAAATTGACACACAAGGAGGCCATACAGGACCAATCCATGCCCATAGGGATACATTGGACATTGGAGGCCAAAACAGATCCCTGCCGATCCATTTCAAACCAGATACACACAGATCCCCAAAACCGTGGTGTGAATCCAGCCTTATCTGCATCCGATTGCCTAGACTGGATTCTATTGCAGAAGCAGAGAACAATCCCATCATTCCCAGTTATTAGCAGTAAGCAGATAAAGCTGGTAACAAAGTATATTAGAAAGAGGAGACCAGAGAACACTTCCAGGAGATAGAGGAGCAGTCTGTATTCTATTATTGGGGATATATTACAGGAGCGTCTCAATTAATGAGAAGATCATCAAAAAGTGACTTTATTTCAGTAATTCTATACATAAAGTGACACACATCTATTATATAGAGTCTTTTCTTAACAATCCTTTCGTTATCCCGGTTGCTTGTGCACCTTTTTCTACCACACTTTTTCCTTCCACTCAATCCTACATTAATAAGCTTGGATACATCACTCTGTGTACAGTCAGCTCTTCAGCAACGCCATTTTGTAGCTTACCCTCCTTGTGGAGTGTCAGTGACTGCCTTCTGGACATCTGTCAAGTCAGCAGTCTTCCCCATGATTGTGTAGCTACTGAACCAGACTGAGGGACCATTTTAAATGCTTAGTAAGGCTGGTTTCACATTGTGATTTTTTTGCAATCCGTGGCTGTCCGTTGTAAAACAGACGGCCACGGATCAGATTTGGGCCCCATGTTTGCCTATGGACAACAGATCTGCACAGATTTGCTTTTAATGGCATCCAATTTGTGACAGATCAGAGACTGCTCCGATTTTGCTCAGTACACTAAAACTGCTCTGTACCTCTGTAATTTCACTTCTGCAATGTATATATATATGTACATTGCGGAAGTGAAATTAACTAAAGCAAGGGTTAAAAATAAAAAAATAATCTCACCTCTCCAGCGTGTCCCGCGATGCGCGCTGTCTAGCTCCCGGGGCATAAGGACCAGACAGGGTGGGGCTACCCGATCAGCTGATCAGTCACATGACCGCATCAGTTGAGCGGTTTAAATCTCCTGTCCGCCAATCGGTTTTGTTGCTCGGGATATTTAAACTGCTCAGCTGATGTGGTCATGTGACTGATCACATCACGCGCATCACGGGACGAGGAGATTTTTTTTTGTATGTTTAACCCTTGCTTCACTCCCACAATGCATGTATATACATTGACTCTATATAATAGATGTGTGTCACTTTATGTATTGAATTACTAAAATGAATTAACTTTTTGATGATATTCTAATTCATTGAGATCTACTTGTATCTCTGTAAAGTGCAGTACATTGCACATGATAATATTATGAGTCGTATTATAGATTTTGCATTGAGGCTCCTATAATCCTCAGCTTTCACACCAGGCAATCGCCAGAAGTGCAATTCCCTATGACAATTATAAAACTGACTCCAGGACTGATATGTTCAGTGAAGTCATCGTTCTTATAATGGATTTATCATCTCTCTCCTCCCTGGGGTCTCTGTCTCCGGCTCTGGATCTATGGGAGATGATATCACTGATGGGCCCCGGACCCCCCGGGCTGAAGTCAGAGACACAGAGCAGGAGGCAGAGAAGAACAGGGAGGGGAAGGAAGAGAGGTCAGAGGAGGAAAGGGAAGAGGTTTACAGGAGAGTCAGGAAAAGAGAGCGCCGGGGGCCGCACAAAAGAGACGGAGCGCGGACAATGGAGTCATACGTTGCAACATACAGGATACACACGGGAGATACATCTGAGCTATCTGCAGCAGGACTGCTGCAATATCTGCAGGCGTTGTGCATACGTTGTGTTTTTATTGCGTTTTTTAGTACAGATTTGTCACAAAACCTGAAGGCAATCCTGATACCAGTAAAGTCAATGAGAATCCTGGAGTCTCCTGAGCAAATTCTTCTTGCGGATTTGGTGCAGAAATTAATCTGCAGACGTCAATTCTTGCAGCATCTTTACTGCAGAGTTCACACATTGAAATGAATGGGAAAAATCAGCACCGTACACGCATCAAAATACGTTTTTTGCTGCTTGAAGCTCATGGACTCCAATGTAAAAGCTCTAACGGGGCCCCCAATTATTAGGGGTTACCCTACAATCTGCATTTATCACCCACCCACCGGAGCAGAGAAGACTCAATGATTGGAGTGCACCAATCCCAAGCCCAGAACTGAATTGCAGTATTATGTCAGAACTACTTGGCGGTGTCATGTGTAATCCCATTTTCACATATCACTATGGTTATTACCTTATTATTAGTGAGGGGTGAAACCTGGGACCCACACTGATTTTGAGCAAGAGGTGCCTATAATCCTGATTCAGCGCTGCAGACCCTCCATTCTCAAAATCAGTGGTGGTCTCAGAGTTTGAACCCCTATTTATTTACCTTAAATTAGCAATACACAAACTTAGACAATGGGAGACTTTGCATAGTCTGGCAATAAACAATGACTAAGGTCGGCTTCACATTATGATTCAATCCGATCCGTGGCTGTCCGTCGTGTTAAACCAGACAGCCCCGGACCGGATTTTAGTATCCTATTGGGCCGGATGGCAGCTCTCTGCCATCCGTCTTCTATGTGTCCGGGAGAATCCGGGAGGAATCATATTTTTCTACTGGACACAAAATTGGAGCATGTAGTAATTTTGTGTCAGAGGAGAAAAGTCTCCCCAAATTGGATCCTCCCAGATACGGGGCAATCCGGCACTCCCTAACATGGGAGTCTATGGGAGGATCCGGGAATCGGACACCTGCGGCTGCAGTTCAGCATGAGCTACTCTAAACTTCAGCACCAGGGAGCTGTCCCCTGTGAATTGGTTCAGCACCATTTCTCAGGGGACAGCTGAGCTCTGCAGCATCCGGCTGCACACCATATCAGCCGTCCGGTTCTGTGTGATGATCCGGTCCGGGCATGTCCGGTTTAATACGTATCGGATTGAATCGTAGTGTGAAGCCGGCATTAGCAAACATGAGATAAAAAGCAGAAGGTGAATACTTCTGGCCAAATTAAGAATATTAACCTCTGACATGCACTGAGAAAAGCTGTGCACTCATTTTGTCATGTCTCTTTAGCTATAAGGCCATTCTAGATTTCTTTACATTCAAAACTAGAGTGCTGCTTTCCTTTTGTTACAATGTATCGTGTTCGGTATTGCTCCTGTACACATTACATGATGGAGCACTGCAGTTTTCTCTTGTTTCTATTTGTATACACTTGTGGTTATTGTTACATTGATGACTTCTCTTTGGTTTACACCTCTTGTATATAAGTGGCCGAGGACTTGACACTTCTTAAAGGTGTGAATACTTTTGCACGCACTCAATGTGTTTGGCATCTTTGATGTGATCCTGCCACGGCTTTGCTTCATTATTCGATGCCAAGTGTGCAGGAGCGCGGAGCGGCGCCCGGTGTCACATCCACTCCCCGTCACACACTATTTAATTCAGGAGGATAAGGACTGAGGCTAAGCTCCACTCAATGGGCTCTGAAGTGGCTAATCATGGCCCAACCGGAAAAGAGCCCGGCGTGCCACCAAGGCAATAGCAGCACGCTGGCGGCACACGGCCCCGGCCTCCGAGGGATTAAATTATAATCTGGTAACGAGAGGAAATCTATGGAAAGTGGGAGAATGAGCCGGACCGGGAAGATGGGACCGGGGGGGGGGCGATGAGCGCTGGGTTATCAGGTTTCAGGGTGTAATTGGATTTGCGGCATGTGATGTGACAGATCCGGCTCTGCTGCATCTAATTACTGTATACCAGTAGCGGCCACAGACAGATCAGTATACGGGCCCTTTACAGTCTATGGCAGGTGCTGTGTTGGGGAGGTGGTAGGGGCCCCTTGACCTGTTGGGCCCCTGTGCGGCTGACAGGTTGCACTAATCTCGTGTCCACCGATTCATCAGTTTTCTACATCAGCCCAGTGCAGCCCCCAATCAGGGGAATAACTACAACAGGTGCAGGGGTTGTTATCACATCGGGCCCTGGAGTCTAGGGGCCCCCAAAAGTCCCTTTGGCCTATAGAAAAAGACGATTGATATTATACTTTGTAATAATTGGGGCCCTGTTGGAGGTTTTGCATCGGGCTCATGAGCTTCCCCCAATAATCCCAGCAGTGGCTCTGTGCCCCCTCTGTATTATGCTGCACATAGGGACATGTAATATGCGGTTGGCGTCCTTCTAGACAGGTTGATGACACCTATGGCAACTAGTTCTAGGGATGTGTGAGACGTGGGGTTATGGGGGGCTAACACGTCAAATGGAGAAATATTTTGAATCAATATTTTTGGAGGCTTCTATGGCAGGAACATATGGGGCATCTGAAGATATGTAACAAATGGGCATCTGATGCAGGAACATATGGGGCATCTGAGGCAGGAAGTTTACTGTATGGGGCATCTGAGGCAGGAACATCATGGAGCATTGAGGTAAGAACATATGGGGCATCTGAGGTAGGAACATATGGGGCATCTGAGGCAGGAACATATGGGGAAATCTGAGGAGGAACATATGGGGCATCTGAGGCAGGAACATATGGGGCATCTGAGGCTGGAACATATGGGGCATCTGAGGCAAGGAAACATATGGGGCATCTGAGGCAGGAACATATGGAGCATCTGAGGCAGGAACATATGGGGCATCTGAGGCAGGAACATATGGGGCATCTGAGGCAGGAACATATGGGCATCTGAGGCTGGAACATATGGGGCATCTGAGGCAGGAACATATGGGGCATCTGAGGCAGGAACATATGGAGCATCTGAGGCAGGAACATATGGGGCATCTGAGGCAGGAACATATTGGGGAATTTTGAGGCAGGAACATATGGGCATTTGAGGCAGGAACATATGGGGCATCTGAGGCAGGAACATATGGGGCATCTGAGGAGGACCATATGGGGTATCTGAGGCAGGAACATATGGGGCATCTGAGGCAGGAACATATGGGTCATCTGAGGAAGGAACATATGGGGCATCTGAGGCAGGAACATGGGGTATCTTGAGGAAGGAACATATGGGGAATCTAAGGCAGGAACAATGAGGGCATCTGAGACAGGAACATATGGGACATCTGAGGAGGAACATAAGGGTTGTCTGAGGCAGGAACATATGGGGCATCTGAGGCAGGAACATATGGGGCATCTGAGGCAGGAACATATGGGGCATCTGAGGCAGGAACATATGGGGCATCTGAGGCAGGAACATATGGGGCATCTGAGGTTGATGCAGGTCATCTAAGATGGAGTTATGGAAATCTGAAGAAGGAACTTATGAGGTGTCTGAAGCAGTCACTTATAGGGCACAGCAAGGCGGGCACTTATAGGGCATATGAAGATGTTATGGGGCCGGTACAGCAGGCGCCCCTTTATTTTCTGTCTTGTGTTATCTGGTCATATATGTCAGTCAGCTCATGTAGGAGGGCAGCGGACGATCCCCCCAGTGTCTGCCCCTGGGGGAAAGGATTAAACATGGTGATTGCACATACTGATTGTTACCCCCCTGGAGATAAGTCTGGAGGGGACACAGGGTCCGGCAGCTGCTTATCTCCCCAGGGCAGACGTCACATATTCAGCTGACGGCGTCTGATGTGAACAGTCGGATTTACATTAATGGATCAATCTCAGTTTTCTTTACCCAACAATCAAAAATCAAAACAGCTGTCACCCCGAGGATCACATAGAGAGGCTGCACCGAGCCCCCCTGAGATCAAAGGGACGGGGGCCACAGCATGTGGGCAGGGGCCCCCCAATCTGTGAGACTTGTAAATGACGCTCTGTTATAGGGGATCTGTGGGTGACGCTCTGTTATGGGGGATCTGTGGATGACGCTCTGTTATGGGGGATCTGTGGATGACGCTCTGTTATGGGGGATCTGTGGGTGACGCTCTGTTATGGGGATCTGTGGGTGACGTTCTGTTATGGGGGATCTGTGGATGACCTCTGTTATGGGGATCTGTGGGTGACGCTCTGTTATGGGGGATCTGTGGATGACGCTCTGTTATGGGGGATCTGTGGATGACGCTCTGTTATGGGGGATCTGTGGATGACGCTCTGTTATGGGGGATCTGTGGGTGACTTTCTGTTATGGAGGATCTGTGGATGACGCTCTGTTATGGGGGATCTGTGGGTGACGCTCTGTTATGAGGGATCTGTGGATGACGCTCTGTTATGGGGGATCTGTGGATGACGCTCTGTTATGGGGGATCTGTGGGTGACGCTCTGTTATGGGGGATCTGTGGATGACGCTCTGTTATGGGGGATCTGTGGGTGACGCTCTGTTATGGGGATCTGTGGGTGACGCTCTGTTATGGGGGATCTGTGGGTGATGATCTGTTATGGGGGATCTGTGGTGACGCTCTGTTATGGGGGATCTGTGGATGACGCTCTGTTATGGGGGATCTGTGGATGAGCTCTGTTATGGGGGATCTGTGGATGATGCTCTGTTATGGAGGATCTGTGGATGACGCTCTGTTATGGGGGATATGTGGGTGACGCTCTGTTATGGAGGATCTGTGGATGACGCTCTGTTATGGGGGATCTGTGGATGACGCTCTGTTATGGGGGATCTGTGGAGGACGCTCTGTTATGGGGGATCTGTGGGTGACGCTCTGTTATGGGGGATCTGTGGGTGACGCTCTGTTATGGGGGATCTGGGGATGACGCTCTGTTATGGGGGATCTGTGGGTGATGACGCCTGTTATGGGGGATCTGTGGATGACGCTCTGTTATGGGGGATCTGTGGATGACGCTCTGTTATGGGGGATCTGTGGGTGACGCTCTGTTATGGGGGATCTGTGGGATGACGCTCTGTTATGGGGGATCTGTGGATGACGATCTGTTATGGGGATCTGTGGATGACGCTCTGTTATGGGGGATCTGTGGATGACACTTGTTATGGAGGATCTGTGGTGACGCTCTGTTATGGGGGATCTGTGGATGACGCTCTGTTATGGGGGATCTGTGGATGACGCTCTGTTATGGGGGATCTGTGGATGACGCTCTGTTATGGGGGATCTGTGGATGACGCTCTGTTATGGGGGATCTGTGGATGACGCTCTGTTATGGGGGATCTGTGGTGACGCTCTGTTATGGGATTGTGGATGCTGTATGGGGATCTGTACGCTCTGTTATGGGGATCTGTGGATGACGCTCTGTTATGGGGGATCTGTGGATGACGCTCTGTTATGGGGGATCTGGGATGACGCTCTGTTATGGGGATCTGTGGATGACGCTCTGTTATGGGGATCTGTGGATGACGCTCTGTTATGGGGGATCTGTGGACGCTTTTGGGGTCTGTGAACGCTCTGTTATGGGGGATCTGTGGGTGACTCTCTGTTATGGGGGATCTGTGGATGACGCTCTGTTATGGGGGATCTGTGGGTGACGCTCTGTTATGGGGGATCTGTGGATGACGTTCTGTTATGGGGGATCTGTGGATGACGTTCTGTTATGGGGGATCTGTGGATGACGCTCTGTTATGGGGGATCTGTGGGTGACGCTCTGTTATGGGGGATCAGTGGGTGACGCTCTGTTATGGGGGATCTATGGGTGACGCTCTGTTATGGGGGATCTGTGGATGACGCTCTGTTATGGGGGATCTGCGGATGACGCTCTGTTATGGGGGATCTGTGGGTGACGCTCTGTTATGGGGGATCAGTGGGTGACGCTCTGTTATGGGGGATCTATGGGTGACGCTCTGTTATGGGGGATCTGTGGATGACGCTCTGTTATGGGGGATCTGTGGATGACGTTCTGTTATGGGGGATCTGTGGATGACGCTCTGTTATGGGGGATCTGTGGATGACGCTCTGTTATGGAGGATCTGTGGGTGACGCTCTGTTATGGGGGATCTGTGGATGACGCTCTGTTATGGGGGATCTGTGGATGACGCTCTGTTATGGAGGATCTGTGGGTGACGCTCTGTTATGGGGGATCTGTGGGTGACGCTCTGTTATGGAGGATCTGTGGGTGACGCTCTGTTATGGGGGATCTGTGGGTGACGCTCTGTTATGGGGGATCTGTGGGTGACGCTCTGTTATGGGGGATCTGTGGATGACGCTCTGTTATGGGGGATCTGTGGATGACGCTCTGTTATGGGGGATCTGTGGATGACGCTCTGTTATGGGGGATCTGTGGGTGATGCCCTGTTATGGGGTGTGACATGGCCGCTGTAATATCTGCAGTCGGTCCCTCGGCACAGTGTGGCGGGATAATATGGCGGCTGTCAGATGGTGGCGCCTTGTTTATTCATGATCAGATTTGGTTATTGGGTAATAGATGACAGCCGCTGTATCTGAGGCCGGGGGTCTCCTGGGGGGATTTGCTAATAGTTCTCCTCCACATGTCTGAGCTGCATTAGTCAGATGGAGCGAGGTCCTGTCTCTATTGGGGGGTGGCAGGATAATAATGGGGGCAGGTGCAGCCGAGACAGAACCGCAAGAAGCTTTCAGCTACTATAATTTCATTAGCAGATACATTAACCCCTTGTTCGCCGACACCTTGTTTCCTTCCCCTATATGAATATAGTCAGGACTCAGAATATATGATGCTCCTGTACGTTATCATTAGTATACAGCATGGCGGCATTAAATATTCAGTGGTATCATGCACAATGGGGATGGCATTGTGGCTTTTTTGAGCTCTGTGTTCATTGACATGGCTATAAATGGTTAATTACAAGGCATAGCGGTCTATCATTATACAGATAATGGTGGGCTACATAGTAGGACCACCGGGAGCTGGAAATCCAGGTCTAATTACAAGAGGGCACTGATGACATATGAGGAGCAGAACAGAGGAGATTTCCTATTTTACCTAATTAAGAGTTCTCCAATTTGTTTCTTTTGCAAAACTACAACTCCCATCATGCCCTGGTGTTCTATGGGTGCCGCCATCACACTCTTATCTATCTGCCCCCTACTGCGGGTATTTGTCATGTTATAGGATCAGTCACATATATGTAATATTGGAGACACATAGGCCTGCACGGGGGCTGTATACACAAAACGGGAGGAGCAGGAGCGTAACTACAACAGGTGCAGGGACTGTGATCGCACCGGGGCCCTGGAGCTTAGGGGGCCCCAAAAGTCCCTTTGGTCTATAGAAAAACACAATTGGTATTAAAGATCTACAATAATTGGGGGCCCCGCTGAAGCTTTCGCATCGGGGACTGTGAACTGCAAGTTAGGGTACCTTTACGCGACTCAACATTGCATGCAATTTCACTTGCAACTCACTGATTGCAGTGAAATCATGGACACATTGTTACATTTGTACACAGCCACAAGATAGAACAATGTGTCCATGATTTCACTGCAGCCAGTAAGTTGCAAGTGAAATTGCAAGCAATGTTGTGACATGTAAAGGTACCCTTAAACCGCTGCCTGCACGTGAGCTGTATACACAATGCGGGAGGAGGCTTTGCTTCATTTTTTGCTTAAATATAAGAAAAAATAAAAAAGTTGTTTACATAAATCTTAATCACTGTTTAGTTATAAAGTTTGGTACATTTCCAGCCAGCTTTGTGCTTCTATTTCTCACCATTGTTTAGATCTCCGCTTGCTGTCAGTGAAGCAGAACTCGAAGCTGCAACACTGCTCAAAGCTGAAAGCTTCATCTATTTTTTCCAGTCTAGACAATCCTCGAGAGTAGATGCTAATACACTTAAAGGGGTTTCCCAACCCCTTTAAGGACCTGTCCCTTACCACAAATATGTAAATACTAGATGTGGGCCCGATGATATCGCATCAGGAGGGCGGTGTCTGTACACTGTCTCTTCTTCTTAGTGGCTGGCTCTGAGGCAGCCTCTCTCCCTTCTGTGGCTGTTTCTCCTGTGTAGAAGTCTCTCTCCCTCTCTGTGGAAGTCTCTCTTCCTCTCTGTGGCTATCCCTCCCTTCTGTAGCAGTCTCTTCCTCTCTGTGGCTATCCCTCCCTTCTGTAGCAGTCTCTTCCTCTCTGTGGCTATCCCTCCCTTCTGTGGCTGTCTGTCCCTTCTGCGGCAGTATCTTTCCCTCTGTCCTGTCAGTCTCTGCCTTCTGTGGCTGTGGCTCTCCTATCTATGTCTCTCCATTCTGTGGCTGTGTCTCTCCATTCTGTGGCTGTCTCTCCCCCTCTGTGGCTGTGTCTCTCCATTCTGTGGCTGTCTCTCTCCCTCTGTGGCTGTGTCTCTCCATTCTGTGGCTGTGTCTCTCCCTTCTGTGGCTGTCTCTTCCCCTCTGTGGCTGTCTGTCCCTTCTGCGGCAGTATCTCTCCCTCTGTCCTGTCGGTCTCTGCCTTCTGTGGCTGTGTCTCTCCTTTCTATGTCTCTCCATTCTGTGGCTGTGTCTCTTCCTTCTGTGGCTGTGTCTCTCCATTCTGTGGCTGTCTCTCCCCCTCTGTGGCTGTGTCTCTCCATTCTGTGGCTGTCTCTCTCCCTCTGTGGCTGTGTCTCTCCATTCTGTGGCTGTGTCTCTCCCTTCTGTGGCTGTCTCTTCCCCTCTGTGGCTGTCTGTCCCTTCTGCGGCAGTATCTTTCCCTCTGTCCTGTCAGTCTCTGCCTTCTGTGGCTGTGGCTCTCCTTTCTATGTCTCTCCATTCTGTGGCTGTGTCTCTTCCTTCGGTGGCTGTGTCTCTCCATTCTGTGGCTGTCTCTTCCCCTCTGTGGCTGTGTCTCTCCATTCTGTGGCTGTCTCTCCCCTCTGTGGCTGTCTCTCCCCCTCTGTGGCTGTGTCTCTCCATTCTGTGGCTGTCTCTCCCCCTCTGTGGCTGTCTCTCCCCCTCTGTGGCTGTGTCTCTCTCCATTCTGTGGCTGTGTCTCTCCATTCTGTGGCTGTCACTTCCCCTCTGTGGCTGTCTCTCCATTCTGTGGCTGTCTCTCCCCCTCTGTGGCAGTTTCTGCTGTGGTTGTCTTTGCCTTCTGTGGCTCTCTCTCCGTGTATGTCCCCTGTAGTTGTCTGTCTGTCCCCTCTGGCTCTCTCCCTGTCGCTGTCTTCCCTTCTGTGTGTTCTCTCTCCCTGTGTTGCTGTCGCCCTCTTTTGTCCCTCTGGCTGTCTCTCTCTCCCCTGTGTTGCAGTGTCTGTCTGTCCTCTCAGTGTTTGTCCCCTCTGGCTGTTTCTCCTCTCTCTCTCCCCTGTGTTGCAGTGTGTCTGTCTGTCCTCTCGGTGTTCTCCCGTCCCCGTTTCGGTGTTCGTCCTCGTGTCTCTCTCTCTCTCTCCTCTCCCCCCCCTGTGTTGCAGTGTGTCTGTCTGTCCCCTCTGGCTTCTCTCTCTCTCTCTCTCCCCTGTGTTGCAGTGTGTCTGTCTGTCCCCTCTGGCTGTCTCTTCTCTTCTTTCAGTTCTTCTCCCCCTCTGTCTCTCTCTCCCCCTTGTGTTGCAGTGGTGTCTGTCTGTCCCCTCTGGCTGTCTCTCTCTCTCTCCTCTGTTGCCAGTGTGTCTGCCCCTGGCTGTCCTCTCTCTCTCTCCCCTGTGTTGCAGTGTGTCTGTCTGTCCCCTCTGGCTGTCTCTCTCTCTCTCTCTCTCCCCTGTGTTGCAGTGTGGTGTCCTGTCTGTCCCCTCTGGCTGTCTCTCTCTCCCCTCTCTCTCCTCTCTCTCTCCCCTGTGTTGCAGTGTGTCTGTCTGTCCCCTCTGGCTGTCCTCTCTCTCTCTCTCCTCCCTGTGTTGCAGTGTGTCTGTCTGTCCCCTTCTTCCCTCTGCTCTCTCTCTCTCTCTCTCTCCTCCCCCTGTGTTGCAGTGTGTCTTGTGCTGTCCTCTGCCTCTCTCTCCCCTGTGTTGCAGTGTGTTGTCTGTCCCCTCTGGCTGTCTCTCTCTCTCTCTCTCTTCCCCTGTGTTGCAGTGTGTCTGTCTGTCCTCTCATGTGTCTGTCCCTCTGGCTGTCTCTCTCTCTCTCTCTCTCTGTGTTGCAGTGTGTCTGTCTGTCCCTCTGCTGTCTCTCCTCTCTCTCTCCCTGTTGCAGTGTGGCTCTGTCTCTCTCTCCTCTCCTCTCCTCCCCTGTGTTGCAGTGTGTCTCTGTCCCTTGGCTGTCCTCTCTCTGTGTTGCAGTGTGTCTGGTCCCCTCTGGCTGTCTCTCTCTCTCTCTCTCCCTGTGTTGCAGTGTGTCTGTCTGTCCCCTCTGGCTGTCTCTCTCTCTCTCTCTCCCCTGTGTTGCAGTGGTCTGTCTGTCCCTCTGGCTGTCTCTCTCTCTTCTTCCCTGTTTGCAGTGTGTCTGTCTGTCCCCTCTGGCTGTCTCTCTCTCTCTCTCTCTCCCTGTGTTGCAGTGTGTTCTGTCTGCTCTCCTCTTCTGTCTCTCTCTGTGCGTGTCTCTCTCTCTCCCTTGTTGCAGTGTGTCTGTCTGTCCTCTAGGCTGTCTCGTCTCTTCTCCCTGTGTGCAGTGTGTCTGTCTGTCGCGCCCTCTGGCTGTCTCTCTCTCTCTCCCCTCCCCTGTGTTGCAGTGTGTCTGTCTGTCCCCTCTGGCTGTCTCTCTCTCCTCTCTCTCTCCCCTGTGTTGCAGTGTGTCGTCTGTCCCCTCTGGCTGTCTCTCTCTCTCTCTCCCTGTGTTGCAGTGTGTCTGTCTGTCCCCTCTGGCTGTCTCTCTCTCTCTCTTCCCCTGTGTTGCAGTGTCTGTCTGTCCCTCTGGCTGTCTCTCTCTCACCCCTCTGTTGCAGTGTGTCTGTCCCCTCAGGCTGTCTCCTCACCCTCCTCCTGGCCGTGCTTATGCAGTGTGGGAGATGAGTCACAGACCTGTAGTGATGTCAGTCATGTGATCAGTCACGTGACTCTGACACCACCAAAGGTCCTATAGGCGCTGAAGGCAGAGAGGTGAACCGTAGTCTGCGAGGGCGGGAGAGACCGAGCAATTGGGGAAGAACAGAGACTGGGCGGACTGCTGGGAAGGAGCGCTAGTGGTGTGCGGTGGTAGCATCCATATTACACCCATATCTTGGGTGTACAAATATGGCGCTGGCGGAAGTGACATAGGCGACATCCAGACGGAAGTGGAGGAGACACTGAGCCATTCTATATGGAGATTGTTTAGTTGGGCGGATTAAGCCTACAATTACAATCCAGTGTTGTTTTTCTTTTGTTCCTTCCCTGAGATCTGGCCACTGAAACACTTGTTAGAAGAGTCAAAGTCCCCGCCCACTTGGCTATGTGGATGGATTGATGACGATCACTCCCATTTGGATAAAAAAATACCTAGATTTATATACAGTAAAGATGGGGCCATATCTCAGTAATGGAAAACCATCGCTGGATTCAGGATAAACTTCCTCATTTACTCTGTGTTCACATGTTGCACTTTTTTGCAGTGTTTTTTTTCATGACTTTTATGCAAATTAACAGCTGATTGTATTTCTGGCTCCGAGATATCAGAAATCTCCTGCATGATTCATTTTTTTTTCTGACTGATATGGACTGAAAGAAGCAGCGTCAATTCCTTCAGTGTTATTCACCATTGAAAGCAACCAGAAAGTGCAAGAACGCAAGCCCTGCATTTTTGCTGCTTTTCTGGTGAATAAAACTAACTTTATTAAACATATATTGTAGATAAATGACACCAAAAACACAGCAAAAGAATGCAACAAAAATAGCAGCAAAAACGCAGCAAAACCGACACAAAAAGAGCAAAACACAACAAAAACCGCAACAAAAATAGCAGCAAAAACACAGTGGAAAAAGCCGCAAAACTGCCAAAGAAGAGACAAAATGCAGCAAAAAAAACCCCAAAAACACAGCAAATAAGCAATAAAAAAAAAAAAGTAGCAAAAAAGATCAGAAAAAGCAGCAAAACCACAGAAAAAGAGGCAAAATGCAGCAAAAAGAGCAGTAAAAAATGCAGCAAAAACCAGAGGAAAAAGCAGCAAAAATCACATCAAAAAGAGCAGCAAAAACACAGTAAAAAAGCAGTAAAAATTCAGCAAAAACATAGCAAAAAAAGAAGCAAAAACACAGCAGAAAAAGCAGCAAATCCACTGAAAAAAGGCAAAATGCAGCAAAAAATGCAGCAAAAAAAGTAGTAAAAAACGCAGCAAAAAAGTAGTAAAAAACACAGCAAAAAAAAAAAGCAAAAAAAAAAAAAACAGTAAAAAACCCAGCAAAAATACAGCGGAAAAAGGAGCAAAAGCTGCGAAAAAGCAGCAAAAAAGCAGCAAAGAAAGCACTAAACACCAGAAAAAAATGAGCAGAAAAAGAGCAGCAAAAAGACAGCAAAAATATACGGTTTTGTAAGCAGCGTTTTACTGTTTAAAAGACTCGATTTTGGCTTCAGAAAAAAAATGCAGCAAAAATTTAATGTGTGAACACAGCCCAAGTCTATGCCTGAGTTCTATAATGCAGGTAAGACCTCTGCTTGCTGTCAGTGAAGCTGAATGCCTCAGGCCTATTGAGGGTTTTCTAGGACTATCTCCAGACAATGATGTTTTGTAAACATTTTTACTCTTCAGAGTGATACATTGTAACACACAAGGATCCAACCTACAGAAGATATTGGAGGCTGGAAGCCACTGATGACCATTTATATCTCGCTGTCTTGTAGCTGAAGGCCAAAAAAGCCAAAATTGGCCATAATAATGGACTTCTTTGTGGTGCAGCTCAATAGTAGAGGTGTGATCTTGAGCTGTAAGGGTTAATGAGCTGTCAATCACACTGATGAGCTCCTGGTTCTGCTGCTGATTAATACTGAGATAAATTTGCCACCAGCCCTAGATCAACAGGCACATCTGCCATCCTGGGGGCCCCCCAGCCCCAGGGAGGGGCCATAACCACAGCAGATTACACTAATCTAATTTCTCATTCTCACTTGCAGATCATGTGGAGCCCAATGTGGCCCCCTCCCCCACACCCTTGGCTTTGTCCAATGTGGTTTGGTGACTTCATATCTCAGATCAAAAAAATTATCAAAATCAGGATGAGCCGTGAGAGGGGCGACCAGGGGGAACGTCAGAGACCCCAACACTTGTGTCTGAGCCCCCATAGGAGGGGCGGTGGGTGAGGTCGCCCCCAAAGCCGTCTGTCCTCCAGATGAAGGACTTGTTATAGGCCTCGTCTTTACGACCATTGATCGATCTAGAAAATGTTCCTATTAGTCGTAAGTCGTGACCACCCAGGCTCGAGCGGAGGGACCACCATGCCATTTTTCATCATGGACACTAATGGACCATGTCCTGGACGGAGCCCGACATCTCTACCCCAGAGAACAGCAGATGTCCGGCTGCGGGTGGTGGACACAATCCTTGGTCCAAAGGAAAAATAATATCATTCCTTTGTGTCCATGAAGCTTTTTATGTTTTCAGGACCTTTGTTTGCTGCAGAACGTCTGAGGGTTTGTTACAATTGCATCCTCTCTTTAGATTTTACCCAAATTAATACATTATTCCCCCATCTCAGGCCAGGCCCGAGCGGTTCCGCTGCATTTGGGTTTATATGATGATGATGTTTGTTGTGATTGTTTCTAAAAGTGCAAAATAACAGCAAAAGTCACAAATAAATCTAGATAAAGGAGCATCTCCATGAATTAGAAAATCATCACAAAGTTACTTTATTTCAGTAATTCAATACATAAAGTGAAACACATCTATTATATAGAGCCACTCACCTATTCATCCTTTGATGTCTGGTGGAATACAGCAGCGCGGTGTTTAACCCTTCATCCTCCCTACTCTATAGGCACCACGCTGGGGACTGCAGCAGCCGTGATCTGCTTTTATAGTGGTTGTGACTCTCACAACCACACGAGGTGAAGCCTCTGATACCTATTTAGGTCATATTTTATCTCTCAGACCCTTCAGTAGGGGGGTACTTTAATTTTCTGAGATAATGGACTTTGGGTTTCCATAATCATCAACATTCACAGAAATAAACACATGAAATAGATCCCTCTGTGTGTAATGACTCTATATAATAGATGTGTGTCACTTTATGGATTGAATTACTGAAATAAAGTCACTTTTTGATGATCTTGTAATTCATTGAGATGAACTAGTATATACACACACACAAAAAAATATCTCCTAGTTTGCTACAATGTATCAGGTTATTATAGGAGATTGTATGCACTAGAAACAAATGTACAAATGTGACATATCCTCAGCTGTGAATATTATTAGGCTGAGTTCACACCTCCAGTGATCATCGATAGATCGGATCCAGCACAATCCGTTCTGCAAACACAACTTTATTGTCTATTTTGTAAATATTGATTCCTGCAGGATCCATTTTTATAACATTAGAGTCTATGGAGAATGGATCCGGTAACTGATCACTATTTATCCCCTGCTTTTCTGTCATTTGTAAAGGATCCATTTTTTTCTTACTGGACCAGTTTCATATGGAGGATGAATAGTGATCAATTACTGGATCCGTTCTCCATAGACTCCAATGTTACAAAAAAAAAAAAAGCCGGATCCTGCGCTGGTTCCGATCTAATGGACAATTACTGGACATGGAAACTTAGCCTTAATTCTGGACAGGTTTACATTCACTGAAAGCAATCAGAGATCTTGAAATGGAGAAGAAGTAAATCACAAAGTATATTGGAGCGTTTCAAACTATTCCATTTACATTGATTAATCTGGATTTGTATAAACCTGGTAATACCTGCTTTATGAATGCTTGTGAGCCTCAATGGGGACAACATTACTGATGTATGTATAGCGCTATGGAATTAATGGCGCTATATAAATGAATAAATATTATCATTATTGTTATCATTATATTATCTAATAGCTAGAACTTCCCCGTGCAGGACACTGAGATCTCTCGATTTCAGGTAGGGGTAGTCACTCTGCGGGGGCAACTGACAGCTAGTTGAAGTCCACACATCCAGTGATCATCATTAGATCGGATCCAGCACAATCCGTTCTGTAACATTGGAGTCTATGGAGAACGGATCCGGTAAGGCTGGGTTCACATTGCGGCGTGCTCCGGTCCGGGGCTGTTTGGGGTGACAGCCTGGACCGGAGTTTTGCTCCATAGGAGACTATCGGGTGGGACGGAGCTGGATGGCAATTATCTGCCATCCGGCTCCTATCTCGCCGGATGTATCCTGGAGAAGCGGGATGTTTCTGCCGAATCCAAAAACGTTGCATGCAACGTTTTTGGATTCGGAAGAAAAACCCCACTTGTCCCGGCTTCATCCGGCGAGATAGGAGCCGGATGGCAGATAATTGCCATCCAGCTCCGTCCCACCCGATAGTCTCCTATGGAGCAAAACTCCGGTCCAGGCTGTCACCCCAAACAGCCCCGGACCGGAGCACGCCGCAATGTGAACCCAGCCTAACTGATCACTATTTATCTTCCATCTGAAACTGATCCAGTAAGAAAAAAACAGATCCTTTACAAATGAGAGAAAAACAGAGGAGAAATAGTGATCAGTTACCAGATCTGTTCTCCATAGACTCCAATGTTAAACGGATCCATGACAAATGAAAGAAAATTGAATGGATGTGATGACACATTTATCATCGTTCCTTCAGGTAAGTGATGGATTGAATGATAACTTCTATAGGGAAGGTTCACCCGTCACATACTTGATGGGTATTTTCTGCACTTTGCATTTTACAGTATCAAAGAGGATGAAACAAAATGTGTCTGCATACAGCCGGCATCAAGTGTCTGCATACAGCCGGCATCAAGTGTCTGCATACAGCCGACGTCAAGTGTCTGCATACAGCCGGCGTCAAGTGTCTGCATACAGCCGGCATCAAGTGTCTGCATACAGCCGGCGTCAAGTGTCTGCATACAGCCGGCGTCAAGTGTCTGCTTACAGCCGGCGTCAAGTGTCTGCATACAGCCGGCGTCAAGTGTCTGCATACAGCCGGCGTCAAGTGTCTGCATACAGCCGGCGTCAAGTGTCTGCTTACAGCCGGCGTCAAGTGTCTGCATACAGGCGGCATCAAGTGTCTGCATACAGCCGGCATCAAGTGTCTGCATACAGCCGGCGTCAAGTGTCTGCATACAGCCGGCGTCAAGTGTCTGCATACAGCCGGCGTCAAGTGTCTGCATACAGCCGGCGTCAAGTGTCTGCATACAGCCGGCGTCAAGTGTCTGCATACAGCCGGCGTCAAGTGTCTGCATACAGCCGGCGTCAAGTGTCTGCATACAGCGGCGTCTTCTTGTAATATCTTTCTACAGCAAGAATCAATTTGATACCGCCGTCCCCTATGGAGATGTGGACGTGTATTAGGATTTGGTGCAGAAATTTCTGTATCTTTTGGTAGGAAAAAAGCCGCTTCAAGAACGCGTATTGTGCATTTTTGATGCATTTTGGTGCAGATTTTTCCCACTAAGGAACCATTCACACACTGACCCTGTGCTACTGATCTTTGACTTCCAAAATCTGCACCTACTGTCAGAAAAATGCACCAAAAGCATCCCTGTCCCCGCTGCATTTTCAATGTGTTTTTGGTGCAGATTTTATGTTGCTTTGTGTCTGTTTCAATAAAGTTTGGATACTTTGGCCAAAAAAAAGTGAAATCCTGCCTCCCCTTCATTGCTACCTGTAGATTTTAATGCAAATTAGGCACAGAATAAGCAACACATAGTGCAAACACTGCTGTGTATTTGAGCTAACATGAGGGTCTATGGATGAAAAATGTGATACAATCCGCAGCAAGAATTGACGCTGCCGATTGTCCCGCGATCATATCCGTATCATGCGGACGGGACGTCACAAATCCCATAGACTTGGATGGGAAAACATGTTGCTGCAGATTTGGTGCAGATCTGCATTATATCTGCACTGTGGGCACAAAGCCTCATTATTATGGGTAAAAAAATCTGCAGCACAAACGCTGCAAGAATTGACATCTGATTTACTTTTGCACCAAATCTGCAAGGAGAAAAATCCTCATGGTGTGCACAGACTCCAGGATTAAGAAGATATATTGAGACTCAGGATTCTCATTGACTTTGCTGCATCAGGAAAACCTTCAGGTTTTGTGACAAATCTGCACTCAAAAACGCATCAAGAAATGTAATAAGAACGCAGCGTGTACATACAGTCTAGGAAACGTCATGTGAACGTACCCTTAGGCTGCACAATGGGTACAAATTGCTGATTATTACGGTACGTAATATCTCAATGAAGCGTTGCAGCAGCCTTCCCTGCAGTCCTATGTAAGGCCACGAATAGTCGTGACATCTGTGCATCTGTGGATTTTGCAGGCACAATGTGCGCTCCACAGTGAGTCTTTGTGAGTGTATGGGAAGAGCTGCAGCAGCAGCAGCGGCAGGAGGGGTTTGTGGAGGCCTGGCCTCTATAGGAGGAGCAGTCTGGGAGCAGCTGAGTTCAGTTAAAGCCTTGGTCAATGCAGGATCACAGGGAGATGTGAGTGTGTCTTGGAGGATCTTCCATTGAAGGCTATGCTGCACACAGAGGAGGGGTGCAGGTCCGGCTTCTGCTGCTTATGCCCCCAATTGACCCCCCTAATTGAGAACAAAGGGCATCGGTGGAGCTGGGGCTCCGATTTGCCCGCACCAGCCCTTTGTATGGGAACATCAGGAGTTGGACATTAACCGAGCCGAACCCTCCGACACATGGACTGCGGCCACTGACTGGACCTCGTCTCCTGTCCTCCATCCCATCATTATTATTTGGAACCAATTTTTTTATTTTGACCTTTTAAATATTGCATTTTGGGGGATTTTGTGACCCTGGATTATAGAAAAGCTGCAAAAATCGTAGGAAAATGGATGAGTATTTCATGGAGGTAAGTGGCGGCCACGACGTATGTCCTCAAGGTGGTGGGACATCTGCCCTTTCACAGGTCTGGGTACCGAAACGACCATCTGTTCTATAAGGTGCTGTATCTGTGTGTGTCTTGTATTGTTGATGATTATTGTACTTGTCTATTGTGCCTTGTACTATTTGATTATTGTACTTGTCTATGTATGCCCTTTTCACATGTAAAGAGCCATGGAATAAATGACGCTATAATAATAATAATAATAATAATAATAATAATATCGAGGTCAATATAATGTGATTTCAGGATCATTAAAACACATTTGTGTCTGTAAGAAAATAACAATTGTCGACCGGATGAAATCTGAGGTGGTTGCTGGTAGTTTTGTAAAGTGAGGGGGGCACCACCACACCCATCATCCGTACAGGACACTGTAGAGGTCACGTCCACTAGTTTGTGATCTGCATTGCAGGACTCTGTACATCACCTCTCCTCATCACTGATGGTAACGGAATAAGTGATATTGAGCAAACGTGAGCGTGACCGGCGCATCCTGCCTGCACAATACTGCGCTTGCATCACAGCCTGCAACACTGACAGCGCAGAAGCACATGGAGGAGCTAAAGGGGAACTCCAGGAAGAGTAGTATTGTCAGACACTCTGCTTTAACACTGGCTTAGACTTCAATGACTGTAACAGTATGATCCCTTTGGGGGGGCCCAATGAGTCAGATGTGTGAGGAGACTATATGGCTACTTTTATGATGTGGCGTTTGACTCACGTCATAAATGAATTGACTTCGGATGTGTCATTTGTAACAAAAGTGTCCATTGTGATATAAGGCTTCAATGACTGGTTACGCTGTGATAGGTCACCGGAGGGGGGGCTCAATGAGTCTCATGTGTGAGGAGGCAATATGGCTACTTTTTATGATGTTGGACCCACAGCATGAATTCACTGACTTCGGTTGTGTGATTTGCAGCAAAGAGGTGACCATTAAATGATTTTCACTCACTGGTAACTGTGTGATGGTCATGAGTCTGAGGTGTGAGGAGACTATATGGCTACTTTTATGATGTCACTTTATTCACATCATAACTTCAGTGACTTCGAATGTGCGATGTGCCGACCATCCGTGCAATTAAAACTGAGTCAATGGGCCATTGTTCCACAACAGGTCATGTGACTTTGGTTCAACCAGGGCTATGAAGTTGGTAAGGCCAACCTCCGACTCCACCAAAATGGACACCGATCACGACTCCAACTCCACTGCCATAGGTGCGTTCTGTAACCCCAACCACTGACTCCACAGCCCTGGGCTCAACTTCATAGTCCTTAAGTTGCTTTACACTAAAGCAACATTTCTACTTTATGTAGATTCTCATATGTGTTTTGCATCATTTGTAACAAACTGTACAGTGAGGTGAGCAAGAACCTTCACCGGAGCCAGGTCCAGAGTTCACGTCATTTTGGTAGCCCACGGCTGCCAGACCAGAGCCCCATGAACCTCTTCCTACCTGCCGGTGCCTGCTTCTGATTAGTTGTTGTTGTTGTTGAGGCCAGGCATTGATGGCTGCACCAGGTCTACCTAATCAGAAAGGCGCAGGGAAGGGATTCCCAGGGATCTGGACTGGTGGCTAAAGACCCCCAACATGGCCACTAGACAGGGTAACTCCTCTCTCACAGCCTTTCTTTCGTTCAATGTTTTGCACATACAGTACTGGCCCCACAAAGTGTCAGGGGGGTTCTAGATCGTGAAGCCGTGTCTGATCCCTGGTAGCCCAATACTCGATAAGACCACCAATGTCATCATGGCCACCCCTGGTCCAGAAAATGAGACCATAGCGATCAACCTCGCCATTTCCCACCACGGTGATGACGACTTACTAATGAGACGTCTCACGTGATTCGGTGACATCTTGGTGATGTCACTGCTCCCTTTCCATGGCTCTTTCTGGCTCGCGGCGATCCCGCGTCCTTAGTAAACCTGCATTTGTCACGTTGAAGACCACATGATCCACACGGGTTAAAATATTGACATCAGGAAGGGGCAGTCCCTTCCAGGAATGGATGGTTCTAGGTGGCACGATGGGTCTACAAGGCATGAAGGTGGCACAAAGGACGAGCCTGGTCTTCTGCAGTGCGGTGATGGGGCTTTATCTCCATCCCTCGCCGCCTGCGTTCTCCTGTCAGTAGAGGAGGCTTTGTTCTCTCGTCATGCCTGTTTGTCCTTCATTGTCCCCTCTGTCTATCCATCATTCTTCCCTTTTTTGTACCTGCTTTCTCGCTCCTGACAGTGGCCACTTTGGTCATTTTGCAGAGCCGCTGTCTGGCTGCGCCGAGAATTAATTAAATCTGGCTCCTCGCATGCCTCCGCCATTCATCTCCGGTTAGATGAGCGATAACCGCTGTCATATTGTTCTCCGGCTCAAAGTTTGTGTTTGATTCATTTATTTCTTTCATACTATAAAACCTGCTATGGCCAGAGATAATTGTGAAGCTTTATTATGATCCGGAGAAGCGGCGCGCTGATTGATGGTTTTATGTGATGGGGATGTGTAAATTGTGTGATATGATGTAAAGTGTGATCCTTTGTGTGCCGCCATATGGTGCCACTATACAACACCACATTCACATCTTCTCCCTTAGATGCAATAAAAGAAGCCCCTATTTTTTAATTTATTTTAAGACTTGTTCAATACCATATGACATTAGGGGTTCACGGAGATGCAGTAAGGTTCGGTAGACCTTCTTATGGGTGCCATATTTGAGACATTTAGTACTGATGACCTCTCTTTGGGATAGGACATCAGTATCCGGTAGGGTCTGACTCCTGGAACCCCCTCTCATTTGATGAAATTGTGAGCGTGCACTACCATTCATGGCCACTAAAGTGTGTATGGCGCTGTTAGCCAAGACCACATCAATCAGATGATCGGTTGGGGTGCCCCATTGAGGTTCGGAAACCCGCTTTAAGGCTAGTTACAGCTTTGGAGTAGGGGAAGACTCAGCATTCAAGCACAAAAGGCCTATATCATTGAATAAAATCATTTATAAAGAATGTATGTGTGTATTAATAATTATAATTGTGTGTATGTATGTGTGTGTATATATTATATGATAATGTTGCATGACATTTACACGTTCACTCACTTCCCTTCTGGATCCTTGGTCTTCTCTAATTTAGCAAAGCAAATCTCTTTCAGGAGTAGTGAACTTTTTTTATTTTTGGACGGGGAGGGTTGTTAATAGATATTACGATATCCCATAAACATTGGTAGGAAAGCTCCCCAAAAAGTTGGAGTCATCAGAAACTTTTTAGGCATACGGATTCTTCAGAGACAACCAGCTATTAATTTTTTTTTATCACGTAGTCAAAGGTTATTATGACTAATCTGGAAGCATTTTTATTCCTGGAGTGTATTACTCCTTATCACCACTAGCGGTCACTGTTTGATATCCAGTCTTCACATACGGTTAGATGGATGTGAACCAGCTAATGTATACTGCCTGAGAATGCGCAGTATACATGGGGGGGGTCACTGTCCGCAGTACTGAAGCCTCTTACAAATGATGTCGTCGATGTATCCTTCATCTGCGGCTTCAGAAAATCAAATTCTTATGGTGAGATCATTGTCTGGTCTGATGGCTGAGGCGTCCAAATCGATGATCCCAAGACCCTCGTTTTATTGGGCTCATATTGGATTACGGTAATTAAAAAGATCTTTTAAGGAAAGTTGTCGGGGCTATACGTTCCCCCAAAAAAGTTGAACTTCCCCACGACCCCCAGCAGGATGGCAACTTTGGCTGCTTGATGGATGTCATACATACGCTGTTGTTGGATCCTGCCAAATACTCCTGGATCTGGCACCAGAGATGTAGCGATAGGACAGAGGTCCCCAACATTTCTGACCTTGAGAGTCTTGAGCCACATCGACTCCTTGCGTCCTCATAATGACACCCACAGCCCCATTACTGGTATACTGACAGCCACCAAGCTGAAAGACAGCTGCGAGCCACATGTTACGGGTCCGCGAGCCACATGTGGCTCCTGCGCTATGGTTGGGGACCTCTTCTGTAGAGGGTGAAGTTGCACCTGGGCACTGATAATGGAGAGGGCACACTGGCCCCTGGCTATAAATGCCACCTGAATTGCATTATTGGGTGTTTAAAGTTTGATATCAGTAATCGGAAGCTCCACTTTTGGGGGTGACTCCGGTTTTGTAAGTTTACCAGTTAACATGGCAGTAGGCACTCGGCTGCATTATTCTGGTGCCAGGCACTGCAGGGTTAATACAGAAGCGTCTTCATAAGTTTTATAGTCCCCGATTTAGCAAGTAATAATGACACGGATCTGGGCAGAAGAGAAGCAAATTCCATCCCCTGGGGCGGCGCAGGGATTACAGTGAGCCATGTGGATTGTGTGTATTATTACAGGCGGCCGTTCCTGCTGCTATTTCGGTCCCGGCTGATATTTCTGGGAGTCATTAGGTAATGCCGCTCCTCGATTTGCGGCCAATTATCCCAAACCTGGTCTGCAGCAAATATGCGTCCACGTTCCTGGGGTGACCAGCTGCCGCCCCTCGCCTGTCACCTAAATCTCATCATCCCAGGGGAGAAGAAGAAAAAAACCCGCTGGTCGTGATTCGTCTCCAATTATCTCCTGTGGTTCCTCTCGCTGCCCATCAATGGGTTAAATTAACTCCGGACGGGAAAATCGTAATCAAGTGGATTCTTCTTCTTCTCATCAGATTTTATCCACTTGTTACTAGAAATTCCAGGATGGAAACTCCCCGGCGGAGCAGAGTTTACTTGATTTTGTTTGCAGATTTGTGTAAACTTTTTTTCATTGACTTTTGGTGGGGGGAGATCATCAGTTATATACTGACCCTGTCCCATCTGTCATCAGCGTCTGCTGTCAGGGAGTCCACAAATCCCACAATTCACTGCTCCGCTGGAAGCCATAGTGATGGGTGTCCCAACATGGCGGCCGCTGGTGGTACAAACCCCTTGCACGGTACCACCAGCAGGACACTGACGCAAACCTGCCCTGCAAAAACAGAGGAGGAGAACCTACAGGACCTGTAGTGATGTCATGAGCAAAGTCACAGATCACATGACCGTGACATCACCAAAGGACCTTGCCAGGGAGAGGTGGGGGAGCCAAAGAGCATGCACAGGGGGGTGGGTAGCACATATAGGGTGGTGCTACAGAGTGGACATAGTGGAGGCCCTCCATCATATCACCGACCACCCGATGCGATGTCATCTTGCTCCCATCTACTATTCTAATAAAATCCAAGATATTCTGGATTATTCTAAAATCTGCAAAAGAAAAATCCACAACTCCAGAATTCAAATTCATTGGATTTATTTTTTTGCACGATTTGATGATGACACGGGCATAATTACATCAGGTGCTGGGTTTGCAATCGCACCCGGGCCCTGGGGCCTAGGGGACCCCAAATGTCTTTTTTGAGCTATAGAAAAGACTAATGCTAATAAAGATTTGCAATAAGTAGGGGCCCCGTTGGAGCTTTTGCATCAGGGCCCATGAGCTTCAAGTTGCGCCACTGGGTACTACCACCTCAAAGCAGGTGAATTGTGCATTTTGATGAGTTATTGGCTACAAAGGGCCCATATACAGCAGTCTGACTTTACAGGGCTGAAGGGGCAACAAGTACTGAAATGCCCACTTACTGTTTTGGGGCGCTTGTAAAGCACTCACACTTCGGAGACTTGTTACCTGCATCAGTAGCTGCCCCCATGGTGGGGAGATGGCGCATCCTCCTGCCCCCTGCTGGTGTTTTTCTTCAGTACCAGTTAGGGTTAATGTTTAATCTTTGCTGGCTAGTGCTAGGAAGGTTTGATGTGGCTCTGCAGTACTAGTTGCTGTGTGTATCAGATGATGTGGTTGACCACTTCCCTAGTCTTTTAAGTAGTCCTATTACCTGATGTCGGTGATGGCTCATTCTTACCTCGACCAGCCTGAAGTGTGGATGTGTGAGCCTCTGCTGTCAAGATCAGCTGACCTAGTGTCTCTCCCCCTGCTGCTGTTTGGAGTTAAGCAGCAGATTAAAGTGTGTCTTTTGGGTGTGGAGAGCCTATCTTTGGAGATAGGGTTACGGTGGCGGCTCAGGCCTCTCCACCTTCATTCATACCTCCTGAGATAAGGGACAGCACAGGGTCTCAGTGTTAAGGGACAGATTAGGCAAACCTTCCCCTGGGGTTGGTGGTTAACCCCATGAGTCCCCAGGTATTCTGTGAGATGGCGCAGCCCTCTGCCCCCGTGGCTGCTCCATCCCTTGGTGGGAAAAAAATGCTTTGGCTCTTGATATAAATAAATGCTATTATAATGGACCCAGACGTCTTGCCTATTGTTGAATGTACAAAAGTAGGATGTGAGAAGCTGTGCAGCGAGGCACCGGTGACAGATCTGCTTGTATTGTGACGTTTCCTAACACAAAGTACAGAAGTGACTCTTGCTCTATAGAAAGGTGCCGCTCCGCGCAAAGCCTGAAAATTCAGGGAGGGGAAAAAGCGAACCCCAATATCCCACTTTCCCTTTGTATCACATTTAAGTGCATCCTAGAAGCTGAGATATAAGGCGCTGTTTGTTGGGGGTCCTCGCTGGAGAACTGAGCTGTCCTAGTGGCCTGTCACATGGAATTTTTACGTGAAATGCAGAATTCCGAGAATTGGCTTAGGACAGGTGATCAATATCAGATACAGTATCTGAGAACGGCCATTAATGTGGAGTTTCAGGAATTGCAAAGAGGAAATTAGTGGGGGTGCCAGCATTAGATCGCCACTGATCTGATTCCGATTGCCCATTCTAAGGATGGATCATCACTATCGAAGTCCTGGACAATCCCTTTAAATCCTGCACTTTCCGCCACCTTACCGCAAGCCCCATAGACAATGCATGGGACCTGACGCCGGATCCGGACAAAAAAGCTAGTGTGAAAGGGGCCTTACGTAGGGATTTCTCTACGAAGGGTGCAGATCGCCCGGCTCAAGCCTCCTTCATACGAAAGCATCACATGGTATAAGGAGCCACTGAAACATATTGCGTAAGGCTTTAACCCTTCACATACCAAGGAAAAGCGACATTTCCCTTTAATAACGCCCACTGCGGTTGATCTTCCGCTTTGTCGGTATATTCCTATTCCTCCGCCTGCAGCAGTAAGGGTTAATGATGTGACATTGTCTTCCTTCCCACCAGGCTTTACCTTTCCTCTGAGCAGACCTCCCTGAGAATATTCCCCCTTATTTTCCCATCTCCGCTCCCCTCCCCCACAGCCTTTCTCTTCCATTAGCAGATTCAGACTCATATTTTATTCATTTTGTGTTTTGGAATGATGGAAGCCGCTGTGTTATGTGCCTGGTTCCGCTATCATGGCCTCTCCCCGTGTTATCGGACCACGCTCCTCTCCGTACAGACCACCAGGTGATTGTTATTGTGGTTATTGAAGAACTGCACCTTTTAGGCAAAATACAAATGCCACCATTTTTAGGTTAGACCAGACTGTGAGGATGATGGTGGTTGTATTCTGGGACCTCTGACCAGCTGGTGATACATGCCTTACCACTGGGTAACTTGAAGCTAATGGGCCCTGATGTGAAAACTCCAATGGGGCCCCCAAATATTGCAGATCTTTAATAGCATTAGTCTTTTTCTTCAGGACAAAGGGACTTTTGGGGTGATTGCAACCCCTGCACCTGTTATAGTTACGCCCCTGCTCCTTACTCTCAGCCCTGGCACATTGGCTATTCAGGAGTCTTGGAAAGCTGGGTGACAACCACTAAATAATCTTTCCGGGCCCAGTTCCTGGGTGTTGTCTAGTTTGCACAGTGGTGAATATTTGTCTCCCATTACTGTGTATGGCTCACTTGGGGACACAGACAAAAATGGGCCCCTGTGCAAGAACGATATATGGTCCCTTTGCAACTGAAGAACTCCTCAAAATGCACAATTTCACCTGCTTTGGAGCTGTAAATGGGCCCCCTGACATAATGGGCCCCTCTGCGGCTGCACAAGCTGCATCAATGTTCTATCCTCCCCTGGATTGCTAGACAGAGGAGCTATTCAGAAGTCTTGGAAAGCTGGGTGACAAATCTGTCATGAGGACCATATTCATTATAGATTCCACCCAGCTTTCCAAGACTTAATCCTTAATATATGATCTCGTGTTGGCACTGATGCATTGCTGTTAAATGGATTAGCCACTGAGTTGTCTGACCACCCTTGTAAAGCAAATAATAGATTCCACCCAGCTTATCCAATACCACATAAGTCTGTTTAGTTAGACATCAATGTATCCATGTCTCCCATTTCTTTACAATATTAATCATTCAGAATTTTTGAAAAGTTGGGTGATTATCCTTAATGCAACTTTAAAAACCAAACTGTCAGTAGATCCCACTCTGCTTCCTAAACTCTGCATGGGGTGGTCTCTCTAAATGGGCAATCCTTTGCATTAATTAATCAGGAGTCTGGAAAAGTAGGGTTGCAGCTGCTCTAGAATATGTAATATGATATATGTTTATTATACATCTGGCTTTCCCAGATCCCTGATATATCTACTCCATTTACAGATGGAGATGGGGATGTTTTTTTTCCATGCAGACGTCTGGGAAAGTTGAATAGGACTCATGCAAAGATGGATGATTATTGCTATATTCAGCTTTCCCACTCCCCTGCATTTTTTTTCGTTTGTCTTTCATCCATCCAGGAACACCATCGCCTCCATATTTACCATTACCCAGCTTTCCTACAAATGTACATCCACAATGCAGCGGCCGCTAGTCCTGAATATTTGATGCTCAGCTGTTTCACCCATGATGCTGCATGAAGTTTGCCAGGAATGCAGACATAGCAGGAGAGGCCATTGCTGAGTCAGTGGAAGGAAATGTAAAGGAAGGGAGGGGGGCTATTACTTATTAGGACATCAGTGGGGTCAGGACACTGGGGAGACACATGGACCTGATCCGTCAGTCTCTTCCTTTGTAATGGAAGCAGTTCATGTTGAAAGGCAGAATTGTTGACATCCTGAATACTTTTATGTTGCAATGAGATCTGGTATTTCCAAACACTTCTATAAGTCACAGCTTGGAATGTATACATCCGGAGGCTGTCGTGCTCTGCTCCAGGGTTGGCAATTTTGTGCAAGAGAATTTTATATATAATATAAATATATAATGTGTGTTTCCCTTTTGGTCCATAATTGGGGCGCTGTTATTATCTGCAGGGCACCAGCTGTAGTGCCCATTCATTGGTTGGCATAGTTTTTTGGCAGTTGTGTATGACCAAATTTCCATCAGCTTTGACCAAGGCCCAGATGCTTGATTCCGTATGACGTCCAACCCCCGCGGCACACCCTCCTGGCTCCTCGAGGACCCTGTCCCTCAGTAATGAGCAGGTGGAGGGAAGAACCAATGTAAAAGGAGCTTTTCAAGACATTTAAATAATTGTGTTCCCCAATAAATGAATGTGGTATATTATTTTAGAACGGTGTTGTGCGGTTCCTCCTCCTGAATTGTCAGCCATTGCTTTTTAGCCCTCTCCAATCTTGACAGATCCTCTCTGAGCTATCTTGGACACCAAACTGACATTTTAAATGCACTGATACATTGGTGTAGCTTAGGGGCGGACATATGATTGGTGCAACATGTGCAGCTGCACAAGGGCCCAAGAGGTTAGGGGGCCCATATCCCCTACAAAACAGGTGGAATTGTGCATTCCCCATACTATGGATCTCCCTGCCCCAACATATCGGACTCTTGACTATCATGGAAACCTTCAATAGGAACCTGAAGACCCAAATATTCCGACAAGTCTACAACCTGCTGTTACCTTCCAGTCCACTAAACCGCTGCAGGACCAGCTCTAACCTCTCCTAGTGTATCTGACCGTGAGCCCTTGTGAGCAGGGTCATCTCCCCTCTCCTACTGTATCCTCACCCATCCCTTGTAGACTGTGAACCCTGGTAGGCAGGATCCTGTATCCTCACCCATCCATTGTAGACTGTGAGCCTTTGTGGGCAGGGTCCTCTCTCCTGTACCTGTCTGTGCCTTCTATTGTTCATGATTATTGTACTATGTCGATGTGTGCCCCTCTTCACATGTAAAGAGCCATGAAATAAATGGTGCTATTATAATAATTATAAGGCACCAAGGAACTGCAAAGGGCTTTTGTACAGGGTCAGGGGCCCTCTGTATGTGTCCACCAGTGCATTGGTGCAAACTATTAGTACAAAAGAGTGATTTGAGCTGTTGGGCTGTGTGCACACATTGCGGTTTTGAGTGCAGATTTTTCAGAAAACCTGAAGGGAATCCTGATGCAGCAAAGTCAATGAGAACCCTGAAGTATTTTCTCCTTGAAGATTTGGTGGCGTAAAACTCTGCAGCATGGCAATTCTTTTAGGTTATGTGCCTACGTTGCAATACAGTTGCCGAAATTTCTGCATCTTCAGGCAGGATCGTTTAAGTCAATGAGAAAAACACAAAATTGACATGATGTTGCTTCTTTTCTGCACAAAAATCTGTAACGAAAAAACCTGAATGGTGGGCACACTTCTGAAAATTTGCAAGCAAAAACACATTTAAAAATAAGATGCAACATGGGCACACGACCTTAGTGTTTTTGCGGTAGATTTCACTAATTTGAATTAATGGTAAAAATCTGCATAAGAAACGCATACTGAAAACGCATTTTTGACGCTGCATTTTTCTTGCCAAAAATGCAGAAATTTCTGCACCAAATCGTACTTGTGCACGTACTCTAAGGGCAGAGACACACTTATGCAAGCTGCATGCGACATCCTTGTATGCAGCTCTCATGACTCACCCAGCCTGGCTGCCGTCTCTCTGGACAAGAGCATGGAACTGCATGGTAACACAAGCAGCTGACACATTCCCATTCAGAGAGGCAGGGCCCGGGCCAGGTAAGGCATGCAAGATACTCGCATGCAGCTCTCGCATACTGTGTCTCAGCCCTTAGTTTATTAAAATTTAGTCTAGAAAACACCATATCTGTAGTAGAAGTAGAAACTCTGGGCAGGTTTGTGCAGTGTCCTAATTTTAAGCAATGATTCAATTCACTGACAGCAAGCAGAGATGTGAAAATTGTGAGGAATTGATTGACAAGATAGATCAGAAATTTGCAGATCTCTCGTAGTGTGTGACGTATTGAAGCATGGATTTGGCGGTCGCTGGTCATGTGATTATGGCGGCTGCTGAACGCCGCTGCGTCTCTGTCATTTGAAGCTTTCTCCACCGTGACTAAAATGATTCTCGCGATTCACTCAAGGAAGAAATTATTTGCGAAAGAGACTGAGCCAAAGTCATCACCACGTCCATAACATGATTCATTGTCTGCGTCAGGAACACAATACAGCAGTGTGATGCCCGCGCCGTGCGGGTAAATGTATCACCAGCTGAATGCCAGCCATTGTCCACTGAGCCCTCAGTCATATGACCAGGACGGGAAATTTTGTAAAAGGGGGAAAAAACAAGCAAAAAACTCCTAACACAACAGTTTATATAGCCGTATGTTAATAGAACGGCGGCCATATTGCTTCATATAAAGGGACACTACTAGTACTGTGTGGTAACATAGTGCTCCCTGTTATCTGCCATTTTTGGGCAGGGAAAAGATGGGTGTAGTGTGTTTCAATGGGATTAATGACACCGAATCTAAGGAATAATAAATAAAACATGCCCCCGTGATTGTCACTTTACACAGACACTGAGGCCTTGTTTCCCGCAGCAACCAATCACAGCCCGGCTTTCATGCTTCAGGAGCAATGTTAGACATGAGAGATGAGCTCTGATTGGTTGCTATGGGAAACGAGGCCTATATGCGAGATGTACGCCAAGCCTACAGCTCAATTTGTTCTCCTGAATGCCCCCAAATATGCAGCTGGATTCAGAGGGGGAAAAGTCTCTGCGACACAGTTGAGGGGCTCCCATATATATCGCATGTGTAACTGATCCTGATGAAACTGGCAGAATAATGATATTTATTCATTTAATGAGATGGACATTCTGCGCTCATTCCACCTTGTAGACAATGTGGCGCCACTGCAACCAGGTGGCCACAAAGGGAAGTGCAGCCAGGTAAGGCAAGACGGTTGGCAAAACGCCCACACAGATGCACACACCGACCCTATGCCTAGGACTGCAAGGGGGCAAGGGGTGGCAGGTGTTAAGAGAAGTGGGTGGAGTGTAGGTGAGCACTGACAAAGTGGGTGGAGAGACCAACACAATAAAAACCCGGGAACACCCGTTGAGAGACGAATAAGTGAGGAGAAGCAAAGAGAGATTTTCCTGGAGGTTTTGGGCTCCCTGGAAGCACAGAATCCTGTGAGGCATAGCCACGAGGCGAGAAAGCCCACTCCATAGCCTGGAGGTGATGGGAAGGAGAAAGAGACTGAAAGAGACCCCACAGCTGAGAAGGTGGAAGGACAAGGGCCCGGCAGCCGCACACATCTTAGCTGACCGGAGGAACCCTGAGTCAAAACAGTGACAGACAGAAGGAGCCTGGTATGCCTAAATACCTGAACCTGGGACACTGGAGGGCAGGGCCGGCATCAGCACCCAGCATACCCAGGCAAGTGCCAGGGCCCTGAACAGCTGGGGGGCCCACTGGTCATCAGGGACAGGCAGCCCTGACAGCCAGGGGCTCATTAGAGACAGGCAGCCCTGTTAACAAGGGGCACATCAGGCAGACTCTGCAAGGAGTTGAGTGCTCTGCTGAGCTCCCAGTTCACATGGCTAATTTGCATGCTATGCAGACTAGCCATGTGCTGGCTCCAGGAAGCAGTGGAGCTTCCTCCTTTGCCTACTGTAGCAGAGTGATGAGTCATCACCCTGCCACCTCATCACACTGCTGCAGGAAGGAGGAAACTACACAGCCCCGGGAGCTGCTGCTATAAGGATGTGGTGGGGAAGCATCTGAGGAGGACACAGCCCCAGGGGAGCGGATGGAAGGTGAGTATGATCAGTTTGTTTTTTATACTGTGAGCAGCAGGAAGGGGGATTATATCTACCATGGAGGCTGTGCTGGCTGTATATAGAGGCTGTGCTGGCGGTATATGGAGACTGCTGTTGTGCTGTATATACTATTTGGAGGCTGGGCTGGGCAGCCACAGCTTCCAAATAATATATACAGCCCAGCACAGCTTCCATATTATATATACAGCCCAGCACAGCTTCCAAATAGTGTGTATATAGCCCAGCACAGCCTCCAATAATATATACAACCCTGAACAGCCTCTATATTATATATACATCCCACCCAGGAGCCTCTATATTACATATACACAGCCTGCAGCTTCTATATTATATTCATGAATCATTCATGTGTTAAAGGGGCCCACAAAAGCCTGGAGCCGGCCCTGCTGCAGGGCTAGGCCACGACCAGAGAACCGGCTCTGAAGAGGTGACCGGGGATAACTCAGACCCTAATCATGAGACATACCGGTTTGGGGCAGGCGCTTTATGACCTGCAGCCTAACTTTTCACCACAGTCTAAGAACACAGTCGTCATACTAGAACTGGTGACCCTGACTGTGAAGGAAACATTCACCCGTGGGTGAGGTACTAGAGGAGAGACTAAAGGGGCCTGAACAGACTTACAGGGAGCAACCCAGAAACGCTACTTGAGCTGCACAGTTTGAGTTGCCCAGAGCAGTGTAAATTTTGTGAACTGTACGGAAAGAGCTGTGAACTGTTGTAACCTGCTGTGAGAGACCTAGTAAAGTACACAGTAAGCTCATCCCTGCTTGAGACTGTTCCTTTTTAGCACTGCGACCAGCATCAGGACAACCAGCACTGTGGAGAGCTGCAGCTTTGAAATAAGTGAACTGCACTGTACACAATCCCTCACCAGGCTCATCCAACACTACTACTACTCCTGCCCTGGGAACCCCAGCCCTACTGGAAGAGGGCTTACTGACTCATCCAGGCCAGGGGACTCAGATCTCAGGCGCGAGTTGGGAGTAACGATGTCGCTGGAACGACTCCAAACCCGTGACGTATTAGTGATATTGTTAACGATGTCGTGCCGTGTAACGGGGCCTTTATGGAGACAGGAGTAAGTATAGTGGAAGAAGTAGAGAGGCAGTATATGGAGATGCTCTGTGTTGAGATGTACGAGAAGTTGTGTACCCGCTATCTGCTGTATATAGTTTCCATCAAGTGATTGTGCAGTAAAATAAAATTTTTAAAGAACTGGTGGTCGCCCTCTGACTCAGTTAATGTCTGGTCCTGGCCAGCCGAAGCCATTGGCATCATGTGGCCTCCAAAGGCATATCACCTCCATAATAGAGGTCCACACACCCAGCCAGCAGCCGCTCCTTCATGAAATGTACTCTTTGCCCATGACTGCTGCCCGTACCACACTACAGAAGTGACTCCTCCACCATTTCCAACCTCTAACAGCAGCATCTATAACTGGTGTCGACTGTATGCACTGCAGATGTCTGTAGACACAGTTTCCTCAGATTTCGCAGGATAATGTGTATGGGTACCTTTACACATCGCAACATTGCATGCAATTTCACTTGCAACTTGCTGGTTACAGTGAAATCATGGACACATTGTTCTATTTTGTTGCCGTGTACAAATGTAACTGTGTCCATGATTTCACTGCAACCAGTAAGTTGCAAGTGAAATTGCATGCAATGTTGCGACGTGTAACGGTACCCTATGGGTACTGTCTGTAGCTCCCCTTCACATGCTTGAAGCAGACAAGTGAATTAACCTCGTCCCCCTGAGATCAGCTGCAGACGGTATTGTTCTAACTGCACTAATGCAGCCATGTTCAATAAAGTCTGAAAGCTGAGGGGGTCGGATGGACGCTGTCGTCTCTGCTCACTACATGTTGGATCCACACGCACCCAGGTGGGGTGCTGTGCAAAATATACCGCATACGGGGATTTTCCTTCATTGAAGAATTCTACAACTTTCAATCTTTCTATTCTAGTTTAGGTTCATTCCAATTCCTGCTTGTTTGATGGTGGGTTTACACACACCAATTTATCTGTTCAATCTCTGAACCAATCTCTGGTTGCAGTGAAATCATGGATACATTGCACCATTTTGTGGCTGTGTCCAACATAGAGCAATGTATCCATGATTTCACTGCAACCAGAGATTGGTTCAGAGATTGAACAGATAAATTGGTGTGTGTAAACCCACCATTAGACTCATTACTTGCTTTCAGTGAATGGTTGTTTTTTTTTCTTTTTCTAAATCACCTGAGGCAGACCCATACAAACCAACACTTGTAAAGGTACCGTTACACAGCACGACGTTGTTACAATGTCGGCCGTGATCTCGTGGGCATGCGGTTGTTTTTGGCATCATTCCAACATCGCTGGTGAGATGTCGCACGTCTAGATATCGTCAGCAACTCACCAATGATGTAGGGAGCAGGTATCGTTAGTACAACCCAGCGAACGATACCTGCTCATTGCTGTGAATGGGTGAAGTCGTGAACGACACAGTTGTCGCGATGTCACACAGAATGATCCTACCAGATCGCTTGAACGACATCGCCAGGTTTTAGAACATGTTGGTAAACTGGTCAACTTCGATCCAGCGATTTATCGTAGTTGAATCGTGCATTTACACGCAATGACACACTAGCGATGTCGTTTCAACGTCACTCAAACCGTGCGTTTTAAGTGATGTTGCGCACGATGTCGTGCACGATGTCGTGCCGTGTAACGGTACCTTTTAGGCTTTGTGCACACAATGCAAAGGTTTTCTCCAGCAAATCTGCATCCTCTGCCAGAAAAACGCACCAAGAACACAATATGTATTTGATGCAGACTTGTGCCATGCCTTTTTCTTAATAAAGTCGATGGCTGGAAGCAGTGGAGTAACTTCAAGCCCAGGGGTCCCTATGCGAAAACTCCAACAGGGCCCCAATTATTGCAAATCTTTAGTAGCATTAGTCTTTTTCTATAGGCCAAAGGGACTTTTGGGGCCCCCTAGGCTCCAGGGCCCGGGTGTGATTGCAACCCCTGCACCCATTGTAATTACACCCCTGGCTGGAAGTGCTGAATAATGCAGGGAAATCTGTACCAAGAATTGACATGCTGCAGATTTTTTTTTTTCTTTTTCTTTTTGTTCTGCAATGAAAAAACAAGCAACGTGTGCACAAGACTTCAGAGGTCTCAGAATTTGCCGGCTTCAGGATAGGCATGCAAAACTGCATCAAACTTGCACAAAAAAACCTGCATCAATTCTGCAGTGTGTACACAGCCTTACAGTTTCAAGTTTGATGCCATGCAGTCAATTCTCGAGGGTCATGTTGCCCACAGCCAGTCCGTACATATTTAGAAATGAAAGTATGGTGGTATGGCCATTGTAGGTTCCTGCCCCCAATAAAATTGATGCCAACTGCCTCTTCTCTTCCCCAACAACCTCCCCCCCAATGATGTACTGGTTACAAGGCTATCATTCAGAGTGTACAGTTTCTATGCAGACCTATATATCTCCATGGTAACAGACTACAAACAAAGCATGTGTAGTCTGACCTTACAATTGTATCACTCCCCTTTGCCATTTTGCGGTGGGGTGTTATTAAAAATAGAGGCCGGAATAAAATAAAATTGAAGCCTGCCAAGTATTCAAAGGGTTTTTTTTTGCATTCAGTCACCATGGACTCGTGCAATTCTGCATAGAAGCTGTGAGATCTTTCTGCTTAAATCTTGGTTGTCTCCATATGAGGTCAGACTGAATCAAGTCATATGTAGCTGTATATGCAACAAAGCAAGGTTGTACAGAGTTTATAGGGGCTATGAGCATCCCCCTCCCTACAAAATCCCCCACTAATTCCTGCTGGTCCTGTCTATGGATCTGCCTGCAGCATCTGTGAATCCCACCAGCCTCCCCTGCTGTGGACAAGCCTGGCCTATTTACTGGGGGTCCCAGAGCACCCAGCAGAACAATTTCTGCCTGATTAGACTCTTCCTCCTTGGAGCTCGGCTTCTTCCTGCGGATCCGACACTATTAATAAGAAGAGTAATAAGATCAGCATCTGTCAGATGTGAGGGGCGGTGGGTGCACAGGAATGTAACATCACAGGGCAGATAGCAGTGATTATCCCCCCTCCTATTCCCAATACACCTAAGAGGGGATGCAAGTTCTATGAGCTAATGGGGAGGGGGGAAGGGTTATAAATGCTGAACACAGATCCGCCAGATATTAGGATTGTGTCTTCTTTGTCTACATGCTGCGTTATTAATAGAGGATAAATGGAGTCTGTAGGTCAGGAACTGAGGGGGATTTGTGGGTATTATTCCTTATATAATAAACTGGTTAATATTTTTTATTTCTTGGCTGTACTTAAAAATGTCAAGTGTACCTGCACATGTAGTGGATACAACGCAACATTTTCCACCACGTAAGGTTTCAAACTTGCATACTTAAAATGGGGCCGCAGGTGGCGTCACGATTCATCCTAATCCTGCCACATTGTCACCCTCTATGGTCACACCATGTTGCGTTTTTGGTGTTCCTCTAAAAGCCTAATGCCTCTGGATGCCTGCGGATCCATCCAAAAATAGAATAGGGTCCGATGGTGGACAGATCCAGTAAGGGCAGATCCGTCTTACCCCACTAAGCATGCCCAGAATACTTTCTGCACCTCAGAAGCATCTACCCCCGCCTCAGAAAAAGGGCTTGTGCCCTAGGTAATTGTTCAAAAATATTAACATTTATTGTGTGCATACTTATAATATGGAGGGGCTGCACGAGTGGTTTTATAGCACTACTTTATTACAATCACAGGTTGAAGTCCCATGGACTTTTGCTGGCAGAGCGGGACTTCTCTGTCCCTTCTACGCACTGAGCTGTCAGAAATGGTGTAGATCGCGCTCCTGCGCCACATTTGACGGTTCAGTGGGTAGATCAGTCCAACAACAGCCGACGGGACTTCAAACAGTGATAGTAATAAAGTAGTAGTATAAAACCACTCCTGCAGCCCCAGGTGCCCACATATTCTAAGCATATGCAGAATAAACAGTGACGTAACTTGAAGCTCATGGGCCCCGATGCGAAGGCTCCAACAGGGCCCCCAATTATTACAAATCTTTAATAGTATTAGTCTTTTTCTATAGGCCAATGGGACTTTAAGGGCTCCCTAGGCTCCAGGGCCCGGGTGCGATTGTAGCCCCTGTACCTGTTGTTGTTACGCGCCTGAAAATAAATGTTATTACTTTTTGCCCCACCCTCTCCCTGGCCGAATCAGGCATCTGGCAGATGCGGTAGCATGCGTTTATGGACGCATGGACGGATCAGGATGAACTCGTCTTCGTCCTGATCTGGCCACGACACTTGTATGAAGCCAGCCGTATCCAGTGATTTTTTTTTTTTTTTTTTTTTTTGGCAATATAGTGGAGTCAGTTGTCGCTCTATGGATTGCAGAAGGTAAAATCCATAATGGAAATTGCACAAAAACTCCAAAATTCACATTGCAGGTCAGTTTGTGCATTGTGTACACGACCTTTATCAAATCGTACCTTCTTGGCTGGTACTGCATCACTCTGCAGATCTTTGGGACTCGAGTCCACCCCAAATCACACATTCTGCATTTACCCCGTGGGAACGTTCGCATGTCAAAAAAATTTGCAGTGGGTTTTTCCTCCGCATGTCTGATCACATGCAGATGTTACTGCAATGAGGATTTACTGGACAGTTTTGACCCTTTACTTTGTGCAAAACTCCTTGTGGATTTTACGTTTTGCAAAGAGTTTACATGCTGCAGATTTTAAGATCTGTTCCCATGGAGCAACAGCACTGCAGAGTTACTGTCTTTTTTTTTTTTTTTTTCTGGATAGAAAGAAAATCTTGCATTTTCCAGTACCAGCATTGTGCATGAGATTTCAAGAAATCTTCTCTCGGGCAAATGCTTTTGAGAAAATCCGCAGTGACAATTGACAATGCAGTGGATTAGACATCTGCGGCATTGTTTATTTATGCTGCATATATTCTCTGCAGATTAAATCTTGTGCTAAGAAAAAGGTGAAACTCATGGTAGATCTGCAGTGCAAACCACACGATTGGTTCTGCAAATGCATCCAGCGAAGATGTATCCTTCACTTCAGACCACAGGTCAATATCCATGCAGATAATATTCTGCAATATTAAGATGAGATTTCTTGACAAATTTGTATCTGTTGTATTGTTGCGATGCAGATTTTCCATGTAAAAGAGTGAACATAACCAACAGGGTGCTCATGTACTGGCAGTGCTGCATCTTTATTTTCTATCTTCTTGGTCTACCAGTCATTTATTTAGCCATTGACGAATCCAGGAAAGTTAATCGACTATATTATCCTCACCCATGCCTTGTAGACTGTGAGCCCTCGTGGGCAGGGCCTTCTCTTCTCCCCTACTATATCCTCACCCATCCCTTGTAGACTGAGCCCTCGTGGGCAGGGTCCTCTCTCCTCACCCTCCCTTGTAGACTGTGATCCCTCGTGGGCAGGGTCCTCTCTTCTCACCTACTGTATCCTCACCCATCCCTTGTAGACTGAGCCCTCGTGGGCAGGGTCCTCTCTCCTCACCCTCCCTTGTAGACTGTGATCCCTCGTGGGCAGGGTCCTCTCTTCTCACCTACTGTATCCTCACCCATTCCTTGTAGACTGAGCCCTCGTGGGCAGGGTCCTCTCTCCTCACCCTCCCTTGTAGACTGTGATCCCTCGTGGGCAGGGTCCTCTCTTCTCACCTACTGTATCCTCACCCATTCCTTGTAGACTGAGCCCTCGTGGGCAGGGTCCTCTCTCCTCACCCTCCCTTGTAGACTGTGAGCCCTCGTGGGCAGGGTCCTCTCTCCACCCTACACCAGTCTGTGCCTTGAATTACTCTTGATTGTACTTTTTATTATGTATAAGCATTTCCCCATGTAAAACGCCTTGGAATAAATGGCACTATAATAACTTTCCTAAAATTGGGCCTCATTTTTGTCTTTGCTGTGTAGCCCCATCCTCTCTCTGCTACTTGATGCGAATAGTTAAGTATATTGGTCACTCACATATGGTCTTGTGAATTATTTAAGTGCAGAGTCTGCAGTTTGCAGTGAAATCTCAGGATCACACAGATCTGAACCTTCTTCCATCCTGCAGTTCTGGATCTGTGTCAGCGAGCGCCTGTCAGTCCTCTCGTCACTCAGTCCCCAGAAGTGACAGTCCTTCTCCTGACGTCCTAGAGCCCACTGTCCTGAGCGGATTATCCCAGAAATTACACATTTATCTGGCAGACAGCTCCTCGCAGATCAGCCTCTATTCCCAGCCTTGTCTGTTGTGCTGTAGAGGTGACATAATATGTTATGTCATTGGAAGGACCAGTGCTTAATGCAGTCACCTGCGGTATTCTGTGTATGTGGTGCTGGAGCATCATTTTACAGCAGTGTAACCACAACCTAAGCCTGGTCCCATATATCTCATCCTGCCCTTATAGGGGATGTTCTTAGTAGATATGACCTATATTGCGCACCCCCACCCCACCCCCAAAACTCATGTGTCTAACTCAGTAGCTTCCTGTCTACTATATAGAGAAGTGTATTATAGTAGTTATATTCTTGTATATAGGAGCAGTATTATAGTAGTTATATTCTTGTACATAGGGAGCAGTATTATAGTAGTTATATTCTTGTACATAGGAGCAGTATTATAGTAGTTATATTCTTGTACATAGGGAGCAGTATTATAGTAGTTATATTCTTGTACATAGGAGCAGTATTATAGTAGTTATATTCTTGTACATAGGAGCAGTATTATAGTAGTTATATTCTTGTATATAGGGCAGTATTATAGTAGTTATATTCTTGCATATAGGAGCAGTATTATAGTAGTTATATTCTTGTATATAGGAGCAGTATTATAGTAGTTATATTCTTGTACATAGGGCAGTATTATAGTAGTTATATTCTTGTATATAGGAGCAGTATTATAGTAGTTATATTCTTGTATATAGGGGCAGTATTATAGTAGTTATATTCTTGTACATAGGAGCAGTATTATAGTAGTTATATTCTTGTACATAGGAGCAGCATTATAGTAGTTATATTCTTGTATATAGGGGCAGTATTATAGTAGTTATATTCTTGTATATAGGAGCAGTATTATAGTAGTTATATTCTTGTATATAGGAGCAGTATTATAGTAGTTATATTCTTGTATATAGGAGCAGTATTATAGTAGTTATATTCTTGTACATAGGAGCAGTATTATAGTAGTTATATTCTTGTACATATTGGGCAGTATTATAGTAGTTATATTCTTGTATATAGGGGCAGTATTATAGTAGTTATATTCTTGTATATAGGAGCAGTATTATAGTAGTTATATTCTTGTATATAGGGGCAGTATTATAGTAGTTATATTCTTGTATATAGGAGCAGTATTATAGTAGTTATATTCTTGTATATAGGGGCAGTATTATAGTAGTTATATTCTTGTATATAGGAGCAGTATTATAGTAGTTATATTCTTGTATATAGGAGCAGTATTATAGTAGTTATACTCTTGTACACAGGGGGCAGTATTATAGTAGTTATATTCTTGTATATAGGGGCAGTATTATAGTAGTTAATTCTTGTATATAGGAGCAGTATTATAGTAGTTATATTCTTGTATATAGGAGCAGTATTATAGTAGTTATATTCTTGTATATAGGGGCAGTATTATAGTAGTTATATTCTTGTATATAGGAGCAGTATTATAGTAGTTATACTCTTGTACACAGGGGGCAGTATTATAGTAGTTATATTCTTGTATATAGGAGCAGTATTATAGTAGTTATATTCTTGTATATAGGAGCAGTATTATAGTAGTTATATTCTTGTATATAGGGGCAGTATTATAGTAGTTATATTCTTGTATATAGGAGCAGTATTATAGTAGTTATATTCTTGTATATAGGGGCAGTATTATAGTAGTTATATTCTTGTATATAGGAGCAGTATTATAGTAGTTTTACATTTTGTGTGTTCTATCCTCAAGTGTGAAACTAGTATTTTTTTTTATACATTTTGCGATGTTATTTATCAATGTCATTGTTGTTTAAAATAGCATTTTTTTTTTAACATCTTTCTCTGTGGTTTTGCAGGGGGGTCGTGTTTGGCTCGTCATAAATGGTAGTTTGGTTCCGGCCACAGTCACCTCTTGCAGTGATGGAGATGTTCTCTTTACAAGTGAATATGATCAGGTAAGATTACAGAAGTGGATGTGAAAAATTGAAAGAAGACTGATTTGATGCGTCACTTCCTTCTCTTCTCTTTCGTTCCTTCTGTGGTTTCTGCTGTCGTCTCAAACAAGAGCAGAGTACAATGGTCACACTGACCTCTGTGTCTGAAGCCTCTGCAAACCAAATGTGTTTGTCAGCTGTGAGGCCCTGTTCACACTGCGTTTTTTTTTCCTTGTCCGTGTGGATCCTTTAATTTAAAGGACCACACGAACAGCCACGGATCTGTGCAAATGGATGCCACTGATTCTCCCGAATCCTTTTTTTGATGGATCCGTGAGTAACCAGAGACTGGGGGAGTCCATTTGCATGCCTTATAATTCGGGAGAGATCGGGAGAGATCGGGAGAGATCGAGAGAGATCGGGAGAGATCGAGAGAGATCGAGAGAGATCGGGAGAGATCGGGAGAGATCGGGAGAGATCGGGAGAGATCGGGAGAGATCGGGAGAGATCGGGAGAGATCGGGAGAGATCGGGAGAGATCGGGAGAGATCGGGAGAGATCGGGAGAGATCGGGAGAGATCTGGTCTTACCAGAGAAAGGAGGGGCTGTGCCTGGCTTCAGAGCATGCTCAGCACTGCACAAAGGACACAAGAGGACAGAAACGGATCCGTCTCCATAGACCCCCATGTTTTTGAAGCATAGCGCGACTGATCCGTTTGTGGCCGCTTTTTTGAAGGCAGCCCAAAATCAACGCAGTCTCCGATTCTGGGGACCAGGAAAAAGCGGCCGCAAATGGATGGCCATTAAGGACCAATCCGTGCCCATAGGGATACATGGGAGGCCAAACGGATCCACAAAAAACATGATGTGAAGGCGCTTGAGTTTTCTCCAATTGTATCCAGTCTTCTGACTTTGCATATCTTAGGTATAATTTTTCTTCCCTAACGCAACATTTTGGGGCTAATTTGCAATTGGGTCGCATTATTTGGCTTTAACATGCAAAGTTTCCATTTGCATTGCTGGCTACAGAATAAGTTATCCAAGAATCAATCAGCGAGCCACAGCAGCGTAGCTTGAAGCTCATGGGCCCCGATAGAAAGCCCCAACGGGTCCCCTAATTATTGCATCTCTTTAATAGCAATAGTCTTTTTGTGTAGGTCAAAGGGACTTTTGGGGCCCCCTACAATCCAGGGCCCGGGTGTGATTGCAACCCCTGCACCTGTTGTAGTTACGTCCCTGGTAATCCGCCATTTTGATGGGACTTCATAACTCTTTTACTGACCTTTTTGACTGATTTATGACCACATTCAAGGAGAGTTGAAAATGAATTTAATCATAGAATCGGTTCGGTGTAGTTTTTAATAAAGACTGACAACTGTTACACTATTTCCCTTTAGAAGAGCTCACTAATGGTTCCTCAGTTAACTCACTTTTCAGGAAAACAAATGGTGCTATATTTTTTATGATAACCAGTTGCAAATATGATCTTCAGCCTCAAATACATAACAAAAAAAAGGCCCCCAACCACTTTCAGATATCGGCAGCCTGATTTTTCTCTGGCATTTCTGATCATCTGCTACAATGTATCAGCCTGTAAAGGATTGGCATTCCTGGATAACATTGTAGCTGCTGTTAAGTCTCGGCTTTGTGGGTTGGGCACAGGGGTGTAACTACAACAGGTGCAGGGGTTGCAATCACACCCGGGCCCTGGAGCCTAGGGGGGCCCCAAAAGTCTCTTTTGCCTATAGAAAGACTAATGCTATTTAAAGATTTGCAATACTAGGGGGACTCCGATGGAGCTTTCGCATTGGGGCCCATGAGCTTCAAGTTACACCATTGGTTGGGAGCAGGGGTTACAATCACACCTGGGCCCTGGAGCCTAGGGGATCCCAAAAGTCCCTTTGGCCTACATAAAAGGACTATTGCTATTAAAAGTTTGCAATAATTGGGGGGGCAATGTTGGAGCTTTCACATTGGGGCCCGTTAGCTTCAAGTTGCCCCATTGGTTGTGCGCAAATATGTATTTGGGACGAATGCTTCCTTCATTGACAGCATATATATGACAAGTATATGAGAAAGTTGCAGAAATGTTTCGGTAAACCCTTCCCGCTCTTGCGGCTCATCACATGGCGGTAATTACTGTATGTCATGCTGCTGAGTGTGCATGGCGGATAAAAGCGGAGCAGCCATTGTCTACCCTGCCCCCTCCCCGCCATCAAATGCTAATATGGCCTTTGCTAATGTGGTTTTTAACTCTCTGTATCCCATTTATCCAGGCTGCGATCTACCGCTGTCCTGCCTCAGGTCCCGCCACCACTTAGTGCATTTAGTAATCGATTTAGGCCGGATGGCCAGCTGTTCACAGATGTGGATACTGTTATTGTAGGAGATTCTTCACATTCCCACATTGGACCCCTCGTGCTAAGATGTCATTATGAGTACAAATACTAAATAAAAAATCGGGGACTTCCAGACTCGGGTGCGTGCGTCCCCATGTATTTCCCGTGGGTGTTAATGCCCTTTGCTGGGTCCTGGGATCGTTATTAAAGGGCCGGATGTGGTGATTGCTGGATGCAACGAGTCTTTGTCATAGCGAAATCCTGAACTAAAGTAGGAAAATCAGCAGACAATTAAGATCTCTATTTATAGGTGCTGAAGATAGACTTTGTATAGAAGCGGAGATGGGAGAGAAAATGTATATTCCGACTGTAACTCCTACCCTCAAATACTCTGTGCTGCTGTTATAGGACATTGCCACTTAGAAAACGAATCTATTCCGACATCTCCACTATTTAGAAGTCTGGGGGTGCAGTATGAGGATAGGGTGTAACTATGGGGGGTGCATTGATGATCTAATTGGGACTGAGTAGTAATGCCACACACAACCTATGGATAGATGTGCCACTGTTTTTAAATGGCAGGTGTGTTTTTCTTATCTCTAACCTAATCTTACCGCCCGGATCCTTTTTTTTAAGTTTTCAAGCTACTTCTGTGAGAAGAGCCAAGTTATTTTAATATTAAAGGAGCCTGACAACCCCTTTAAGAGCTGTAAAGGGATGTGAAGTGCCCTGCAGGCAGGTGGACAGATGTCCTGGGATCTCCTCTTTGAAGTGTCACACATGCACTTAGGTGAGGATGTGCGGAAAGCTGATACCATGGGGGGCAATTCACTTGATCAGACCATTGACACTTTTTCTTGTGTGATTCTAAAGAGATCAAAGAGGAGGAAAAAAAGCTTCTTAAAACATGCAAGAGTTCTGATCATGAGGAAAACTCATCTAATGGTCACTTATGGAATTGCCTTGTGATCAGACACCCAGATCGTGGTTAGAGGGGGTCTGCAAATGCTGGAAAAGTCATCTCTGCCCAACCCTACTCCATCACCATCAGGAAAATCCAGGCATTCTAATACATAGCAAACCAATGCAGCTCTGGAAATGTTGGGGGGCTTCTTTTGACCCTTATCTTTTAGCATCCAATGGCATGAGGGTGTCACAGTGGCTGAGTGGTTGGCCCTGTGTGGTGGCTGAGTGGTTGGCCCTGTGTGGTGGCTGAGTGGTTGGCCCTGTGTGGTGGCTGAGTGGTTGGCCCTGTGTGGTGGCTGAGTGGGTTAGCTCTACAGTCTTGCATCACTGGGGTCCTGGATTCAAATCCCACCAAAGGGGGACACCTGCAAAGAGTTTGTATGTTCTCCCCGTATTCTCGTGGATTTCCTCTGGTTCTCTGGTTTCCTCCCACACTCCAAAGACTGGTGGAGAATTTGGATTATGAGCCCCAATGGGGACAGTGTTGCAAATGTATTAATAGTGTTATATAAATGAATAAACATTGAGGGTCCATTACCTCTTAATAAATCCCAGTTAATAAACCCCTATTTTAACATGGCTGGTGGCTTTAAAGGCCAAAAATCCCATCAATCCTGTCTATTTTTATTATTTTTCTCAGTAGACTCATTCTGAATGTCTTTGAAATGTGAGTGAGCCCCCGGCCCCCCGCGGAGAGCCCTCTGGGGCCTTTACCACTTAGGTGTGCTTTGATCTAGTTCAGAGGTAATGTCATTCTGTCATTTCCCAGTCATGTATTTAGCAGTGATAGAATTACCAGCATTAATCCACCTCCCATCCCTCATTTGCATGTCATGATCCATTTGTCTTCTCCAGCCCATTTGCTCGTTAACCTGTTTAACAAAACTGACATTTCCCGTGAATTTCCACAGATTGAATGAAGACGACCACGTGTTATAATGAATTGTCACCATTGGTTTATAGTAGAATGGAGTCTGAGTGAAGGGTTTGGGCCAGATGGTCCGTCCACCTACAATTCCTGCACCTTTTGGGTTCGGAGTGCGGACCCCGGGGTACAATAACTTGCTTATTAATGGGATCCACACACATTTTATGTGCGCATACTTCTATTTCTGCATATAAATATTAGGGAGAAGTTGTTTTCAGGGATGCTGGACTTGCTGAAAAAGAGAGAATTTTTTTTATATTTATATAATTCCATGTTGCTGTACATGAGATGAGAAGGGGTTACATACAAAATACTGCTATAGTATACAGTAAACAAATTACCAATGTCAGACTGCCCTCACAGGCTTATATTCTACAGGACAATGGGGAGGAGACAGTAGGTTAGGAGTGCGGCAGCTCTGGTGGTGGCGGCGAGGTGGCAGCTTGGGTGGTATCGAGGCATCGGCTTTGGTGGTGGTGCGGTGGTGGCAGCGAGGTGGCCGCTCTTGTGGTGGTGGCGAGGTGGCAGCTGTGGTGGCAGCGAGGCGGCTGCTCTGGTGGTGGTGATGGTGAGGTGGCAGCTGTGGTGGCAGCGAGGCAGCCGCTCTGGTTGTGGTGGTGGTGGCGAGGCGGCCGCTCTGGTGGTGGTGGTGGTGGCGGCGAGGCGGCCGCTCTGGTGGTGGTGGTGGTGGCGGCGAGGCGGCCGCTCTGGTGGTGGTGGTGGTGGCGGCGGAGGCGGCCGCTCTGTGGTGGTGGTGGTGGCGAGGCGGCCGCTCTGGTGGTGGTGGTGGTGGCGGCGAGGCGGCCGCTCTGGTGGTGGTGGTGGTGGCGAGGCGGCCGCTCTGGTGGTGGTGGTGGTGGCGAGGCGGCCGCTCTGGTGGTGGTGGTGGTGGTGGCGAGGCGGCAGCTGTGGTGGCAGCGAGGCTGCCGCTCTGGTGGTGGTGAGTTGGGAGTTGCAGGCTGTAAACTTTCCTGAAGAGATTAGTTTTCAGGCTCCGTTTGAAGGATCCGAGTGTGGTAGATAATCTGATGTGTTTGGGCGCAGGATTCCAGGGGATGGTGGATATATTTGGGAGAAGTCTTGGAGGCAATTGGGTGAGGAACGAATAAGTGTTAGAAGAGAGGGGGGGATGTTGGATGGATCGAAGATTATGTGAGGGGAGATATGGAATTAATAGCGCTATACAAGTTAACTAATATCCCACTATGCTATTAATATTTATTAAGAGACACGGGGAGGGGACATGTTGTGGACGGTTTTGTAGGTCAGTGTTAGTACGGTGAACTGAATTTGTTGGGGAATTGGAAGCCATTGGAGGGATTTGCAGAGGGAAAAACAGGGGAGTAGCAAGGAAAGGGGTGGATTACTCGGGCAGCAGAGTTAAGGACAGATTGGAGAGGTGCACGAGTGTTGGCAGGAAGGCCACCGAGGAAGAGGTTGCAGTAGTCGAGACGGGAGATGATGAGGGCATGTACAAGCGTTTTGTCAGATAGAGGGCTGAGGAAAGGATGGATTCTGGAAATGTTTTTTGAGTTGGAGGAAACAGGAGGTGGCGAGAGCTTGGATTGTTGGTTTGAAGGACAAGGCAGAGTCAAGGGCAGTGGATTTTTGGTTCAGGTGAAGGCGTAATGCCATATACCGTGATAAATAGATCAGGTAGGGAAGATACGTGAGGTGAAGAAAAGCTGAGTTCAGTTTTGTCCACCTTGATTAAGAAATGGGAGAAGGAGGAGGATATGGCTGACGGACACTCCGGGATTCATGACAGCAGAGAGGTGACGTCTGGGTCAGAGAGGTAAATCTGAGTGTCATCAGCCTAGATGGTGCAGGAAGCCATGGGACTTTGAGTTGTCCCAGGCCAAGGGTATAGATGGAGAAGAGTAGGGGTCTTGGACAGAGAGAGGGCTGGATGAGGAGGTAGTGTGGGAGTGGGAAGCGCTATATGTGAGTTTGGAAAGGTATGTGGCGATCCAGGAGAGGGCAAGATCTGTGATGCCAAGGAAAGAGATTTGTAGTAAGGTACCGTTACATGGTACGATATCGTTAGCGATATCTCTTAAACGTCACGGGTTTGGAGTCGTTGAAACGACACTGTTAGGATGTCATTGCGTGTGACACCGAGGTTCCACTATGCTAAATTGTTGGATTGTTGATCACAGATTTGAGAACATGTTCTGTAATCAGACGATCCACGATCAGCCAACCTGCTGCATCGTTGTGTGTGACACCGCGATAATTATGTCGTTCACGACTTCGCCCATTCACATCAGTGAACAATTATCATTCGCTGGGTTGTGCGAACGATACCTGCTCGCTGGATGGTTGGTGCGTCGTACACGATATCTACATGTGTGACATCTCACCAACTATGTCAAAACGATGTCCTAACGACCGCGCGCCCCCGAGATCGTTGGTGATATCGTTTCAACATTGAAGAGTGTAACAGTACCTGTAGGAGGGAGTGGTCAACTGTGTTGAAGGCAGAGGACCGGTCTAGAAGGAGGAGGATGGAGAATGGTCTGTTAGCTTTGGCTGTAAGTCATTAGTAATTTTGATGAGAGCAACTGCGGTGGAGTGGTGGGGCCGGAAGCCGGATTGTAGGTCGTCAAAGAGAGAATTGGATGAGACGTGGTAGTAGGATTGAGCTTGACACCCAGTCGGGTCAAGGTTTGGCTTTTTGATGATAGGTGTGATTATGCCAGGGGCGTAACTACCACAGGTGCAGGGGTTGCGATCGCACCTGGGCCCTGCAGCCTAGGGGGGCCCCAAAAGTCCCTTTGGCCCATTGAAAAAGACTAATATTATGAAAGATTTGCAATAATTGGGGGGGCCCCGTTGAAGCTTTCGCATCGGGGCCCCTTGGACTGAAGTTACGCCACTGGATCATGCCATGTTTGAAAGCAGAAGGGAATCAAATTTGCTGGATGAACCAACAAGATGCTTAAATACGCAGATGATACAACACTGATAGCAAGAAGTGAAAATGGAATGAAGGATTTATTACAGAGAGTCAAGATGGGAAAACTCCAACATGGGACGGCCACTTAACACAAAGCCACAAAAGACAAAGATATTGACTACGCCCATGCTAAAATATATATTAATATATATATATATATAAACAGGGTTGTACACTACTGGAGAACCCCTTTCTAAATAGCACTGCTGTCAATCACAAAGTACAGAAATGACACCTCCGATCGTTGGAAATTGAGATCACGTGACCACTGCAGACAATTGGCTACTGATGGGACAGTATACGCTGCAGCTGGTCAGCAGAGTGGCATAATATACTGAAGACTGCAGCTGTCACTTGACATCAAAATCTTGCATGACCACCAGGGCACACGGCTCTGCCATCTGGAAGAACGGCACCAGTTTGGAAGGTGGGTATGATGTGTCATCTATTGGTGGACATCCCTTTAGGAGAGGCCACCTGTGACCTGCAGAGACTTGTTGTTCCATCATTAGTTGGGTAATGTAGGTGCCTTATGGGACAGTGTTGGGTCTTTTAAGGGGCAATGTTTAACCTCCCCAGGCCCTTTTTTAGACCACCTTACCCCTAATCTGGAATGGGTTTGACATGTTGGAGAACTTTTTGAGATGTTCTAACCATCTTTTCCCTGTACATACCATTGAGGGCACCATGCACCTGCCATGAGGTTGCAGAGGTCATTCCAGGTTGGCCTTGCTCAGATTTTGTGGGTCACACCTGTGATTCCCTGTGTAGTTTGCAGGAAATAAAGCAAATATTGGTGTTTATGGCATAAAGCGCCGCAAACGGCAATGTCGTGTCTTTTCTTCACCATGTCTCTGAGGGTTTCTCTAAGGTCTTTGAAAACAATGTTTTTAGTTTGGAACAGAAGTAAATAGACCAAGATAATGAGTTTCCTGCAGGAAGTGGCCGGGGACAGAGAGCGCAGCGCTGGGCTCACACAATCTGACAGATTTATTCCCTGGAAGTGATGAATTGATGCTCGTGTGACTCATCTGCACTTGAGATCATATCATAAAAGTAGATTTATCGTTGCATCGGTAATGACAAAACCAAATATGTCCTACAGTGGATGAATCGTGGTGAAGTCGGTCTGGACTAGGTGTCTAAAATGGGGGAAATTATGTAAATACGGGTTTCCCCCAAAAAAAGGCTTGGGTCCCTACACATGGAGTAAGAAGCCAAGGTATGGATTGGAGGTCAAAGTGGTGGCAGCTACTTTATGGGGTTGGCCAATATTCGTGAAGATGTAGCAATGGTTGGCACTTCAATCTTGGGCTTACCTTAGACTAGCATGGTGGCCGCCACTACTGTATTGTCAAAAACATTGGTCCAACCTATAAAGGATCTGCTGCCATTTACAAGGCTGAACAAGTGCCCATGGGGATAGAGTAGTGGCTGCCACTTCAGCCTCATGAGTACTGGTCTGACTCATGAAGTGGCAACTGCTTCAATTAGTGGCGTCCGCCAGCCCCAATGAACCGTCCGCCAATAATCTTGATAATACAGATGTGGCAGCTGCCCATTGAGTTGAACCAATATCTACGGTGTATATCTATATGGTGTGGACTAATAGTCTTGATAGTATGGTAGCCGTGTTGGACTATCATGATGTGTAAGTAGTGAAAATTTCTAATTTATGGGCAGGACCGATGTCTGATGATGAAGAGGCAATGGGTTCTTCATGGGTTGGACTAATATTCATGAGTTTCAGCCCATGAGGTTGCTGCCACCACAGTATCCTCAAGATCAAGACTACAAGTCCCATCAGTTGCCACCAATGTGTCCTGAAGGAGTTTGACCTAACCAAAGTGGTGGAGTACACCATGTATACCCTGTTCCATCAGCCATTGGGTTTTATTTCAGTTGGCTGATATTCTTCACTTGTGGCAACTGTTTGACCAAAATTCATGAGGATACATTGTGGCAGCCATCCCTTGGTTTGGGCCAGTGTCTGAGAATGTAGTGAAGGTGTCATGGACGGATCTTCATGAAGATTGGTCCTATGTCTTGTAGACAAGGATACAAGCAAATCACTGAAGTCCTTCCGATCCATTACTGGCACCATCTCTGATAAATGATGGAGACTGTAGACACCTTGTAAAGTTATTTACACTGGTCTAACCTTTAAATCCATTATTTTGGTGGCCCAGTTTTACTTGATGAATGAAATTCTGGTAACCAGATAATATTTGGGAAATTAAAGGGTTACATTATTCTTTTGTTCTTCTGGGAACACTCCGACAGCAATTTTGGCCAAATTAAGGAATTGAAAGGAGGAACAAAGCTTTCACTAATTCATGGGAAAGTGGTAATTGGGTAACGCTGGGCTACTTTATCACTGCTGCTTTGTGCTGATGCAGAGGGTCTGGGTATGGAGGCCGCCGTCCATTTCTCCCACAATATTACTGGAATTGAACAACGTTTTCATATAAATTAATGTCTTGTTTCCTCCAGGTTCTCCCTGTTATCAAGGTACTGGATTGTTTGTCAGTGAATGGGAACATTACTCTTTTAAAGCATTGCTCTTACATTTTAATTATTGGACCTGATGGGACTGATATACTTTGAAATCCCATGACAGAATGGTGTTTATAACCCCATTTTAATAGTTTCCTGCCTAATATTTGGACTAGAATGTTATTTACGGTCAGGACTGCACAGCTATTCTGATACAGTAAGTACATCAGCCTCATCAGGTCTAATGTCTGCATTGTTTGTTGTGAAATCCAGTGTTGATCCACTTTATAAGGTATATCGGGGTCCTGTAGCACAGGGTTCAGTGGAGAGGTAGAAAGGAATCTGATTACCCACCAGGAGGTGGCGCTATGGCTATAAGGTCAGAGACACTCTGTGTGAGATTCTCACATGAGTCTCGCATGACTCACCTGGAATGGTCACCACCTCTCTAGACGGGAGCGTGTCAGCTCTGTGTGTTACTATGGAGCGGGCGCGCTCCCATCCAGAGAGGTGGCTGCCATTCCCGATGAGTTATAGGAGTATCTCACATAGTGTGTCCTAATAAACAGCTGCGCTCTGGAACCCTAAGGTTTGCAAACATTGAATATAAGAATATAGACATGCATTACTGCTTAGAAAGTACATTGACAAATTGTGACACTTGTCGCATAAAAAAAGGACAGTTTGTGAGCCCAGCAGCTAGCGACAAGGCATTAGACAGGGACTCGGCAGAGAGATGCACCTTGTCGTTGGCTGCTGGGCTCACACAAAACTGTCCTTTTTTTATGCGACAAGTGTCACAATTTGTGAATGTGTTTCCATGCATGTCTATATTCTTATATTCATTGTTTGCATACCTCATCTTGAGAGCAGCTGTTTATAATAGTATATTTCATGTTCAGTTTCGCACTTGTTAGGAAATGTGGCTAGTTTTTTCATTTTTGACACTTTTTAGCTGTATACCCCTTTAAATTGAGAGGCAATAACCCTCACAGCTGAGGTGTGGAGACAATTGTATCCAGTTCAGACAATGCTCTGTGAGCTCATCAGCAGCAGCAGCTGCACAGCTTTTGTCTTCCTGTTTGGTACAATGTGTCAGTCTGTTGTGCAGCCCTTCATCTCGCGTGAATTCTATAGACTGAAAATCTGCCATAAGTGTGGATTTGTCACTCGTGGTCTGAGGCTGCTGTATGGACCTGGAATGATGACCATATTGTAGCTCTGCTTTCCAAAAAATGAATAAAAAGGTGTGTCCCTTATTTCTTTCTAATCTACTTAAAAGAACATTTTTTTTTTTTTTTTTTTTTTAATGTGGGAAGCGGGGAGGGGGAATATCCCCTTAATCCATAAGATAAAATATATCTTGCAGATCATTGGGGGTTTTGCCAGTAGAGAATCCTGTGATCCCAAGGATGGAGCCTCCAGAATGGGAGCCCAATGATGGGGGGCCTCTGGAAGCCTGAAGACTGGTAGGGGGGGTCCTGTAGAAGCCTGAAGACAGGGGAAGGGGGAGACCTCTTGCTGGAAGCCTGAAGATGGGGGGGAGGGGGCTCTTGTATCCCAAAGACAGGGGTGGGGGGCCCTCTGGAACCATGAAGACAGGTAAGGGGGGTGGGGTGGTCCTGGATGCCTGAAAATGGGGGGGGGGGGGGAGCCTCAGAAAGCCTGAAGATGGGGGGGGGGGGGGGAGACCTCTGCAAGCCTGAAGATGGGGGGAGGAGAGACGTCTGGTACCCTGAAGCCAGGGGACTGTCAATGACAGCGTTCGGCTCTTTCCACCAGCCCCATAGACAATGAATAGAGCTTAGGCAATGTTCTGACCCTGGGCTACGGACCCTGTTCTTGAGTTCCAACAATCAGCAAGTTCACCTTTATCCTAGGGGATCGGAAATAACTTTTTTTAAATGTTGCAATACCGTAATTAAAAATATTTTATTTAATGTAATGTTTATTCACTTATATAGCGCTATTAATTCCACATCACTTTACATGCATCATCACTTTCCCGATTGGGGCTCACACCAATTCCTATCAGGCTTTGGAGTGTGGGAGGAAACCGGAAAACACGAAGGAAATCAACGTGAACATTGGAAGAACATACAAACTCCTTACAGATATCGTTCTTGGTGGGATTTGAATCCTGGACCTCAGTGCTGCAAGACTGCAGTGCTGACCCCCCTGAGCCACCGCGCAGTGCTGACCCCCCTGAGCCACCGCGCAGTGCTGACCCCCCTGAGCCACCGCGCAGTGCTGACCCCCCTGAGCCACCGCGCAGTGCTGACCCCCCTGAGCCACCGCGCAGTGCAGACCCCCCTGAGCCACCGCGCAGTGCTGACTCCCCCCCGAGGCACTGTGCCACCTGTTTTAATAATAAATCTATTAAGTTTTCATTGAAGAATTTACTTAATGTGAAAGTGAAGCCTGAAATGCCTCCGATTGCAACTTTTCTAACAGTATTTGTTAAAGAGAAATTTGGTTCACGGAAATGGCGCGTGTTTAGATGAAAGTGAAAACAAAAATGCAGTATCCAATTTTTCGGCATAAAGTCTGGAGTTGTGTTTTTCAGTTTTCATTAAAATCAGTCTTTCCTCACAAGTCGCTCGTTGTGTGGTAAGATGGGCTTTAAGGAAAATTGAAATTAAGCCATTAGATTTATTGCGGAACATTTTGAGTATTGCGAATACATTCAGCTCATCTCTACCATCAGGAGTGACGTCAATGGTTCAGGTGCTGATGTCTGAAGGCTTCAATTCGTGGCTTGATGGGGGCCCGAGCTATACTGTCCACATGTGAATGGGGTATAACGTCATGCACAAATACCGGTAGTTTTACAGCCTACCGACAACCTAACCCTGCCCAGTTTTTGTGCTACTACACAAACTGTGCCTCTTGTAAGGTCTTTTAGATTCCCCTCATATGCACACCAAGCAGATGCCCGTTATGCAAAATTATGCCACAACAGTCACCCTACATACATTATGATGCCTCCACATACATATCGATGCCACATCCAATTACATCACATTCCCCCTACTAAATTGTATATCCAACAATGCCCCCTAACGATGTTTTCACTCCACCCCATTGGTAACTCCCAAAGCTCCTGCCCCCCATCCCAAACTTATCCCTGTTATCAGCGCTCTAGATCTCCTCCTATCTGCGTGGAGACATCATTCCTGTTCTGTGCTGAACGTCATACAATAGAGGTGGAGATGGAGCAGTGAGCTGACGGCTCCCTGCTCTACCACTGCACTCAACTATATTTGCATCTAAAAGACACAGATGCAGTTAGGAGCAGAACATGACACACTCCAAATCAGGGTCTGTCCCATTGGATCAAATATATTTGGAAACACTGCACCCAACATCTTGGAGGAGTGCAGCACTGACAAATTCGGTATCGGTTACAAAGCAAACTTTGCGATGTTTATACCCAAAATTCTCATAAGTGCTCAGGAACGGTTTGAATGGCGATACTTAGAATGAAATAAAATCAGTAGTATTCTATTCGTTGATAATGCATCATGTGACCTTCTTAAATTTTGCACAGAAAGGTGGAATCCTCACTACACAGGTTACCAATGAACCTTAAGACACAATGCCAAGTGCAGATTTCTTTTTCTACCTTGGTCGCCTTTCTCAAGTCATGAGGGCACATACTTAGTCTGTTTTGCCAAGTACTTAAAGGGGTCGGATACGACTTTAAAGAAGGATATTAATTTTATTATAATTCAATGACTACAGAAAATAGGAAATAGTGTGATATTGCGTACACTTTTACATATTATAAATCACAAAGGTAAAGTAGTCACATTGCACATTATGCAGGAAAAGATTCACCATGGGCAGCACATCATCTGTCCGGGAACATCAGCTGTGAGAAGCGGAACAGCGAAGACTGAGAGATTCCTGGGATCCACACTGTGGCGTCACAAGCGACCCCTTTTAGTCCACAGGATAACAGAGCTTTTGTCTAAGCTGAAGTTTTCACTAACTTGTATCTTATTTGAAAAAATGCAAGTGTAACCAAGTGTTACACAAGCTCTAGAACATTCAGATTCTATTTGCCCGATACAGCATCCCTCTTGCTGAGTGGCCAACTCATCAGATGTCAATCAATATCGGACAAATGCATCACCGGATGAAACATGCCAAAGGCATGGTACCAAATGCTTTGCCATGCTATAAACATACACATTCTCAATAAACATTGATAATAAAACTATGCAGTAATACGATGGTACTATAAACATGCACTTACAGAAAATACAAGCTAAACTGTTACTGTCTAATGTCTTAAAGGGCTCCTTAAAGACAGGCTACCAATATGGATTCCTGATAGTCATTAACATCTTAGCACTACAATGTCACAGTGACAAATTGTTCTAAATGTCCTCCCATAGAGTTCCCGCCGTTCTGAGTGACGTTTGGGGATGTGAAGTGAGGCCCAGCTGTTTTATGACATTTATAGATGAGAAATAATTCATGGCCGCCCTTTGTTTACATCCACCTTCTGCAACGCTGTCCGTGAAGACGGAAGATCTTCATCCTTGATGCAGACGCCTTGTCATAACGCTTCAAGGGGGTTTCCCATTCTTAAAGCATGTTAAAATACTTGGTATTTCCAAATCTCATCATCTCCAGATCTGTTGTCGGTGAAATTAAATCTTCTAATGCTCTAACTACAGGATACAAACCTCTACAGACTAACAGAGTGTTACAGCGGAACAAGATTGAGATGGCGTGAAACAGTTATGGCAGCAAATAGATGGGGTGAAACAGTTATGGCAGCAAATATCGAAACAGTTCACTGATGAGAAGTGTGAAAGTTTTGTTGTCCTCTAATTTCGGCCTGATCAAAGAGATGATGCCCCCAAATGCCCTTTCAATTGGTGTAAAAAGACATGAATCCATGTGGAATGTTCATTCCTGCTCTGCTCTATGTGATGGGTGATGTCCACGATGGTGATCGTTGCAGCTGTAATTTGGGCTTTTTGCGTGACGAGTTCGGAACATTGTTGGCAATTTTATGGCTAAAAAAGTTGACATTTCAGTGTTACAAAACCAGTGAGGATTGTGTTGCAATAATTCCTGTTACAGATAAAAAGCTAAATTTCCTGTAAAGTCGTGACGCATATGAAGCCGGTATTGTGCCGCCACATACCAACGCCATCAAAAGCCAAATACAGGTGGTGCCTGTAAATAGAAGGATGTGAGCAGCCGCCTGTCACTATTCTGCCTGCGGTTCACAGGGCGGCATTGATGTCTGTCATTACCACTTTATAGCTGTTGACTGAAAGCTGTAAAAGCAGAATTCCAGTAAAGGATCATGCTGGGAATTCAGATCAATGTTTCACTTCTGTGTACTTTCCCGAGAGACCTGTAGGTGGCGGAATGGTTCTCTATGGAAGTGGATAATGGTTTCATCATCTAATCATCTTTGTACTGGATCCCGTCATAACAAAGTCAAGTGAATTACGAAAATTATTAGTACAACTTATATTACATCAGAGGTTCAGTAAATATTCCCAAATTACCAAAGAAACTAAATGCGGAACACAGTTGGTATAATCATGTAAAAGAACAGAACTACTATAATACTGCCCCTATGTACAAGAATATAACTACTATAATACTGCCCCTATATACAAGAATATAACTACTATAATACTGCCTCTATATACAAGAATATAACTACTATAATACTGCCCCTATATACAAAATAGAACTACTATAATACGCTCCTATACAAGAATATAACTACTATAATACTGCTCCTATATACAAGAATATAACTACTATAATACTGCCCCTATGTACAAGAATATAACTACTATAATACTGCCCCTATGTACAAGAATATAACTACTATAATACTGCTCGTATGTACAAGAATATAACTACTATAATACTGCTCCTATATACAAGAATATAACTACTATAATACTGCCCCATGTACAAGAATATAACTACTATAATACTGCTCCTATATACAAGAATATAACTACTATAATACTGCCCCTATATACAAGAATATAACTACTATAATACTGCCCCTATGTACAAGAATATAACTACTATAATACTGCCCCTATGTACAAGAATATAACTACTATAATACTGCTCGTATGTACAAGAATATAACTACTAAAATATAAGAATATCTGCTCGTATGTACAAGAATATAACTACTATAATACTGCCCCTATATACAAGAATATAACTACTATAATACTGCCCCATGTACAAGAATATAACTACTATAATACTGCTCCTATATACAAGAATATAACTATTATAATACTGCCCCTATATACAAGAATATAACTACTATAATACTGCCCCTATATACAAGAATATAGCTACTATAATACTGCTCCTATATACAAGAATATAACTACTATAATACTGCCCCATGTACAAGAATATAACTACTAGAATACTGCTCCTATATACAAGAATATAACTACTATAATACTGCCCCTATATACAAGAATATAACTACTATAATACTGCCCCTATATACAAGAATATAACTACTATAATACTGCCCCTATATACAAGAATATAGCTACTATAATACTGCTCCTATATACAAGAATATAACTACTATAATACTGCTCCTATATACAAGAATATAACTACTATAATACTGCCCCTATGTACAAGAATATAACTACTATAATACTGCCCCTATGTACAAGAATATAACTACTATAATACTGCCCCTATATACAAGAATATAGCTACTATAATACTGCTCCTATATACAAGAATATAACTACTATAATACTGCTCCTATGTACAAGAATATAACTACTATAATACTGCTCCTATGTACAAGAATATAACTACTATAATACTGCCCCTATATACAAGAATATAACTACTATAATACTGCCCCTATGTACAAGAATATAACTACTATAATACTGCTCTGTTTGTAATGCTGTTTTCTCCTTTCTCTGCAGGAGTTTATGTACCCCCGCAGTGCCCTCACCAGGGACTTGGTGCTCCCAATGCATCAGAGTAACACGGAAGGTTTGGAGGACATGTCCTTGATGAGTGACTTGCACGAAGCCGCCATCATGTTGAATCTTTATCAACGTTACAAAGATGATAAAATCTATGTGAGTCGTGATCATCATTCAGTACATAAAATTTAGCTTATTTCTGCTTCTTTTTAGAGCATTTCTATATTCGGGATACATCTAACCGCTCAGTCACTGTATAATGAAAAGTTCTACCCATGTGTCACACATTTTCAGTTCCTCGCCATACCTTTTTAGTTGGTTCTTGTTGACGTTTAGAGAATGAGATCTTTTCTTACATTTCTGACAGCTGCAGTGTTAATTGTCTGTGTGAGCAATGTATGTTTTACCCAGTGGTGGCTGAAAGTTGCAGATGTTTTAATAATTTAATAGTGACTTGTTAAAAATCCCTGAGCTCCCGTGATTCTGCCGCTCTTTTTCCGTTTTGAGCTGCTTCACTCCATTGCAGAGATATTCATATTTGTTTCTTTTGGAGCACAATATGTGAAATCTCTGCTTGCAGACCAACTGGGCATTTCTTCAGAGTCTTTTCTGGGGCATGTACGCTTTCACAATCGCAGCTCCGACGTGTCTGAGACTGCTAGACTTAGATTTCCCATCAAACATTGTGGTGAATCTAATAAAGGGGACACTGAACAAATGCACAGTTGTTCTGCAAGCAGAGACTTCACATACTGCGCTCCAAAGGAAACACATGCATATCTCTGCAAAGGAGCGATACAGCACAAAATGAAAAATGGCTTCAGAATCAGCGGTGCCCAGGGATTTTTACAAGGTATTTCACACAATATTTTTAGGTCCTTTAACTGTATAGTGCAACTTGTTATACAATTTATTTAAAAAACATTTTTTTCTTTAACTTACACTATTCACATTATTGTTCTCTTTTCTTTAGACAAATATTGGTTCTATTCTGGCCTCGGTAAATCCCTACAAGCAAGTTTTAGGATTATATGATGAAAGAACAGTGGATTTATACAGTCGCCATCAGTTAGGGGAGCTGCCCCCCCACATATTTGCCATCGCCAATGAGTGTTACCGCTGCCTATGGAAGAGACGCGACAGCCAGTGCGTCCTCATAAGGTATGAGGCCAAATCGTTGAAAATCTCTTGCATGCAAAATATAGCACTGTACTATCTTAAAGGGGAACTCCAGGGAGAAAATTTTTTAGTACAGTCCCTGTCCTACTACATGATGAAGCAGAGCCGAGCACTACAGTTCTAGGATCTATAGATCACTTATAAATCAATAAAATTATACCTGCTCCTCAGCACTCACCCCTCCCTTTGGGGACAGAGAAACTCAGTCATTCATAGAGCTAAAGTTTCAGGGGACCGGACTCTACCAAGTTGATATGGGGGAGGGGAGACCATGGCAGTGCTGAATCAATCAATGTAGTGCTCTGCCTCTGCTCCTAGTCTGATACATGGCAGCACACATTATGCACCATCATATCATAAAGCAGAATATATCACAGCATATATTTATATCTGCTTGGTGACATGATTGCTATTTGAAGGGAGAACATCCCTGTTTATACATTACATAGGATGGTATATCAGGGGCAGGATTGTATTGTGACCATGGGGTCGGAGGAGACGTATGAGGAGGCAGGAATGTAAGATGATCCTGGAGCCCCCAGGGTCCACATCCTCGACACCTCCTGTCACTGCTGCTCCGTGAGGCTGAATTTCTCTGTCCCCCGAAGGGAGGGGTCAGAGCTGAGGAGCAGATGTGAGTTTATTGATTTATAAGAGATCTATAGATCCTAGAACTGTAGTGCCCAGCTCTATGTAGGAGGGCAGAGACTGTACTAAAAAGTTTTATCCCCCGGAGTTCCTCTTTAAATTCTGTGTTCCTTTCAGTGGAGAGAGCGGCGCTGGCAAGACGGAAAGCACAAAACTGCTCCTGAAATTCTTGTCCTCCATGAGTCAGAGCTGCGCAGGATCAGGCAATCAGACACATGTGGAGGCGGCCATCATGGAGAGCAGGTCAGTGTTGCTACATATACCCAAGATGTAGACTCAGAGGAGCCAGACAATAGATTACCGGGTCAGCGGTTGTCTCCAGACCTCCTTTTCATCTTTTGTTATAAAGTTCAGCAACTTTCTAATTGTTTTCATGTTTCAATTCTTCCATGATTCCAAAATCTCTGCTTGCTGTCAGAAAATAGACAAATTCTATTTTATGCTCAGAAATCAAATACCCGTGTGGACTTTGCCCAAATGACATGTGAGCAGGTTTCTGCTAATGGGAAAGAGTAGTTACCACCTATCCATAGGATACATGATGATGTGAAAGAACTGCCACTCCAATCACCAGGACAAGTTTTAATGGGCAGCGGGTGCCTCGTGTCGGGCGGTGGTGGCTTGTGTCGGGCGGTGGTGGCTTGTGTCGGGCGGTGGTGGCTTGTGTCGGGCGGTGGTGGCTTGTGTCGGGCGGTGGTGGCTTGTGTCGGGCGGTGGTGGCTTGTGTCGGGCGGTGGTGGCTTGTGTCGGGCGGTGGTGGCTTGTGTCGGGCGGTGGTGGCTTGTGTCGGGCGGTGGTGGCTTGTGTCGGGCGGTGGTGGCTTGTGTCGGGCGGTGGTGGCTTGTGTCGGGCGGTGGTGGCTTGTGTCGGGCGGTGGGGACTGCGTCGGGCAGTGGGGGCTGGCTTGCGTCGGGCAATTGGGGCTCGGGTGCTGGAAGGCTGCTCAAATCTTTTCCTATGTGATTGCCATAGAAATTAGTACGTAGCACTCTTGCAGTCTCATTGAGAGAGAATCGTCGGTAGATCACATGATCCACAGCCGCTCCATTCACATAGTAATAAACATGCCCCGTTCTGGTGATTGTGGTTATCCGACCACCAGGACCCTCACCAGAGTTTGGATAGGTGATAACTTTTTCCCACCTAGAATAACCCTTTAAATCAAAGATTTACACACATTGGGGTTTGTTATAATGTGACAGGTTTTCCGACCTAAACAGAAATCTACGCCAACTACAAGCAGAGATCCTGACAACTGTGAAGCATTAGAGAACAAAATAGTAGAAAGTTGGAGAACTTTACTTGTTATGATTAAATGGGTCGTTGATAGGTGATTGATACCAGAATAAGGGAGATCTAATCCTGAGAGTCTCCAACATTCCGATGACTCCCCGCACTGTGGATGTACAGATCTGGAGAATCACAGCTATATACTGTGGTGACTTGGATATAAACGTGATCTGTGCTGCAGTACCTAAGAATGGCCACTACATGGTGTTAAGAGCATTGTGTAGGATGGACCCTGCATATCAGCTGATTAGAAATATTGGAGACCCAGCTTAGTGATTTTAATTCAGGTAATAAGGGGTTAATGATAAAATTGCCATTTGTTTTATATATTTACAGGACTATCCTGTGAACTTTGTGAAAGTGAGTGGAGTTTGTTGTATACGGATTGCCTGTCTGCTGTGGGGTGGGGGATGGGGGGTGACTGACTTCTCTGGGGAAGGGGGGTGTTGACTGCCTCCACCTGGGGGGGATGACTGACTCCACCTTGGGGGAAGAGGATGACTGACTCCAACTTTTTGGTGTGGGGGTGACTGGCTCCACCTTGGGGGGAATGACTGGCTTCTCTGGGGTGTTCCTGGCCAAAACAGGGGTGGGACTTGGCAATGTCTGACTGTATGGGATTAATATTTCAGGAAATTACTAAAGGTAATTACGAAAGGTCACTTTATATCTACTAAATATCTATTACGGTAATCTATTTGTTGGGTTTCAGTGACACACGGGATGTATAAACTTTCAGTGCACAGATCATGCTGTTGGGTTTATACAGCCCCCACGCTGACCTTTGTGTGTATATATAGCATTGATGTCACCCCGCCTATGTATATATGCATTTGTTGGATTTGCTCTCTAATTTATCTCTTCTTCCGCAGCCCAATTCTCGAAGCTTTTGGAAACGCAAAGACGGTTTATAATAACAACTCGAGTCGCTTCGGAAAATTCATCCAGCTGCACTTCTCCCAGCAGGGCCACATCCAGGGGGCCGCGTGGTGGACTGTATCCTTCTAACACTGTATAGAGGTGTCATGAGTGGTGTACGCCGGCGAGCAGAGAACCTCATTACACCAACTTATCCCCACAGACGAACCGCCAACCTCTATTGTCACTTAGAGGAACAGAAAGAAATTCAAGTCTCACTTTCTAAATAAATAGAAACGCAAAGAGGATCAGATCATCACCTGCCGAGCGCGGAAAACCCTGCAGAAGTGAGAGTGGAGCGGTGCGACGTGCCGACTAAATATAACTGAGCGAGCTGCTGAGTAATACCAGAACCCTCTGCAGTATATAGGAGAATGTGATGAAAACTGCCTCTTATATACAGTAATAACTACTATAATACTGCTCCTATGTACAAGAATATAACTACTATAATACTGCCCCTATATACAAGAATATAACTACTATAATACTGTCCCTATGTAAAGGAATATAACTACTATAATACTGCGCCTATACACAAGAATATAACTACTATAATACTGCTCCTATATACAAGAATATAACTACTATAATACTGCTCCTATGTACAAGAATATAACTACTATAATACTGCTCCTATGTACAAGAATATAACTACTATAATACTGCTCCTATGTACCAGAATATAACTACTATAATACTGCTCCTATATACAAGAATATAACTACTATAATACTGCCCCTATGTACAAGAATATAACTACTATAATACTGCCTCTATATATAAGAATATTACTACTATAATACTGCTCCTATGTACAAGAATATAACTACTATAATACTGCCCCTATGTACAAGAATATAACTACTATAATACTGCCCCTATGTACAAGAATATAACTACTATAATACTGCCCCTATATACAAGAATATAACTACTATAATATAATACTGCTCCTATGTACAAGAATATAACTACTATAATACTGCTCCTATGTATAAGAATATAACTACTATAATACTGCCCCTATGTACAAGAATATAACTACTATAATACTGCCCCTATATACAAGACTATAACTACTATAATACTGGCCCTATGTACAAGTATATAACTACTATAATACTGCTCCTATGTACAAGAATATAACTACTATAATACTGCTCCTATGTACAAGAATATAACTACTATAATACTGCTCCTATGTACAAGAATATAACTACTATAATACTGCTCCTATGTACAAGAGTATAACTACTATAATACTGCTCCTATGTACAAGAGTATAACTACTATAATACTGCTCCTATGTACAAGAGTATAACTACTATAATACTGCTCCTATATACAAGAATATAACTACTATAATACTGCCCCTATGTACAAGAATATAACTACTATAATACTGCCCCTATGTACAAGAATATAACTACTATAATACTGCTCCTATGTACAAGAATAGAACTACTATAATACTGCTCCTATGTACAAGAATAGAACTACTATAATACTGCCCCTGTATACAGGAATAGAACTACTATAATACTGCTCCTATGTACAAGAATATAACTACTATAATACTGCTCCTATGTACAAGAATATAACTACTATAATACTGCTCCTATGTACAAGAATATAACTACTATAATACTGCCCTATATACAAGAATATAACTACTATAATACTGCTATGTACAAGAATATAACTACTATAATACTGCCCCTGTATACAGGAATAGAACTACTATAATACTGCTCCTATGTACAAGAATATAACTGCTATAATACTGCTCCTATGTACAAGAATATAACTGCTATAATACTGCCCCCTATATACAAGAATATAACTACTATAATACTGCCCCCTATATACAAGAATATAACTACTATAATACTGCTCCTATGTACAAGAATATAACTACTATAATACTGCTCCTATGTACAAGAATATAACTACTATAATACTGCTCCTATGTACAAGAATATAACTACTATAATACTGCCCCCTATGTACAAGAATATAACTACTATAATACTGCTCCTATGTACAAGAATATAACTACTATAATACTGCTCCTATGTACAAGAATATAACTACTATAATACTGCTCCCTATATACAAGAATATAACTACTATAATACTGCTCCTATATACAAGAATATAACTACTATAATACTGCTCCTATGTACAAGAATATAACTACTATAATACTGCTCCTATATACAAGAATATAACTACTATAATACTGCTCCTATATACAAGAATATAACTACTATAATACTGCCCCTATGTACATGAATTTTCGCTCTATTATTCGGGCTGTATGCTCTGATGCGGACACTAATGTACTGGTATGTTTACTTTATATTTTTATACTGGAATGTTGATATAGCGGATTTATTTATCGTCTATAAATGTCACCTGCTGATGAGATGGGGAACAGGACGCTGCGGTCACCTTTTATTTTAAGGAAATGTGAAAGGTTTAGAGGAATCTGTCTGTGTCTTGAACCGTAGGAGGAAACCAGGAAGACCCGTCCTGTGTATAATCTTACCTGCACCGTGAGAATAATCATGCGGACGTCTGAGGACGGTAAATTTTTATAAAAATGTAGTAAAACTGTCTGGACCTAAATTGCACGATGAGTTTCAGGTTAGCTTCCTTCTCCTATTGTAATGCTGGAAACACACGGCCGAGAGGCATGGAAGATAGTCGCACGAGTCTCGCATGACTCACCCGGACGGCTGCCGACTCTCTAGACAGGAGTCTGGAGCTGCTTGTATTTCTATGCAGCGGACGCCATCCCATTCAGAGAGCGGGAGGCCGTCCTGGGTGAGTCATGCGAGACTCGTTTGAGTATCTCACATGCTTAACGGACCATGTTTTCAGCCTAACAGTTCAGGTTTCTTCTTGGTAAAGGGGATTTCTGAAATCAGCAAATAAACATTATTCTTTATACAATGGGAAAAAAAATCAATTTTCTATTATACTTTTTTTTAGCAATTCTTTATTTTCAAGACCTCTGCTTCCTGACACTAAAAACCAGAGGCCAAGTCTGCACTGGTCATGTAAGGTTTGTTCAGGTTCTTGGCTCGGGCTCTGCCCCAGTGTTAGTCACGTGACAACGGCCGGTGCAGAAAGTTGTGTTTTTTCATGAGTGTTTTGCTAATTAAATGGAACCAACCAGCAGGATTTAGGGCTATAGAGTGAATCCAGTGCTTTACAGGCACTGAGATATTGAGTAGAGTTATATCTTATCTTGAACGATTCCGTGTTTAATTGCAGAGAAAATTGTCTTAAAACTCCTGGAAAAAAGGGCAACAGATGATTGATGTGTGCAGCACTGCATCACTGTTTGGTGTTTTTCTTTTTTTCACCCTGTGGGCGTGCCTTTCAGCTGTAAGCCAAACCGTCCCCCCTCCCTCTTATCCCATTCAGTTTCTGGCTCTTGTGCACTGTCACTATACCACTATACTCCACAGCCACAGGGTGCCTGGCAAAACTATTAGAGATACAAGGGAGGGGGGGGGGGGGAAGTTGGCTTACAGTCAACAGGCATGCCCACAGGGGATCAATAAAAAAAACATCAACCCCAAATAGTGACGCAGTGCTACACACATCAATCATTTGCTGCCCTGATTTCCAGGAGTTTTATGACTCTTTTCTCTGCAATTAAACATGGAACCATTCAAGTAAAGATATGATTGCATTCAGCATCCCAGAGCCTGTAAGGCACCAGCTTCACTTTATAGCCCTAAATCCTGCTGGTTGGTTCCTTTTAACATTTACTGTAGACAAATAGTAACTCTAAGAAAAATGCAACAACCTGCTTTTTGTAAGCGGCATTTTCACATCCAAGAGAGCAGATTTTGCCTGCAGAAAAAAGGCAACATGTGAACAGTCATCTCTTTAGATTTTACTTTTCTTTTAAAGGGAATCTGTCACCAGGTTTTTGACATCCCATCTGACAGCACCATAATGTTGAGATAGAGACCCTGATTCCATCGATGTGACACTTATTGAGCTCCTTGCCATCATTTTGATAGTTACTGTTTCTCTGCTGCAGATTTGGCAACTCCTACATACATATGACTAGACTAATGGAGTAGTCCTCTATTGATAATCCCCAGCTGATTTCACAGTGATTTTATCAAAATTACAGTGAGCAGCCCAATAAGTGACACATTGTTGGAATCAGGATCTCTCTCTCTGGTGACAGAGTCCCTTTCAAGTCATTTTTCTCATTTTCATAAATGAGTAAAGTTGCAAAGTGTTTTGGGAAAAAAGAGCAGTTTTACAATTTATTTGTTCTCAAGGATGTAGGGATTTTTGTTTCTGTAGTTTTTTGCTCTTTGCTGAGGTTACTGACATGTCCCGTCATTGGATGGGGGCGCCATTCTAAATGAATTCATCATAACCTCCATTGACAGGTAGGAACATTTAGGATTCACCTAGGGACACCAACCCCTCTTACCCCTTCACCTGATCATTATCTAAACATAGATGCCCTTCACTTTGTTTTTTCATTTTTTCTTTTTGGTTGTTTTTTAGGTGTGCCCCATTTAAATCTTTTCATTAAAGGTTATGTATTTAGTCCCATAGAGGTTACCGTCTGCCTCTACAGTGTCCTAAGCAATGAATGTAGAGCTTGTGAGCGCTGCTCTGAAGCCGTCCATACTGCTGGATGAGGCCAATCAAAACAGAAAATGCCACAATGGATCCCACTGGATTCTATTGATTCATTGGGGTTCGCCGGGTTCCATTTTCCATTATAAACCAGCTACATTGTGACTATAAACAGCTATACATCTCTGTATCATTCTGTGTAATTCCTCCTGGAAATGTCTAAACTATTGGACATTAATAAATACGGCTCTGCTGGGGAACTATAAGTAGCTTTAGTAAACCGGCACGTCCTCCCCTTTATCCTTATGTAAAGCTCCCGACACATACATAATAAAACATGTCTGTATTTACCAGCCAAGGTGATTTCCTTTTCTCTTTGGTAGACTGCACTTATTGTGTTCCAGTCATTTTTATTGGGTTTTTAAGGGGTTTAACAAAAGAGAAAGGTTAAAACAACACGCAAATAACCAAACCATATAAATAAAAGGAGCGAGGAAAGGAAACGTTTCATAGGGGAAGGGGAAAGATAAGGGAGGGAATGACCAGCACAATGCTACATATAGTTACATTACTATTTGTTCATAGATACGGTATTTACAAACTTATAATACACTAATATTACTTATTGAAGTGTCACTGATAATCCATACTTTAGTAGTTTAGTCTAGATTGTCCAATTATAAATGTATCTTGTTCTGTAGTCCTGAGGTGTATAATCGTATCGAGTTTAGTTTGATCCACATTAATCCATACAAGCTGTTTTTAGTCTTTGTTGTTGATATTGGTCTAGTAGTGAGTTACTGGCTCCCAATCATTGCTTGGATCTTCTAAACCTCCGAAGGAATAAGGCTGAAATAAAGAAACATGTTAATATTCACATTATAAATTATATTTTTTGTATCTTGTATTATGCTTGCTAGTGTCAGGAGCCAGTCCTAGACCCGGGCGGGCAGGGGGGGGGGAGGTTCAAGTTTCCATTAGTACAAAGTAGACTTTAACACCATAATATCCTACAGGGAGGAGAATCAACATTTCTGTTTAGATGAAGTTGTAAATTGTATTTCTAAGATCTTGCAATTCCAATTGTAATCCTGGGTTGGATCCGAGGAAGGATGAAAGGAAGCGAAAGTCTGCTTCGTCATTGAAATAAGGTAAATTAATTGAGATTCATTTGTAAGCCAGTTAAAGGGAACCTGGATCTAGCCCTCTCTATCACTAGCTGTCCCTGCACCTTCCTAGCTGTTCCCTAACCATCCCTCTCTGAGCTAAAGGGGCCCTATAACGATTTAGAGAAATGAATTAGAACTTACATATGGTCCCTATGTAGGAGTCTGGAAAGGCGGGCTCCGGGCTCCATGAATCCCATCTTGTGAGTGTCCAAGCACACTACATTGGGCGTCATCCCTCCTGCTGCTTTGCCACCTCTATTTGGAATTGCCCGTCCTCTCAGCCAGTGTAATGCCTGGGCTGAAACGTCCTATCCGGCCCGAGGCATTATGGGCCTGATCACGTGATCGGTCCGGATTCAATATGCACATTGCGCATGCGCGGAGCTGGGCCGATCACGTGATCAGGCCACAATGCACCGGGCCGATCACGTGATCAGGCCCACAATGCACCGGGCCGATCACGTGATTAGGCCCACAATGCATCGGGCCGATCACGTCATCAGGCCCACAATGCACCGGGCCGATCACGTCATCAGGCCCACAATGCACCGGGCCGATCACGAGATCAGGCCCACAATGCACCGGCCGATCACGTGATCAGGCCCACAATGCACCGGGCCGATCACGGGATCAGGCCCACAATGCACCGGGCCAGATATGACATTCCGGCCCATGCATTACACTGGATGAGATGGCGGAAGATACCAAATGGAGGCAGCAAAGCAGCAGGAGAATGACGCCCAGCAGGGTGTGCTTGGACACCACAAGGAGGGATTCATGGAGCCCGGAGCCCGCCTTTCCAGTCTCCTACATTGGGACCGTACTAAGTTCTAATTCATTTTTCTAAATCGTTATAGGGCCCCTTTAGCTCAGAGAGGGATGGTTGGGGAACAGCTAGGAAGGTGCAGGGACAGCTAGTGATAGCAGAGAGGGGTAGATCCAAGTGACAGGTTCCTTTAAGTACGACAGTAATGCAGTCACCCAAGGTTACATAGTCCAATCAAAAGGTCCAAATAATCCGTTGTTAATAATGTGAGAAGAGAGATATATTTATAATGCTGTTGGATATATATCCTGGTAATTCCAGCATTTACCAGAGCTTTGGAATAGTCGTCTTGTTTGTAGTGTTGTTTTGGATAAGTCTTAAATAGGAGAATGGAGTTGTATGGGGAAGGCAAATTCTTTTAATCTTTTTAGACTAACACTTTATGCAGACGATGCCTCAATTCTGTTCATCTTTCATGCTGTAAATCCCCAAGATTGATTTATTCTTATGCATTTCTCATATGGCGCTATCCTATTCGGTGGTGCATTACAATTATTATCATCACTAGTGACAGATGATGACTGCCCCCTTGTGTCTGTTTCCAATATTGCACTTGCAGAACTTGGATGTCAATTTAAAGAAAATCTAAATCTTTATTATCTATAACCTTATTTATTTTCCGTTACTTTCCTTAACCTTTTGGTTTATCAGATTTACTGGAGAAGGTAAGCTTCTCTCTATCTGCCAGGACCTATTCTTCTTCAGTGTGAATAATTCTTAAAGGTAAAGTCACTCCTTTGTCTAATCCTCCCAGCTCATCTCTCTCTATTATTTCCATAGACCCGAGTGACGCGGCAGAGTCCTGGTGAGAGGAACTATCACATATTCTACGCTCTACTTGCGGGGGCCAGTAAGGAAGAAAGAGGTGAATCCCTTTGTTTTGTTTTATTTTTAAACTATTTATTAAATATTGCAAAATCCAGATTCTCTTTGGCGGCTGGACGCCATTTTCTTCTCCGCTAGAACCAGAAGCTGATTTATTTATTTATTTTTTTTGTAATTAAAGATCAATTGGGGAAGTTTCAATTTATTACTTTTTTTTTTTTTTTTTTAGATACTTTTTACTTAATTATTATTCACCAATTTTAGGAGTGAATGCAATATTGTAGAAGCTTGAAAATGGAAAGAGGAGGAGGAGGGTATGGAAAAAGATGAGTGACACAACCTATTGTCAAGTTCAAAAAGTGCACATAATTATTATTAATAATCATTATTATAGCGCCATTTATCCCACGGCTCATTACATGTGAAAAAGAATATATATATAGACAAGTACAATAATCATGAGCAATACAAGGCACAGACAGGTACAGGGGGAGAGGACCCTGCCCACAAGGGATCACATGTCTACAAGTGATGGGTGAGGATACAGTAGGTGAGGAGAGAGGACCCTGCCCACGAGGGCTCATAGTCTACAAGGGATGGGTGAGGATACAGTAGGTGAGGAGAGGGACCCTGCCCACGAGGGCTCACAGTCTACAAGGGATGGGTGAGGATACAGCAGGTGAATAGAGAGGACCCTGCCCACGAGGGATCACAGTCTACAGGGATGGGTGAGCATACAGTAGGTGAGGAGAGAGGACCCTGCCCATGAGGGCTCACAGTCTACAAGGGATGGGTGAGGATACAGTAGGTGAGGAGAGAGGACCCTGCCCACGAGGGCTCAGTCTACAAGTAATGGGTGAGGATCCAGTAGGAGAGGGTAGAGTTGGCTGTGCGGCGGTTTAGTAGACTGAGAATCACTGCAGGTTGTGGCTTGTCGGAAGAGGGGGTCTTCAGGTTGCTCTTGAGGGTTTCCACAGTAGCCCAGAGTCTGATGTGTTGGGGCAGAGAGTTCCAGAGTATGGGGGATACACAGGAGAAATCTTGTATGTGGTTGTGGGAAGAAGAGATAAGAGGGGAGTAGAGAAGGAGATCTTGAGAGGATCAGAGGTTGCATGAGGGTAGGTATCGGGAGACCATGTCACAGATGTATGGAGGAGACAGGTTGTGGATGGCTGGACAATAGGAAGCCAATGAAGGGATTGGCAGAGAGGAGAGGTCGGGGAATAACTGAGAGACAGGTGGATTAGTCAGGCAGCAGAGTTTAGGATAGATTGAAGTGGTGCAAGGGTGCTAGAGGAGAGGCCAGAAAGTAGGAGGTTGCAATAGTCAAGGTGGGAGATGATGAGAGCATGCACGAGTGTTGTTGCAGTTTCTTGGTCAAGGAATGTACAGATCCGGGAAATATTTTTGAGTTTTAGTCAGGAGGTGGCAAGGGCTTGAATATGTGGCCTTAAAGAGCAGGCAGAGTCAAGAATCACCCCGTGGCACCGAGCATACAAAAGGTGAATTACATAGACAAGAAACCATACAAAGATTAAAACTGATGAAGTTGTCACAGTAGACAGCGATACACTGTGGGGTTTGCTGTCTCTCCCTCTGTGACCTGCACGCTTCACCAAAATGCCTGGTCAATCCAGCTTCAGGCTGGTACTATGCCTTTAATTACTTGGATGGGCTACCTGGGAACTATACTCCTTTATATGCTCCAGCCTAGTCTGTTTGGTTAGTTGTCCTTAGAACCTTTGCTCCATTTGATCTCTTAATGCATTTGCACCATATGTATTATTGACCATATTTATGGGCACATATATCCTATCTGTACATTGTCTGTGCAATTTTCATATGTAAATTCTGTGATTGTATAAGAATTCTACCGGGTTCTTAAAGGGAAACTGTCATCAGGTTTTGCCATCTCATCTGACAGCAGCATAATGTAGAGACAGAGACCCTGATTCCAGCGATGTGTCACTTACTGAACTGCTTGCTGTCATTTTGTCATTACTGTTTTCTCAGCTGTTCATGTATATGCTGGACTACCTTGCAGCAGCCAAGTGGTCCTGTAATGATAATCTCCAGATGATTAAACAGTGATTTTATCAAAACTAAACAGAGCAGCAAGTAAGTGACACATTGCTGGAATCAGGGTCTCTGTCTCTACATTATTGTACTGTTTGATTAGGTGGCAAAAACCCAAACCTTTTGGCTGGTCTGAGGGAGTTTTATCCCATTCTTATCTGTTTAGGATTTTGTATACTTTTGGCAATGTCGCCTTTTAATCCTTTGTATGGTTTCTTGTCTATGTCCTTGCACTTTTTGGCCACAATTGCTAGGTTGTGTTACTTGTCTTTTTGCATACCCTCCTCCTCATTCCATGTTTTAATTTTGGGTATATTTAAGTGATCCCTACCGAACTACTTATATTAGTGGTGCCCTCCACCTTCTATATAGAAGCTTGAAAACCTCATAGTTTAGCAAAAAAGAAAAAAATCCAGCTCCCCGTGTGAAAAAATAATGGAAGCAGATTCCTTGGGCGGCGCCCGGAGAAAAGGTGCTGGAGCAGTCAGGAAAAATGTAGTTTTCCAGCAAGGACGTCCAACGGGGAAAAAAAAAGGATGATTTTAAAAACAATGTTTATTGAAAAAATGTATTCAAGTCATTGCAAAGGAAAAAGTTCCAGGAGATTCATTCCTTTTTTCATTTTGCAATCATTTTAGTAATTTTTTTTCAATAAACATTTAAAGGGAACCAACCAGCAGGATTTAGGGCTATAAAGTGAAGTTAGCACCCTACAGGCTCTGGGATACTGAGTGCAATCGTACCTTTACTTGAATGATTCCAGGTTTGATTGCAGAGAACAGCGCCATAAAACTCCTGGAAAACAAGGCAGCAGATGATGGATGTGTGCAGCACTGCGTCACAATTTGGTTTTTTTCCTTCTTCCCTGTGGGCATGCCTTTTCAACTGTAAGCCAAACCCTCCCTTCCTTTTATCTGTACTTTTAGGAGAGATGGAGGGGGGGAGGGTTTAGCTTACAGCCGAAAGGTATGCCCACAGGGGAGTAGTAATAACAAAAAAAAAAAAAAAACATAGTGACGCAGTGCTGACGGTTGGGCCACGTGCTGCCCATCTGCAGATTATTTCTATCTATCAGACGATCACTGGTGGTGTTAACTCGGCCTAAGGGCCGCTTTACACACACAGATATCTGTGACCAACTTCTGAACAGATATCTGCTTGCAGTGAAATCATGGACACATTGCTCCATTTTGTGGCTGTGTACAAATGTAACAATGTGTCCATGATTTCACTGCAACCAGAGATCTGTTCAGAAGTTGGTCACAGATATCTGTGCGTGTAAAGCGGCCCTAAGGAGTATTTAGGAACGCTGGGTTGATGGGGAGGTTTGGTAGTAGACGGAGCCTTTATTATGAATCGCCTATCCTCGATGATGGATTACCAATATCATATTTGTGTGGTTCTGACACCCAACACTTCCCCAATCAGCTGATTAAAGGGAACCTGTCACCAGGTTTTTGCTATCCCATCTAAGAGAAGCATAGTGTAGAGACAGAGACCTTGATTCCAGCGATGTGTCACTTACTGAGCTGCTTGCTGCCATTTTGATGAAATTAGTGTTTTAGCAGTTTGTGAATACGCCCGACTACCAGACCAATGATAATCTCCAGATGATTAAACAGTGATTCTACACTGATTAGTCCAAGTAAGTGACACATCGCTGGAATCAGTATCTCTGGTCCCATATTATGCTGCTCTCAGATTAGGTTGCAAAGACCTGGTGACAGGTTCCCTTTAAAGGGGCCAGTGAGCACTGGATGTCGCACAACGCTACTATTGTGTAGTGGCTATTACTGGTACTGCACTTTTCTGCTGTTTTATGACTGATTTCTTTACTCCTTGTGTCTACAGAATCGCTCTCCCTCTCGGATCCTCTCTCCTATCAGTATCTCAGCTCGCCCGGCTGTGTGACGGCCGAGGGGCTCAATGATAAAGACATGTATAACAAAGTTTTGGTGAGTGAAACAAATCTTGGATTTATTATGACTAGTTTGCAAATCGGCTTCTCCATGGAAGATCTCCCCTATGTGCTCCGAAATCCATTATAATTTGTATGTAATTAAATATATTGGATTGGGATTAGCAGGTATACAATAAGAGAATAGCAAAATGTAAACTATTATAAAATGTATTTGACTAGTTTTTGCAGAGATCATGAATCTGTGTAATATACTCTATAAATAAAATGCCAATAATAATAATATACTTCATCACCTTATTTTGCCTCTCTTTCCAGACAGTGCTGCGGCGCTGTTTTAACTGCCTTGTTTAAGCTTCGGCTCTGCAGGAATCCGTACTCTAAGTCTAGCTTCACATATCAGGACGGTTACGTTGCGTCCCATGCGCATGAGCAGCCGCAGGTGAAAACGCATGCAAACGCGTGTAAACGTTGCGTTTTACATACGCATGCGCATAGCTTTGCGCGCGCAGGTCCACAACGTTCACATGCGTTTGTCTGCGTTTTGAGCCTTGCGCATGCGTTTTCAATCTGCATGCGTTCGCTAAACTTAGCCCAATTTTCAGTGACCCTGCCTACAGACACGCCCATGGGCTTTTTGAGCATGCACACTAAGGTGTCCGCATGCGTTTCATCCGCAGCTGTGCGCAAAACCATCCGCATGCGTACAGTCTCATAGGGGGCTAATGTTAATTGTATCCGCAGCGTGCGCATTCGGACACTTGCATTTTTTTGGACGCGCCGAAAAATGCTACAAGCCGCGTTCCCTGGCGGCATAAAATCTTCTTCTCCGTCCGCATGCGTATAGTTACGCAGCTGAACGCGAACGAACGTGGCTATGTGCGGATGACTGCGCATCCCATGTTAAAGATAGGTGCGCAATCCGCATGCGGATTTCGGGACACAGAGCCGCACCGTCCGCGGCGCAAACGTCCTGAAATGTGAAGGCACCCTAAAGGGGGTGTCACACGCGTCAATGTCGTCAGCGAGATGATCGCTGACGACATTGACGGCTGATTGCTGGTGAGCTGTTACACAGACAGACTCACCAGCGATCAATTGACCAGTGACATCGTGGAAACGATATTTAAATCGTTTCCATGATGTCCTGCTCCCGCTGCCAGCCTGCTGGAAGCGGGAGCAGGCTGGTCTCCAAGGTAAACTGCGGGTAACTAGGCAGCGCGCGCTGCCTAGATACCCGACGTGTACCTTAGTTACCAGCCTCCTCCGCTCACCCGGTGAGCGGAGGAGGCTGGTAACTAAGGTACACAGTCGGGTATCTAGGCAGCGCGCGCTGCCTAGTTACCCGCAGTGTACCTTGGATACCAGCTCCCAGCGCTTGTGAGAGGCGCTGGGAGCTGGAATATCGCTAGTCCCGGTGTCACACGCAGCGATGCTGCGTGTCCACCGGGCGACAATCGCCAGGTTTCAGAGCTGGTTCTGAAACCTGGCGATCATCAACCAGCGATTTATCGCTGGTTGATGCAGTATGTCACACGCGTCAATATCGCTGCAACGTCACGTGCAGCCGATTATCGTGCAGGCGATATTGACGCGTGTGACACCCCCTTAACTCGTTCGGTGTATGGGACTTTCCCTGTCTGAGCCTTTCTACTCCCCTTCCCTTACTCAAACTGGAAAGTCCCCAACACAGAATTCTTTCTGAGCAGCAGATGAAAGCAGATTCTTGTGGAGCTTGAACAAGGCGGTTAAAGCAGCAATACTGCATAATATACTACTTTACCTTATTTTTCCACCTTTCTCAAACACCGTACTGCCATGCAGTTTTACCTGCCTTGTTCAAGCTTCTCCCAAAGAATCTGCTTTCAGCTGCAGCTCCGCGAGAATCCTTACCCTATTTTTCCATCAGTGTACATGACTTTCCCTGTCTGCTTCCATTCCTCTTACTCAGACCAGGAAAGCTCCTAACACAGATTGATAGTAAATGGACAATGGATTCTAGCTGAGCAGCAGTTAAAAGCAGATTTTTAGGAACCTTGAATCAGGCAGTTAAATCAGTGCTATATTTTTTTCATTGTGATATCATGAGTTATAAATCTTTGTAATATACTTATTTATCTTGTCTTTACTCCTCTCTTAAAGATTCAGAACTATTTCAATACACATGCAGCCCTGTTTCAACTGCCTGTTTCAAGCGCCTTGAGAATCTGCTTTCAGCTGCTGCTCAGCAGGAATCTGTGCTCTATTTACCAAAAATGTTAGGGTGCCTTCACATTTCAGGACGTTTGCGCCGCAGACGGTGCGGCTCTGTGTCCCGAAATCCGCATGCGGATTGCGCACCTATCTTTAACATGGGATGCGCAGTCATCTGCACATAGCCACGTTCGTTCGCGTTCAGCTGCGTAACTATACGCATGCGGACGGAGAAGATTTTATGCCGCCAGGGAACGCGGATTGTAGCATTTTTCGGCGCGTCCAAAAAAATGCAAGTGTCCGCATGCGCACGCTGCGGATACAATTAACATTAGCCCCCTATGAGACTGTACGCATGCGGATGGTTTTGCGCACAGCTGCGGATGAAACGCATGCGGACACCTTAGTGCGCATGCTCTAATAGCACATGGGCGTGTTTGTAGGCAGGGTCACTGAAAATTGGGCTAAGTTTAGCGAACGCATGCAGATGGAAAACGCATGCGCAAGGCTCAAAACGCAGACAAACGCATGTGAACGTTGCGGACCTGCGTGCGCAAAGCTATGCGTATGTAAAACGCAACGTTTGCACGCGTTCACATGCGTTTTCACCTGCGGCTGCGCATGCGCATGGGACGCAACGTAACCATCCTGAAATGTGAAGCTAGACTAACTCGTTCGGTGTATGGGACTTTCCCTGTCTGAGCCTTTCTACTCCCCTTCCCTTACTCAAACTGGGAAAGTCCCCATCACAGAATTCTTTCTGAGCAGCAGATGAAAGCAGATTCTTGTGGAGCTTGAACAAGGCGGTTAAAGCAGCAATACTGCATAATATACTACTATACCTTATTTTTCCACCTTTCTCAAACACCGTACTGCCATGCAGTTTTACCTGCCTTGTTCAAGCTTCTCCCAAAGAATCTGCTTTCAGCTGCAGCTCCGCGAGAATCCTTACCCTATTTTTCCATCAGTGTACATGACTTTCCCTGTCTGCTTCCATTCCTCTTACTCAGACCAGGAAAGCTCCTAACACAGATTGATAGTAAATGCACAATGGATTCTAGCTGAGCAGCAGTTAAAAGCAGATTTTTAGGAACCTTGAATCAGGCAGTTAAATCAGTGCTATATTTTTTTTTCATTGTGATATCAAGAGTTCTAAATCTTTGTAATATACTTATTTATCTTGTCTTTACTCCTCTCTTAAAGATTCAGAACTATTTCAATACACATGCAGCCCTGTTTCAACTGCCTGTTTCAAGCGCCTTGAGAATCTGCTTTCAACTGCTGCTCAGCAGGAGTCTGTGCTCTATTTACCAACAACCTGTTAGGGGCTTTCCTGGTCAAAGTATGGGGAACGGGACTAGAAAGGGTCACACAGGGAAAGCCGCGTACACTGATTGTAAATTGAGTACAGATCCTTGCTGAGCAGCAGTTGAAAGCAGATTCCTAAAGAGCTTGAACAAGGCAGCTAAAACCTCACTGCAGCCGGGTGTTTGAGAGAGAAAAAAGACAAATTAGGTGTTGAAGTATATGACAAAAATATCAATTCTGTAACTTTGGTAATTAAATGGAAAATAAATAAAAAACTCTTCAAGATGCTAGACATGTAAAAGTAATTTAAAGATATGTAATTTCCCTGCCAAAGTGCTATTGCTTACAAGAAATCAGTCTGTCACTTTGTCAGTGTTTGTGCATTATGTGTGTCTTCCCTCTAATTGTTGTTTTCTGGTCACAGACGGCACTACAAGTGATGGATTTCAGTGATGAAGAAATCCGGGAGGTGTGGAAGCTGCTTTCTGGCACGCTGCAATTGGGAAATTTGGAGTTTATGACAGCAGGGGGCGCCCAGATTACAAGCAAAGCAGGTGACAAGCATTAGATTTACCGGAGGTTTGTGGGACATATTCAGTTTAAAACTGGCTGATAACAGGGAGCAGTGAACTGCATTTGGCTGTACAAAAAATGAATGGTGACTTCAGGTTTTGTGTCCCTTTAAGTCGGATAAAAGATATTTGAACATTTTATTTTTGTCTGTTTCCTCCTCAGTTTTGAGTGACGTGGCCGATCTGCTGGGGCTGGACTCCTTCCAGCTGTCGGAGGTTCTCACCCAGAGATCAATGATTTTGAGGGGGGAAGAGATCAGTTCTCCGCTCACGGTGGAGCAGGTGAGATTGCTCGTCGCTTCTGAATCATCCGCACTCTGCAACTTCCCGACACGTCCTGTCTGCTATTAGATAAAGGTACTGTTACACACAGAGATATATTGATTGCAACTCACTGGTTGCAGTGAAATCATGGACACATTGTTCTATTTTGTTGCTGTGTACAAATGGAACAATGTGTCCATGATTTCACTGCAACCAGTGAGTTGCAAGCAATGTATCTCTGTGTGTAACGGTACCTTAAAGGAGAGCTCTCCTCAATTCCAGCAAATCAAATCTGAAAGGTTTTTTGTTTGTGCCTCTGTGTCCCGCAGGGGCGGGGTCTGGGATGTGCAAGTGGTAGAGAGTGGGTATAAGGGGTGGAGATTATTCATTGAAGAGTTGTGGATGAAGACGTGTCGCACTGCTAAACTTTCTTTCTCCCCAATGCTGACTTCTAAAACTTGACAAATATGCAGCCCTAACACCGAGGTTGAGGATAGACATCTGTGAAAAATGTGATCTTAACGTGATACAAGTACCTCTCCTTCTGTCCCCACCTAAGCTTGGTGACCCTACGTGCCATCCTGACACAACATTGGGTGGACACACAACCGCTCAATCCCTTGTAGACTCTTGTACCAATTCCACAGTTGACCCAGTGGCGCCTATACTGCGACATGAAAAACATACATAGTAAGCGACCAGTCTCTGCTCTTGTGTTTTTATTTTTTTTTATTTTCCTTATAGTTCCAGAGTTATGGGCCTTTTTAATCAGTGCTAACTTTTATAGCCTTTATCAATGAGGCGTTGCTCATTGGGTAATTATACAAAGTAGCCTGAAGCAGGGGGGGGGCAAGTAGTGCCCCCCAGGCTGGTGGTTTTTCCCTAATTTAGGGCCGCCCCTTTATTGACATGGGCCGGCTGGTCTTGCTTTGTGGCCGCAGCGGGACTGCGCGGAGGGCAGAGCGTGGTGAGTGTGAGGACCTGGCTGGATCCGACAGAAACTCCCCCCATCCTCCCTCACTCGGCCGGATCTGATGGCATGCCCAACCCCCCCCCCCCCCCCCAACGCCCCATCCCCGCTCTTCACTCAGCCGGATGATCCAATAGCACTACCCCCCGCGCTCCTCACTGGGCTGGATCTGATGGAATCCCCCCACCCCAGCTCCTCAGGGCTGGAAGTATCAGGCTGCCACCCAGGATAAGCTCCACCAGCCAGCCCCTGGCCTGATGTCACGCCCCTGAGGAATCATGTGAATTGTGACTCCTGGCTAAAGACTATAAATTGTATCCAAATTAAAAAGCCCATATATCTGGACCCATATAGCGAATTGATAAAAATAAGAAATCAAATGAATAATCAGGAGAGCAGCCTGGGATATAAATTAAGTGCAAAAACCACCTACTTTTATCCTGGGGGTAGATTCTCTTTAAACCTTACTGTTGATGTACGTGTTTGGGTTACTCTTCAATTCTGTAGCATAATCAATTAGTTTGACTTTGTCCAACTTGGAAAGCATTTTTTTGCCGGGGGGCGCCGTCCCGAAGCTAGTCTGCCGTGGGTGGTGCTGTCCCGAGGCTGGCCCCTGCCTACTGTGCTGTAAGACAGCCCACTTATCTCTTCACTGTGCCCCTAGCTTTAGTGCAGGGCATCCCTCTTTAATCAGGTTGCCTTTTAAATATTTAAATTGAGATTAGACAGAAGGTAATGGACAGATTGGAATATGACTGCAGGATCCGACTACAGAGGTATTTTTTGTAGTCTGTTACCATGGAGACACACAGCTCTTTTATAGGAGCTTTAGACACACATGGTTATAAAAGGTTATTTTTAATCATGTCCTGTAGCAAAGTAGTTTTATTTCTCATTTTCGATGCACTCGCTGTGGTCGTGACACGTGATGTTCGCTCGTCTTCTCCAGGCCATAGACTCCCGGGACTCCCTGGCGATGGCGCTCTACGCTCAGTGTTTCTCCTGGCTCCTGGGAAAAATAAATGTTCGTATTAAGGGAAAGGAAAACTTCAAGTCGATTGGGATTCTGGACATTTTTGGATTTGAAAACTTCCAGGTAATTTCAAGATTTAGACAGATTTCAAGGGGGGCTCCTCTTCTGGGTCACATCTACTATAATTTCTAGAATCTGGATGTGACCCAAAATCTGGGCTCCCACAATGCACTGCTGCTGGGTTACACAATTGTGAATGTAACTTTTGTCTGAATGGATGATAAAATATCTCGTTATTTGAGGTTGCATGGTTTCTAGTCCTAGGAAATGGCTTAGCATTGGCAGATGCTCAATTAAATACAGAGGGAGATAGCGCCACTTGTGTCTGCAGGCCATGTTGGGTATTGCAGCTCAGCCCCATTCACTTCAGTAGGGTTGAACCTCAACACCAGACACTGCCAAGTACAAGGATGGCGCTGTTTCTTTTTTTTTTTCTTCTAATTGTAAACAAGCTCCATCCCATACACCGCCACGGCCACGCCAGGAAGTGTAGAGGGATATCGGCCATGTTGTGCTACCTGTGACTCCATATTATTCTTTTGCCATCCAGGTGAACCGGTTTGAGCAGTTTAATATCAATTACGCCAATGAGAAGCTCCAGGAATATTTCAACAAGCACATATTTTCCCTGGAACAGCTGGAATATAACAGGTAATAAAGTCTGGGGCAATCTGTAATGCCGGAGCGTACGGGTGCCCAGCAGGTGGCGCAACACAGGGGTGACAATGGGGATGGTATAGAAGTAAGGCCCTGGCGATAGTGAGAAGGGAGTGGGGTATCCTCACAGGGTCGTATCTAGGGGGGTGCAGCCGGATCCTTTGCCCCGGGCGCAACTCAGAGGGGCTCCTCAACCAAGGCTGCAGAGGCGGTGGGGTTGTGGTGGGGAGGGGGGGGCGCGCCAAAATAGATCTTTGCCCCGGGTGCCATGAAACCTAGTTACACCGCTGTATCCTCATGACACTGACCTGAGTTTGAACCCTACACACCCCTAACATCCAAATCTGGGTCCTTCCCCCCCCCCCCCCCCCCCAACCCATCATTGCAGTTGCATACCTAGGCCCTCTATTGCCCTGAACTCGCCTTGGTTAGTGTGCAGGTCTGTGAAGACACTACTCTCACCTATACACTAATACAACACAAGGAGAGGTATACAGAAGGAGGGAAAATAAACACAAAAGGATATCATACCAAAGTCCTCACTTGCCACAGCTGCAATTGTCACAACACCACAGCTTCTTCTAGAGGCTGGCTCCTTTGAAAATGGACAGCATAGAAAGAGATTCTATTACGGGCAGCAGCTAATAAAACATGTGGCTGTTTTTGTAGCAGAGGGGAGTGGTCACAAAAATTACACCTGAAAATAAGGCTTCAGAGAACAATCAGATAGGAAAGGGTCTTTAACCCTTGCAGCACCAGAAGAAAGTATGTACATTTTAAATACAAGTTATAGACTTGCAAGCTGTACGGCGTTGTAACCTTCAGGTCCCAGACTCCTCACCAATCTCCCTAATTTGATACTTTATTATTTTTGGTTCAGTTTTTTTTTCTTATTCTATAAAAACGTTGGTCCCATAATTCACCTATTGAGGTCTCTAATGTCAGAAAGTTTAACTTCTCCCTACATTCCTTCATTCTGTGTTGCAGGGAAGGTATACACTGGGAGGCCATCGACTGGATGGACAATGCAGAATGCCTGGATCTGGTGGAGAAGGTGGGAGCGGTGCTGAGTACACAGGAGGTGGCCGACCGGCGGCACAAACCTGAAAACATCCTTGTCTAATTCTTTTCTTTCCCATCATTTCTATAGAAACTCGGCTTGTTGGCTTTGATTAATGAGGAGAGTCGTTTTCCGAAAGGCACAGACCTCACCCTGCTGGAGAAGCTTCATAACCAGCACGCTGTAAGTGCTCTTTACTCTGCCGCATAATTTTGCAGCTTTCCCAGTGTATTTGCTGTTGTTTACTTTCCCATTATATGAAAGTTGACCACCAACCTTTAGTTGGCCCCAAATTATTTCCTGAAAGAAGGAAAACCACCCCAAACAAGACCTGATGGTAAAATTCTGCCCTCCTACAGCCACCACTAGGGGGAGCTCTGGAGTTTACTGAAGACAGAATTAATGTTGAGTTTGAGAAATAGATAAATCCAATTATGTTCTCTCCGTCTCCTTCCAAAATGTACCAGAAACATTCTTTGCTCACATGTTGTTATGGTCAGACCTGTAGAATGTTCCGCTAATTTGAGACAGCTGGCCAGTATGCTGCAAAATAATCTATAATTCTGTTTGTGCCCCAGAATAATCCACATTATGTGAAGCCAAGGGTGACCGAGAACCAATTTGGGATCAAGCACTACGCCGGTGAGGTGAGTGAACTAAATATCTGCTGCAATGAGGGTGCATGTTCCCAGGAGGGGCTTCCGCCAGGGGTGGAGTGGGGGGGCCTCTGCCCAGGAGGGGCTGCCGCTAGGGGTGGAGTGGGGGGGCCTCTGCCCAGGAGGGGCTGCCGCTAGGGTGGAGTGGGGGGGCCTCTGCCCAGGAGGGGCTGCCGCTAGGGGTGGAGTGGGGGGGCCTCTGCCCAGGAGGGGCTGCCGCTAGGGGTGGAGTGGGGGGGGCCTCTGCCCAGGAGGGGCTGCCGCTAGGGGTGGAGTGGGGGGGGCCTCTGCCCAGGAGGGGCTGCCGCTAGGGGTGGAGTGGGGGGGCCTCTGCCCAGGAGGGGCTGCCGCTAGGGGTGGAGTGGGGGGGCCTCTGCCCAGGAGGGGCTGCCGCTAGGGGTGGAGTGGGGGGGCCTCTGCCCAGGAGGGGCTGCCACTAGGGATGGGGGGCCTCTGCCCAGGGGGGGCTGCCGCTAGGGATGGGGGGCTGTGCCCAGGAGGGGCTGCTTCTAGGGGTGGAGTAGGGGGCCTTTGCTGAGGAGGGGCTTCCGCCAGGGGTGGGGCGGTGCCTGTGCCCTGGAGGGGCTTCCGCCAGGGGTGGGGCATTGCCTGTGCCCAGGAGGGGCTGCCGCCAGGGGTGGGGCGGTGCCTGTGCCCAGGAGGGGCTGCCGCCAGGGTGGGGCGGTGCCTGTGCCCAGGAGGGGCTGCCGCCAGGGTGGGGCGGTGCCTGTGCCCAGGAGGGGCTGCCGCCAGGGGTGGGGCGGTGCCTGTGCCCAGGAGGGGCTGCCGCCAGGGGTGGGGCGGTGCCTGTGCCCAGGAGGGGCTGCCGCCAGGGGTGGGGTGGTGCCTGTGCCCAGGAGGGCTGCCGCCAGGGGTTGGGGCAGGGGGGCTGTGTCAAGGAGGGGCTGCCGCCAGTGGTGATGGGGGGTCTATGCTGAGGGGACATTCTACAGTCTTATGCTCTTATTTTCTGCTCTTGCTGGTCCTTTAGGTCATGTACGATGTGAAGGGCTTCCTGGAAAAGAATAGGGACACATTTCGTGATGACATTTTGAACATGTTGAGAGATAGCAGGTAAGAATATTGTTATATCTCCCACACAAGGGTTGACACCACATTATTATATTGAGCCCACTATACGCCTACGTCTTCATTACTTAGGTTGGATTTTATCTACGACCTGTTTGAAAAAGTCTCCAGCAGATGTGGGGAGGAGACATTGAAGATGGGGACACAGAAGAAGAAGCCGACCGTCAGCTCTCAGTTCAGGGTAAGTGCAGAGGATCGCTCCACCGGCTGCTGCAGAAATATATAAAAATCTGACAGACTGCGGCCACCACTAGGGGGAGCTGAGGAGCTCGGTGTATGAAACATAAGCAGTGAGCTCCCCCTGGTGGTGGCTACAGGCAGCCAGAAGTAATTACCATATAACACTATGGCTATGCTGAGGATTTGGAGCTTTGTATTAGAAAGTGACCACTAAGAAAACACTTTAAGCAAGGAATCCATACACAATATTAAGAGTGATACAGTTTTCTTCTTTCTTGTAGGAGTCCCTCCACTCTCTCATGGCAATGCTCAATACCTCAAACCCCTTCTTCATCCGCTGCATAAAACCCAACACCGAGAAGGTGAGTCCAAGTCCTGAGTCACCGGTAGTTGATGTACTACAACCCCCAGTGTAAATGTCAGATTATCCTACTACTTGGAAGAAATGAACAGGACTCCGTTCATAGACTGATGCTCTGATTGGAGCCAGTTTAACGAATACATTAAGTAATTGCTTGAATAGCAATTCCCCAAAATAGTATTGAAATTTGCCCTTTTTAAATAATCCAATAATAACCCCAGGTGGTCTACACTGGCTGATACATTGTAACAAACACCATGTTCATGCAGACCACCGCTGACCCAGAATTATCTTCATGTTTTTTCCAGCTGCCAGACAAGTTCAGCCCGGACGTGGTACTTAATCAGCTGAGGTACTCGGGGATGCTGGAGACGGTGAAGATCAGGCGGGCCGGTTATCCCGTCCGCAGGCAGTACCCCGACTTCATGAGCAGGTGAGCACATCTGATTACTGCTGTGTCAGGAACGCTTCAATTCACTGACAGCAAGCAGAGTGATTGATTCAGTTTGTTGTGCTTTGTGGTACTTTGGTTGCCTCTCTTACATTGGAAAATATTGACCCCCAATTATCTCCACACAGGTATAAGATGCTCCTGAAGAATAATACCGGTACGGATGATGATCGGGGAAAATGTGCAGCTTTCCTGCAAACCTTTGATGACTCCAAGAAACAATGGCAGCTCGGAAAAACTAAGGTATAAAAGTAAAAAAATAAAGAAAAACCCTGAAAAACAAAGCAGTGTCATGTCTGACTTGAGGCCACCACTAGGAGGAGCGTGGGAGCTGTATAAGGCTGTATGCAGAGAGCTCCCCCTAGTGGTGTCTCTTGTTAGTCCAAGGATACATGTTAGTTTTCAGCCACTAAAGCAGCTGTTACTTGGGCTCTTTCGCTTTCGTGTACGAGTAATGTTAGGGGCAAGATTTTGTAAAATAAGAGGCTTAATTGATTTGCGCACCATATGTAAACAAATTACCTAGCTAGAGTCAAGGAGGAGGAGCACTTCTTGATTGTCATGCACTTATATCCTGACTCAAGTGCATCGCAACCTTGACTCCTCCTCCTTGACTCTTGCTAGGTTATTCATTTACATCAGAATATACAGAAAATTAAGCCGCTTATTTGACAAAATCTTTCATTGCAAACATCTCCAGGAATCAAAAGTGCCGGAGCAACAGCTACTTTAGTGGAAAAAAAACTACAAACGTATCCTTTACTATCTGCACACAGCTACATACAGCCCCTGTGCTCCCCTTAGTGGTGACTCTTGTTAGACCAAGGCTACAACATGTTAGTAGCTTTTTTTGACACTAAAGTAGCTATACTGGTTTTTTTACTTTCTGTAGGTGTTTGCATGAAATATTAGGGGTACAATTTAGTAAAATAAGCTGCTATGATGATTGATATATGTAAATGAATAACCTAGCTAGAGTCAAAGAGGAGGAGAGAAGGCTGAAGAAGGGGATATGTCATGTCATATCAAACACATCCAAAACCTGGTGGCCGAACACCTAACTTCCTGATGCATTCCTGGCAATAAATAAATCTTCATGTAGTGAGCTCTCTAGTGATGGCTGTATAAATCTGTATGTAGTGACGCCTTAGTGTGCTGTATAAATCTGTATGTGTGAGTCCCTCTAGTGAGGCTGAACTGTATTATGAGTCATCAGGTCCTTTTAATCTGTAGTGTGAGCTCCCTCTAGTGGTGGCTGTATAAATCTGTATGTAGTGAGCTCCTCTAGTGATGGCTGTATAAATCTGTATGTAGTGAGCTCCTCTAGTGATGGCTGTATAAATCTGTATGTAGTGAGCTCCCTCTAGTGTGGCTGTATAAATCTGTATGTATTGAGTTCCCTCTAGTGGTGCTGTATAATCTGTATGTAGTGACTCCCTCTAGTGGTGGCTGTATAAATATGTATGTAGTGAGCTCCTCTAGTGGGGCTGTATAAATCTGTATGTAGTGAGTCCTAGTGGGCTGCTAAACTGTCTGTAGTGAGTCCTCTAGTGGTGGTGTATAAATCTGTCTGTAGTGAGCTCCTTCTAGTGTGCTGTATAAATCTGTATGTAGTGAGCTCCCTCTAGTGGGGACTGTATAAATCTGTATGTAGTGAGCTCCTTCTAGTGGTGGCTGTTATAAATCTGTATGTATGAGTTCCCTCTAGAGGCAGCTGCAGGTGGCTGAAATTTACACACCACAAAATATTGTCATGCAAGTTTCTCTATACCTTTGATTTGTTACAGATATAGATCTCCTATGGATATGGCCTCCTATGACTCTTGGCACGGTAGTTGGGCTGGTATTTGTGGTTCTACAACCACTGGATCTCTGTACATGACAGTTTTGTGATTGGATTGAGCTTTTTCTTCTTTATTGTTGTTGGATTCTCTCCTGATGAAATGCCACTTAATGAAATGATCATTGTTTCCTCGCTCAGACGGTCACCACTGTGACTGATGAGTTTGCCCTGTGACGGCGGTGACTCCACCCTGTGGTATGAGGCTGTGGGCGAGGAGGCTCGGGGGGTTTATGTGGGTCATGGGCGAGGTGACATCACGTGGTGATATGTCAGGGAGGGCTGGCGGGCGCCGCATGCAGTGCTCCCCAGTTGGGTGGCACAAGTCGGGGGGGCTGTGGTGGGGATGCCTGCCATGCCTGGAGAGTCACACTGGGTTTTTGTGGAGCTGGTGGCCCCGGGCGCTTATAGAAAGCCTCATTGTTCTGCTGGGGGTCACAGGCTGCGGCTTTTGTCATCACATTTGGGCTGTGAATGGGACAGTCGAGTGTTATTGTAGTTAATATTGGTCTGAACCCTCATTGTGCAGTGTCTATCCTCCGTACAGATCCGTCGCTGATTGCAGGAACCTGAAGCTCAGATACGATCTCCAGGTTATATCAATAAGGATCACAGGGTGTCCAGGATCCAAGGGAAATAATTAAAATGGCCATAACTTGCCTGCTGATGCCCCCAACACTCCGGTGCTGGTGCTCTGGTGGTCCTCACCTTGTGACGTGCATCAGTACTGGGGTCTGTTATTGGCTACGGTGGTTGTGTGGATGTAGTGTGGACACTAGTGATGAGCGGGCACTACCATGTCCAGGTGCTCAAAATGAGCAGGACGAATGGGTGGAACAATGGAGGTCAATGGGAGAAATGCTGGAGTTCCCCATTGACTTCCATTATGCTTGATACTTGCGTCGCGCCCGTCCCAGTGTTAGAGTAGTTGCTCATTTTGAGTATGGGCACCGGAGCATGGCAGTGCCCACTCATCACTAGAGCATAACTAGATTTTTTTTTTTCCTAGCAGGATCTCTAAATCCCATATTGCAGTCCTCTTTTCATCATTAAATAAAATACTAAAACTTCCTAACATACTTTGTTTTTCCATATCTCTACTCTGTCATTGCATAGAGGCCGGGGGTGTTGGAGTTTAATAAAGGTTCTGACCACTTCTAGCTTTCTGGCATTGTTGTCCAGTGCTGTGATTTAAAATATTAACATCATATTGTACCACCCTCCCCTGGTCCAGCGCCAACAGCAGCAGTGACTACACAACCACAGCGCACATCAACAGCTGAAGCCAATCACTGAGCCCTGCAACTCTGCTAATGTAGAAAGAGCCACCGAGCTCCGTGATTGGCTGCAGCAGTGATGCCGAGCTCTGTGATTGGCTGCAGCAGTGATGCCGAGCTCAGTGATTGGCTGCAGCAGTGATGCCGAGCTCAGTGATTGGCTGCAGCAGTGATGCCGAGCTCTGTGATTGGCTGCAGCAGTGATGATGCCGAGCTCTGTGATTGGCTGCAGCAGTGATGCCGAGCTCTGTGATTGGCTGCAGCAGTGATGCTGAGCCCTGTGATTGGCTGCAGCAGTGATGCCGAGCTCTGTGATTGGCTGCAGCAGTGATGCCGAGCTCAGTGATTGGCTGCAGCAGTGATGCTGAGCCCTGTGATTGGCTGCAGCAGTGATGCTGAGCCCTGTGATTGGCTGCAGCAGTGATGCCGAGCTCAGTGATTGGCTGCAGCAGTGATGCCGAGCTCAGTGATTGGCTGCAGCAGTGATGCCGAGCTCTGTGATTGGCTGCAGCAGTGATGACCAGAGCAGCTGAGCTTAGTGATGGTCTGCAACAGTGATGACTTGCTGCCAAGCTCACTGCAGCAGTTATAACGAGCCATCAAGCTCAATGATGGGCTGTAGCAGTGTTGACAAGCCGCTGAGCTCAGTGATGCTTCTACAGTGGTTATGAGGAGCCACTGAGCTCAGTAGTGGACTGCAGGGATAAGAGCTGCTGAGCTCAGTGATGGGCTGCAGCAGTGATGTGCCCTGTGGTTGGTGCTTGCTCTCCTTGGTCCATTGTGGATCTCTGGCAAGGTTCTGAATTTACTTTGACACATGACTGACCATTGGAGGTCAGGAACCTCAAACCTATAACCTGCCTCACTATATACGACAGGCGTTGTTGAGTGGTGGGGGCCTGGGTCACGAGACCCCACCAATCAGTCGGCAACTCCTGCATTAGGAGCGTATAGTAAATTTATAGCTCCTAAACAACAAGTTCTTATTAATTGACAGCAAGCAGAGATCTTGAAACCGGTAGAGAATTGAAACATTTAAGTATATAAGAAATTTGTGATACTTTTTATAACTGGTCAAATCTCTGCCAGGACCTCCTTCAATCAACGGTAGTAAGTGTTCAGTTCCCATACAGCGCCTCCGCAGGTGAAATGAAGCATTACAATACGCATCTTCAAATCAGAGAGACATCGAGTCTTTCAAATAGGGTTAATCCCATCTTTATAGAACGATCTTATCGGATGGTGTTTGTAAATAAAAGTAATTTAAGTCCATTTGTGAGATGTTAACACTTTTGTTTACAGCTCGATGTCCTGGAGACCGACCACCGTGGCCAGACAGCAGGCCTTGAGCAGCACTTACAGGCTGTTTTCTATTGATCTTGTAAGCGCTTTTTAAACCTGGAGTGTGCGGTTTTCTCCTAATCCTGGGGAGTCTCGGTGCAGCGCTCATAAACCAGACAGCAGAGGTGGTCGGTCTCCAAGACAACAAGTAAACAATTAATGTATCAAGAACAAATGCAAAGTTTAATAAGTAGTAAATTGCAGGAGTTCATTGTGCTCTGACAATGTCAATCTATGAAGATAGGAATAAAGCTTTCCGGTCACTGGTTTATAGATAAAGGGTCCAGATTTGGACTTGTTCCCCCCCTGTGGAGCCTGGCTGCCCAGTTCGCCATGTTCTCGCCCCCTCTTGCTCTATCGCACACATTCTTGCACCTTCTTCGCTGCTGACTTTGCTCCATGTGCTTTTTCTCCCGTCGATTGTTTGTGAACGGAAGGAACAACTTCTGGAAGGAAGCCGGGAGCACAAGGAGGGGGCAGCGTCTTTGTCATTGGGTTTAACCAAATAAAACAGCTGCAATGTAGAGTCCAGAGTGCAGAGCGTTGCCCAGAGGGCAGCGCCGTCCACGTCCCCTGGTGTCTGCAGATCATTGCGCCTGGACTCGTTTGTAGTGACTTATTTGGGGTCTTCGCTGGTTTGTCTCGTCCCCTGATCCATCGCGTGTACGGTTCTGGGATGAATGTGTCCATGTGCAGCCCAGGTCGTGTCTGTGTCTCTGGATCTTCCTCCAAACCCATCTCTGTATCCGGTGTCCTTTTTCCCATCCTGTGTGCATTCCTACATCCCAGTGTCCCTCCCATCCTGTGTGTCCAATGCAGATGTAGCAGAGCTGAGTTAGTGCTACAGTGCCTAGGTTTAAAGAATTTAGATATATTAGGCTTACACCCAGTCCATGAAAAATCATAGTATTAATGTAGGTTGCAGCTAAACCTGCTCCATTAGCTGAGCTGTGAGAGGTAGGACCTGATCCAGGAGCAAAAGTAGGAAAAGTGGCATCTGGCCAGGTGTGCACAGCTGTGTTTGGGCCGATCTCTATTTGACCAGTGTCCACGGCACATTTAGGCAGGTGTATGCCAATGCATTTGGGACAATGTGTTTGGCCAGGTGTTTGTTGTCACTAAATTGGTACCTTTGGCCACATGTGCACTGTTGCATTTAGGATGATACGGTTTGACCAAGTGTGCGCTGCTGCATTTACGATGATATGTTTGGCCAGGTGTGCCTGCTGCATTTGGGATGATGCTGTTAGACCAGGTCTGCACTGCTGCATTTGGATGATACATTTTGGCCAGGTGTGCACTGCTGCATTTGGGATGATACATTTTGGCCAGGTGTGCACTGCTGCATTTGGGATAATACGTTTTGGCCAGGTGTGCGCTGCTGCATTTGGGATGATACGATTTGACCAGGTGTGCACTGCTGCATTTGGGATGATATACTTAGCCAGGTGTGCACTGCTGCATTTGGGATGATACATTTTGGCCAGGTGTGCACTGCTGCATTTGGGATGATACGTTTTGGCCAGGTGTGCGCTGCTGCATTTGACTGAATGTGTGCCACTGCATTTGGGAGGATGCGTTTTAGTCAGTTGTGCACTGCAGCTTTTGGGATGATACCCTTGGCCAGGTGTGCGCCGATGCGTTATGCCAGGTGCACACTACTGCACATCATAAACTGTGCTCCATCTGAGTGTGCACTGCTGTCCTGTTCTTTTCTCTGCTCCATCTGAATGTGCTCTGCTGTCCCGTCCTTTTCTCTGCTCCATCTGAGTGTGCACTGCTGTCCCGTCCTTTCTCTGCTCCATCTGAGTGTGCTCTGCTGTCCCGTCCTTTTCTCTGCTCCTTCTGAGTGTGCACTTCTGTCCCGTCCTTTTCTCTGCTCCATCTGAGTGTGCACTGCTGTCCCGTCCTTTTCTCTGCTCCATCTGAGTGTGCACTGCTGTCCTGTTCTTTTCTCTGCTCCATCTGAGTGTGCACTTCTATTCCTTCCTTTTCTCTGCTCCATCTGAGTGTGCTCTGCTGTCCCGCCTTTTCTCTGCTCCATCTGAGTGTGCACTGCTGTCCCGTCCTTTTCTCTGCTCCATCTGAGTGTGCACTGCTGTCCTGTTATTTTCTCTGCTCCATCTGAGTGTGCACTTCTATTCCTTCCTTTTCTCTGCTCCATCTGAGTGTGCTCTGCTGTCCCGTCCTTTTCTCTGCTCCATCTGAGTGTGCACTGCTGTCCCGTCCTTTTCTCTGCTCCATCTGAGTGTGCTCTGCTGTCCCGTCCTTTTCTCTGCTCCATCTGAGTGTACTCTGCTGTCCTGTTCTTTTCTCTGCTCCATCTGAGTGTGCTCTGCTGTCCGTCCTTTTCTCTGCTCCATCTGAGTGTGCTCTGCTGTCCTGTTCTTTTTCTGCTCCATCTGAGTGTGCACTGCTGTCCCGTCCTTTTCTCTGCTCCATCTGAGTGTGCACTTCTATTCCTTCCTTTTCTCTGCTCCATCTGAGTGTGCTCTGCTGTCCCGTCCTTTTCTCTGCTCCATCTGAGTGTGCACTTCTATTCCTTCCTTTTCTCTGCTCCATCTGAGTGTGCTCTGCTGTCCCGTCCTTTTCTCTGCTCCATCTGAGTGTGCTCTGCTGTCCCGTCCTTTTCTCTGCTCCATCTGAGTGTGCACTGCTGTCCCGTCCTTTTCTCTGCTCCATCTGAGTGTGCTCTGCTGTCCCGTCCTTTTCTCTGCTCCATCTGAGTGTGCACTGCTGTCCCGTCCTTTTCTCTGCTCCATCTGAGTGTGCACTGCTGTCCCGTCCTTTTCTCTGCTCCATCTGAGTGTGCACTGCTGTCCTGTTCTTTTCTCTGCTCCATCTGAGTGTGCTCCGCTGTCCCGCCTTTTCTCTGCTCCATCTGAGTGTGCACTGCTGTCCCGTCCTTTTCTCTGCTCCATCTGAGTGTGCTCTGCTGTCCCGTCCTTTTCTCTGCTCCATCTGAGTGTGCACTTCTGTCCCGTCCTTTTCTCTGCTCCATCTGAGTGTGCACTGCTGTCCTGTTCTTTTCTCTGCTCCATCTGAGTGTGCACTTCTATTCCTTCCTTTTCTCTCCTCCATCTGAGTGTGCTCTGCTGTCCCGTCCTTTTCTCTGCTCCATCTGAGTGTGCACTTCTATTCCTTCCTTTTCTCTCCTCCATCTGAGTGTGCTCTGCTGTCCCGTCCTTTTCTCTGCTCCATCTGAGTGTGCTCTGCTGTCCCGTCCTTTTCTCTGCTCCATCTGAGTGTGCTCTGCTGTCCCGTCCTTTTCTCTGCTCCATCTGAGTGTGCTCTGCTGTCCTGTCCTTTTCTCTGCTCCATCTGAGTGTGCTCTGCTGTCCCGTCCTTTTGTGTGAGTGCTCACCAGCTCCACTTCACTGACTCATAACTTTGGATCATCCCCTTCTCCTCCTCTCCTCGATCCCTCCCCGTAATTCTTGCCTTTTCTTGGTGTGAGAAGACGCTCGTAGTCCAGAGTTGCACAGAGCCGCACGGCTGCAGTTCACACCTGTCTTATGGCTCCCGTCACCTCACTTACAGGGTGTCTTCACTCACCCACAGGTGTTCCTCAAAGAAGCTCTGGAGCAGCGTCTGGAGAAGGCTCGGGATCAGGAGCTGCGGAGGGCGGCTTTAGTCATCCGAGCTCACATCCAGGGATTCATCGCCAGGTAAGACTTCGCTGCTCCTGTATTCCTATGTCTGACTTTGAAGATTTATCCCAAGGTGAAATAGTGCATCTCACTGCCTGCTCCAGAGCACGAGGGGTTAATCCGATCCATAATACCTGGAAAACAATAGGGCACAATACCACAGGGGAGGGCAAATTATATGATGTTTTCAAAACTTTAGCAGTTTGTGGAAAAAGTTTTGAAAAGTTTCAAGAGAAAGTGACAGAACCACGAGGAGGTGTAAAACGCCCCATTTTTTGGACGCAGTATATCGGTGTCAATATCATGAGGCGGTGTAAGGAGAAGACACATGTTGGGGAGTTGTCATTGTGAAAAATTTGCACCAATTTCACACATTCCAAAAGTCGTGCATCGTGCAACAGAAAGCATCACATATTGTCTAATTCTATGATTTTATTGATCCTGGCTCCAAGAGCTGACAGTCGTTTTTCCTCCTTTGTGTAACACCTAACGACATTTGGACTATGGAGCGAGGAGCCAGAATCCTTCACTGTAAAGAATTGTGTCCATTTATTGTGATTGGAGGTGGATGATGGCGATGAATGTTCGCTCCTATTTTTAGCCCCCTGTTACTCGGGGTCGGCGGCCGGATGTCGCACAAGGTGATGTTTTTGTTCAGGCAGTAGATTGCAGGATGGTGCAGAGTTGTTTGCTGCAAGGATGAAGGGAAGCGAAGTGAGTCATGTGTGAGCTGCACGTTTCTGCTTTCCTGCATCTCCGTCCAATCATCCAAAAATAGTGCAAATAGCGGAAAACTGAGCAGCTACACCGGAGCCTGAAGACCCGCTCTGCCTACATGGTCAATAACCTGGAAAACATCTAATATTAGTGAATTCAGGGATGCTTGTTTGTTCCTGTTTCTTTTTAGGACTAAGACAGTAATGTATTACACTGGTTGTCATCAAAATATAAAGGAACATCTGTATAATACTGCCCTCTATATACAAGAATATAACTACTATAATACTGCTCCTATGTACAAGAATATAACTACTATAATACTGCCCCTATGTACAAGAATATAACTACTATAATACTGCCCCTATGTACAAGAATATAACTACTATAATACTGCTCCTATGTACAAGAATATAACTACTATAATACTGCTCCTATATACAAGAATATAACTACTATAATACTGCCCTATGTACAAGAATATAACTACTATAATACTGCTCCTATATACAAGAATATAACTACTATAATACTGCCCTATTACAAGAATATAACTATCTATAATACTGCCCTATATACAAGAATATAACTACTATAATACTGCTCCTATGTACAAGAATATAACTACTATAATACTGCCCTATGTACAAGAATATAACTACTATAATACTGCTCCTATATACAAGAATATAACTACTATAATACTACTCCTATATACAAGAATATAACTACTATAATACTGCTCCTATATACAAGAATATAACTACTATAATACTGCCCCTATGATACAAGAATATAACTACTATAATACTGCTCCTATATACAAGAATATAACTACTATAATACTGCTCCTATGTACAAGAATATAACTACTATAATACTGCCCTATATACAAGAATATAACTACTATAATACTGCTCCTATTACAAGAATATAACTACTATAATACTGCTCCTATATACAAGAATATAACTACTATAATACTGCCCTATTACAAGAATATAACTACTATAATACTGCTCCTATATACAAGAATATAACTACTATAATACTGCTCCTATATACAAGAATATAACTACTATAATACTGCCCTATATACAAGAATATAACTACTATAATACTGCTCCTATATACAAGAATATAACTACTATAATACTGCCCTATTACAAGAATATAACTACTATAATACTGCCCTATGTACAAGAATATAACTACTATAATACTGCCCTATGTACAAGAATATAACTACTATAATACTGCCCTTATTACAAGAATATAACTACTATAATACTGCCCTATATACAAGAATATAACTATAATACTGCCTAAAAAGATTAACTTAATCTCCCTATATACAAGAATATAACTACTATAATACTGCTCCTATATACAAGAATATAAACTACTATAATACTGCCCCTATATACAAGAATATAACTACTATAATACTCTCCTATATACAAGAATATAACTACTATATACTGCCCTATGTACAAGAATATAACTACTATAATACTGCCCCTATATACAAGAATATAACTACTATAATACTGCCCCTATATACAAGAATATAACTACTATAATACTGCCCCTATATACAAAATACTAAATATACTATAATACTGCCCCTATATAAAAGAATATAACTACTATAATACTACTCCTATATACAAGAATATAACTACTATAATACTGCCCCTATGTACAAGAATATAACTACTATAATACTGCTCCTATATACAAGAATATAACTACTGTAATACTGCTCCTATATACAAGAATATAACTACTATAATACTGCTCCTATATACAAGAATATAACTACTGTAATACTGCCCTATGTACAAGAATATAACTACTATAATACTGCTCCTATATACAAGAATATAACTACTGTAATACTCCCTATATACAAGAATATAACTACTATAATACTGCCCTATGTACAAGAATATAACTACTATAATACTGCCCTATATACAAGAATATAACTACTATAATACTGCCCTATATACAAGAATATAACTACTATAATACTACTCCTATATACAAGAATATAACTACTATAATACTGCCCCTATGTACAAGAATATAACTACTATAATACTGCTCCTATATACAAGAATATAACTACTGTAATACTGCCCTATATACAAGAATATAACTACTATAATACTGCCCCTATGTACAAGAATATAACTACTATAATACTGCTCCTATATACAAGAATATAACTACTATAATACTGCCCCTATGTACAAGAATATAACTACTATAATACTGCCCCTATATACAAGAATATAACTACTATAATACTGCCTCTATATACAAGAATATAACTATATAATACTGCTCCTATATACAAGAATATAACTACTATAATATTGCCCCTATATACAAGAATACAACTGCTAAATTAATTATAGCGCACAATTCCATTTATTGTGAGTAAAGCATCCAGCCCTCTATTTATGAGCTGATATAGTGTCGGCCATTGCTACCTCTTGTGGTCGGCATCCCATAGTCTATCTGCTCTAACTATAAAGAACTCTTTCCTATTTGGATGCCGGAATCATGCTTCCTCCAAACATAATGTATATAATAAAGCTTCATCTTCTTGACTTTTCAGGATTCTGTAGATCAGGACGGTTGAGTGCAGAGACTCTCGGGACACTGACCATATATACGTACAATGTCCTTGGAGGAATTCGTGGGCCTCGGTAACTTCCTCCCTCTTTCTTGCAGGAAGCATTATAAGCACGTGCAGCTCAGCATCATCACCATTCAGAAGAATTATCGAGCTCATTTCTGGAAATCATCATACATAAGACTCCGACGCTCCGCTGTGCAGCTTCAGAAGCACTGGCGCGGGAGGACCGCGAGGCGCCTCTATCAGCAAATGCTGGAAGAGGAGAGGAGACGCCGGAGGAGGAGGAGAGGAAGCGGAAAGAGGAGGAGGAAAGACGAAGGCGAGAACTAGAAGAGCAAAGGAGGATGGAAGAAGAGCGGAAAAGAAGAGAAGAGGAGGAGAGAAGGTGATCGCTCGCCCAAGCCTTGGAAGACGTCTTCACTTGGCTTGGTTTGGTCTCATGTTCTTTTTTGCTTTTGTTCTAGGGAGCAGGAGCGGCTGGAGGCTGAGCTCAGGGCGGCTCAGGTGAGTCTCACAAATTCATTCTTGGTTCACATTTTCTTGATGTACCAGGAGAGGATTGTGGTCCAAACCAAATTAACCAAAAACCAAACGGATGGACACTCCATTTTTCCATCTTTCACTACATTTCGTTTTCTTCCTGGTGTGGTCCTACGGTGGAACTTGTAGCTTTTCCCATCTTCTGTTTTGAGTGGTGAGGGTCCTCGCAGTCACTAGGACCTCCACCGTTCAACAACGTGGATATGATAACAGTTTTAATTTTTTACCATTCATGACTTTCATTACTAGGAAGAACAAGAAAAGGCTCGAAACCTGGAGAACCTTCTCCTCCAAGAGGAAGAGAAAAGGCAGATGGATGAGATCTTGAGACTGGAAAAAGAGATCGAGAAATTGCATCAGCAACAGAAGATCGATGGAGTGTCCATCAAGTGCGTGGACACCCGTAACGAGCTGACCCGGCAGCGGGAGGAGCAGATCCATAAGCTGGAGAAGGAGGCCTCCCGGGTGGCTCAAGAGTTCCTGGAGCTGTTGGATTTTGGAAACTTGGATGAGAGCGCCAACAGCTTAGAGAATGGTGTGGAAGGAAACTCGAATGTGGTGGGAAGTTTGGTGGCCCCTTTGGCCGAGGAAGAGGTCGATGAAGGATTTCATGCAGATGATGAAATGTTACCACCTCCACCCCCAATGTTGTTGGAAGAAGATGATTTCGTCCTTAAGACTAGCGAGAGCTTCTCGGAGAATGGAACTTACACACAGATTCCTGGCAACTCCACCGATTCCCAGGTGTCTCCTCTAGAGCCACAGTCTACTCAAGATGTGTATAGCGCCCTCTCTGACAAGTCTGAGAGCATTTATCAATGTCTATCAGATATCCAGAGTAACAGCGAGGATGCCCAGGAGCCCATCTACAGCTACCCTCCTGATGTGGAGTCCGACTATGATCACGAAGAGTTTGATGAAGGTCCACCGGGTTCTACCGATGCCAGGAACTCAAGTGATGGTCACCTAACTGACGAGGAGATTCTTCGGATCTCCAAACCCGGCAGCTACGGATCCCAGTGTGGAAGCTGGACTCGGTGAGTTTCCCGGTTAACTCATTGTCTGGTCTTGCACACACGGTGTCACGTCTCGAGTTGGTATATGCCTGTACTTGGTGAGTTGCCCCATTGGCTCGTTGTCTAGTCTTGCACACAGTACGTCTCGGGTCGATATGTACCTGTACTTGATGAGTAGCTCCAGTTGTCTTGTTGTCTGGTCTTGCACACACGGTGTAACATCTCAGGTCAGTATGTGCCTGGTCTCTGTGTGTTGCCCGAATGGCTCTTTGTCTGGTCTTGCGCACACGTGTCACGTCTCGAGTTGGTATATGCCTAGATTCGGTGAGTTGCCCATTGGCTCATTGTCTGGTCTTGCACACACGTGTCACATCCGAGTTGGTGTTCCTGACTCGGTGAGTTGCCCATTGGCTCGTTGTCTAGTCTGCACACAGTCCGTCTGGGTCGATATGTACCTGTACTTGATGAGTGCCCCTTGTCTTGTTGTCTGGTCTTGCACACACGGTGTCGTGTCTCTGTTTGGTATGTGCCTGGACTCTGTGAGTTGCCCGTTGGCTCGTTGTCTGGTCTTGCACACACTGTCGCGTCTCAGGTTGGTATGTGCCTGGACTCTGTGAGTTGGCTCGTTGTCTGGTCTTGCACACACAGTGTCACGTCTGGGGTCGGTATGTGCCTGGACCGGTGAGTTGCCCAGTTGGCTCGTTGTCTGGTCTTGCACACACTGTCGCGTCTCAGGTTGGTATGTTCCTGGACTCGGTGAGTTGCCCGTTGGCTCGTTGCCTGGTCTTGCGCACACGGTGTCACGTCTGGGGTCGGTATGTGCCTGGACTCGGTGAGTTGCCCCGTTGGCTCGTTGTCTGGTCTTGCGCACACGGTGTCACGTCTGGGGTCGGTATGTGCGCTGTTCCTGTTTTTCTCTTGCATGGACTTGCTATATTGACTTTTCTGAGCTCATCTGTGTTTTAGTGGCCACAGAAAAGGTTTTTATTGTTACTTTTAGTGTTTTGCTTGAGCTTTGCAGGAAGTGTTTGTGCTGAGATTACAGAATGGTCATGAAAAGCTCCCAGTGTGGACGGCTGAGGTTTATTCAACATTTCTCTTGTAGTTTTTGGACAGTGATGAAGAAGCTGACAGCCATATTGACACCGATGAAGAACTGATGACCTCACGTGTCACTCTGTTTAACGGGGGCGGCCCACCCTATTTCCACAGTTACTTGTATATGAAAGGTAATGGATTACCCTCTGATAAGATGATCATAGGAGTCCTGCTGCTGCAGTCTCCACAAGCTAAGGCTGGTTTCACAACAGCGTTTCTTGGGTATCCGGCGAGATCAGGCGAAAACCTCATCTGACCGGATCCAGTTTTTGCTCATAAGAATGATGACCCCTTACCAGTGTTATACCGGATCAATTTTCCTTAGCACGGACTCAGAACAGGGACTTCATTAGAGTCTGTGATTAAAACATTATGCTTGACTGTCTCGCTCCTGTGGTCACTTCTGGATCACGCTTATTAATGTCATGAAATATTCACTGCATTGGCTACTGAACAGCCAATCACAGGCGCCAATTGTCTGTGATTGATTGTTGCACTCCACCCATTGTGTCTGTGATTGGTTGCTGCACATTGGATGGGGCGCAACAGCCAATCACAGACACCGTCACATACAATGGGTGTCTTTGGCTGTTCAGCAGCCAATGCAGTGAATATTATATGAGGCTAATGAGCGGGACCCGGAAGTGATCGCAGAGGTGAGATAGGTGAGTATAATTCCTTAAGGCTTCTTTCACATCAGCGTTTCTCGGCATTGGCGCAGATGCGGCATTTTGCTGCATATGCCGCCTACCGTAAAAACTTGCTGCAAGACTGCCTTCAACCTAATGCATTCCCTATGGGATTTGCAGATATGTGCAACACTTGCAGTTTTGCACTTGCGGCTGCTAGCAGTGGTTTTCATCCATTGCCCCAAATGCCGGATTGTCCGGATCACGGCAAAACCACAAGTGCCGCATATGACCGCAAGTCCCATAGGGAATGAATTAGGTTGAACACAGTCTTGACCCCAAGTGTTCCGGCATCCATCAGATGCAGCAAAATACCAGATCTGCCGCGTATGCCAAGAAACGCTCATGTGAAAGTAGCCTAATGATGGTAAGTCCCTGTTCGGGATCGGTGCTGTACACTTAGGTGTTCGGTAAGGACCCTGAGCTTTACATGTGTGACGTTACCGCACATGCTCAGTAGGCGTGCTAGATCCGGTTTTACTGGATCAGGAATCATCCGATAAAACTGAACTTGGCACACGTTATAAATGATGCCCACGATATGCTGGATCTGGTTGGAAGCTGTTTTTTACCGAGTCCAAAAAAATGCTACATGCTTATTTTGGGCTTGGTAAAAAAAAAAACGTTTCAGCTGGATCCAGCAGTAACCGGATGCAAACGATAGTACCGGAGTGTCTATTGATAATCAATGGGCACACACCAGATCCAATTTGCATTTCGTTTTTTAAAAAAAAGATTGATCTCCGTCGGATTAAAAAAAACGCATATGTGAAGGCGCCCTAAGTCGAGCATTGCATAAGTGATCTTGTCCTTGCAGCCGGCGGCCTCATGAACATGTGGAGACGTCGATGGTGCGTCCTCAAAGACGAAACCTTCATGTGGTTCCGGACTAAGCAGGAGGCTTTGAAATCGGGCTGGCTCTACAAGAAGGGAGGTGGGATGTCCACATTGTCCCGACGCAACTGGAAACGGCGCTGGTTCGTGCTGAGAGAGTCCAAGCTGATGTACTTTGAGAATGACAGCGAAGAACGACTAAGGGGGACCATCGATGTCCGCAACGCTAAGTGAGTCCCGGCAGGGCTGGAGGTATGCACAGCCACTGTATCACGTCCTGAGAGTGTCTGACTCCTGTCTCCTGTGCCGTTCAGAGCTATCATTGATATCCACGAGAAGGAGAACGCTTTGGATGTCGTCACGGAGGAGCGAACGTATCACATTGTGGCTGAGACCCCTGAAGATGCAAGGTAAGGACCTCCTTTTCACCTGGTGCTAATCAGTGGTGGACTTATCATTGGTACAAGCTGTGCAACCGCACAGGGGCCCAAGAAGTGATAGGGCCACATCCACCTCGAAATCAGGAGGAATTGTGCATTTTGATGAGTCGTTGGACGGAGATGGACCCATATGTTGTTTTTGCACTGGGGCCTCTTCTGTCTGTCCACCAGTGCTACTAACATATGGGTAGCCCGGATATGCCGGAGTAACCCTATGGCCTTTAAAGGGCTTCTATCAGTGATGTGACTCTTTTTAGGATACGGCACAATTTAATGTAACAATTTTCTTGGCATTGAACTGGCAATAATGTCCCTAGGTGGCACATGCAGATCTTGATGCTGATACATCTGCAGATTGCGCAGTTGAAACAATGTAGAGAAAATAATCCATGTACAAATCCAGCCCATAGGAGATGTCTGGTCTTAATTAAATCAAGAGGAGGGTCCCATAGCCTGCAAACTTAAAGGGGTTGTCCAGAATTCCGTAAACATGGCTGATTTCCTTCAAAAACTGCTCCTCCCCTGTCTACAGGTTGTGTGTGGTATTGCAGATCATTTCCATTTAAGTGAATGGGCCTGTGTTGTAATACCACATGCAACCTGTAGACAGGGGTGGTGCTGTTTTTGAAAGAATGCAGTAAAGTTTTATTAATTTTGGATATCCCTTTTAAGCAGTTTCTCTTCGTTGAACTCATGAGTTGGAGAATTGGGATAATTGGATTCCGTACAGCCGAGGGTCCTGGAGGTGGCACTTGCCTATTTCGGATACTTATAGGTGCCACCCCTGGGACCAGACGCCTATCTCCAGGATCTGATCCAGTCTAGATGATCACATCTCTCCATTCACTTTTATGTGAGCACAGCACACAAACTATTGAGAACTTCATAGAAGTGATTGGAGGTTGATGCACATACATGATCACCTCTGCATACCCGGTCGTGCCATACTGGGCACCATTTTTGAGATGTGCCACCTCTGGGACCCTTGTCAGCCATTCATAGCCTATGAAATAGGACTACCACTTTTATTATTGTACAACTTAAATTTAATTACAGCCTTTGGGTCAGTCTTTGTTTGCAGTCAATAAGCAGAAACATTCTTATTTGCACTAAGGCCGTGTGCACATGTTGCATTTTTTAGCTCAAATTTGTTACAAAACCAAAAGGTTTTCCTGATGCAGCAAAGTGAATGAGAATCCTGGAGTCTCCTGCAAACGTTCAGTGTTTTCTTCTTGCAGATTTGGTGCAGAAATAGATCTGCTTTATATCCATTCTTGCAATGTTTGTGCTGCAGATTTCACCCATTATAACGAATTAAAGGATTTTCACCTGCACACAGTTAGGATTTGGTGCAGATTTCTCTATGTATGATCTAGGAAAGGAAGATTTGTTAGTAAATAAACTCACAAATAGTATAAACAGTAGGGAAAGTTCTCAAGGTTCTCACTAGAATCTGAAAAAATCCCATTACCATAATATAGATAAAAACAATTATTTATTAGATATGCATATAAAGATTTGCTACAAATGTATCCAGCCCCATTATAGTTACTGACATTGATACATTGTAGCAAATTATCAAGGCAGGACTGATGGTGGGTTTACACGCCGCGATATCGGCGTCCAACTCCGACCCAACTCCGACAAAAAGTCACGTGGGTTGCGAGTTGGAGCCGATATCGGGTGCGCGTTGTACTGTTTCAGTGTACAACGCGATGCTGGAACGATGCCAAAACGATATCGGAGTTGAATAGCAGAGCTATTCAACCGCCCGATATCGCATGGCCGTTATACCAGCATCGCTGCGTGTGACAGCCCAACTCTGATCTGTACTCGCACCTCACCCATTAACTCCCATGTTAAATGGTCGTTACTGGGTTGGTGGGCGTACACATCGGAGGGACGTTGTTTCCCTGTTTCCCGATATCGCAGCGTGTAAACCGCCGATTGCGATATCGGGAAAAGCGCTCAAAAAATGCGCTCCCGCGCCGTTGCCTCCGATATCGCGGCGATATCGGGACGTGTAACCCCACCATGAGCCTTGTGCACTGATGCATCGAGCTACAGAGGGATTTCTTAACTGATACTTTGTAATAAACCTTAAAGGGGAATTCTAGGGAGATACATTTCTTTTGTGCTGTCCCTGCCCTACTACATGATGAAGCAGAGCCGGGCACTACAGTTCTAGGATCTATAGATCTCTTATAAATCAATAAAATCATATCTGCTCTTCCACTCTCACCCCTCCCTTCGGGGACTGAGAAAGTCAGCCTCATATTGCAGCAGTGACAGGAGGTGTCGGGGCATGGGACCTGGATGCTCCAGGATCATCTTGCATTCCCACCCCCTCATACTTCTGTATGAACAGGGGGTGTAGACCCAGGGCTTCAGGATCATTTTACGTTCCTGCCCCCTCATACTTCTGTATGAACAGGGGCGTGGCAGGAGGTGTGGACCCTGGGTGCTCTAGGATCATCTTGCATCCCAGCCCTCTCATACTTCTGTATAAACAGGGGGCGTGGCTGCTGGCCCCATGGGTGCACTACAATCCAGCCCCTGATATACCATCCTATGTAATGTAAGAACAGTGGTGGTCTGCCTTCAAATAGCAATCATGTCACCAAGCAGATATGAATACACACACTGATACTCTGCTGTACAATAATATGATGGTGCATAATGTGTTGTTAGGTCCCCTGGCACCGCTCCCCAGCTCACCTCTCCTGAGTCTGCATTCTCTGCTCCTCTACCATCGGGCATTCGGCAACTAGTCGTGCTGTGTCTTGTTAGAGCCATTGCTGGGTCCCCTCCCTGTCTGCTGACCACCAGGCTCACACATCAGCACACTACAATGGTCGGAGTCATGAACCTAATCAGTGGTGCACTAGGCGCAGCCGCGCTCCTCCCCTGTGAATGTAGGGGCCAGTTCGGCTCAACCTGACACTCCCCTTGACCAATAGCTGTCTGTCCTCTGGTATATCAGGCCACCTCCACTGATGGGAGGTGTCTGATTGAGTTAGTAAGCTTCTGCTTCTCTGGCTGTTGGTCAGGCCCTCCTTGTGCTCTCCTCCGGTAGACCCATTCCTGCTTTCCTAGCCTCGGGCTCTGATCCCTCAAATCCTCCTTGGCTATACTGTAGTATAGGCTAACCCTACAAGCTGCCCCCCTGGTACTAGCAGCTGTGGTATTTAGACTCCCTGGGCTTGCCCTGACAATCCCTGTATAGGGGTTGGTTAAACTAGGACCAGCTCACCCAGGGAGTTCAGTACCATAGCTCAGTGGGTCCACTCTAGGGCGCCTTTCCCTGAAAGCGTGACATGTGTACTGCCTTATATCAGACTAGGAGCACAGGCAAAGCCATGCATTTATTCAGCACTGCCATGGTCTCCCTTCCCTCATGTCAAGTTGGTAGCTTCCTGTCCCCTGAAACTTTAGCTCTATGTATGACTGAATTTCTCTGTCCCCTGAGGGAGGGGTGAGAGCTGAGGAGCAGATATGATTTTATTGATTTATAAGAGATCTATAGATCCTAGAACTGTAGTGTACGGCTCTGCTTCATCATGTAGAAGGGCAGGGACAGTACAAAAAAATGTATCTCCCCGGAGTTCCCCTTTAATCTCTCTAATCATTTTTAACTGACATTGACTGCAAACAGAGGTCTAAGACTGTTCACACGCAGCATTTTTTTTCTACAGACAAAACCTGCTTTCTTTTTTGTGAGAATGTGTAAGTTGCAGAATTCTTCCTATACAATGATCGTGGGCAGCTCAGTGTTGTGACTTTATGGGCTCGCTCCTCAGTATTTTGGCCCCTCGGGACTAACCCTGGCCGTGTCGTCCTCTTGCAGCGGTTGGTTCAATGTCCTGAGCAGAGTTCACAGCGCCACTTCCCAGCAGCTGCGAGATATGAGGGATGAGCAGGCCAACCCCAAGAATGCTGTGGTGAGTGTCTTTGTGTGAGTCACTCCTTGTTCTCAGGAGTCTCGATTCCTTCGTCTCCTGCAGAGAGGACGGCGTTGTCCTCTGAACCCGCTGCGGTCAGACATTCATCCCGCTCCGTCCTCAGATCAGTCTCCATTCATTCCTTCCTTCTGTCTCCTGCAGGGAACCCTGGACGTCGGCCTCATTGATTCTGTCTGCGCCTCGGACTGTCCTGATCGGTAATCGCTTATTTTCCATTAATCAGAAAATCTATTAATATTTTGGCTAATGCATTGTGCACAATTTGTCCAGAATTAGAAAACAATGGCTCCTTTCTTCCAGAAACAGCGACACCTAGGGTTTGTGACTGGTATTGCAGCTCGGCTCCATTGACTTAAATGATGCTATACCACTTGCAACCTGTGAACAGGTGAGGCGCTGTTCCTGAAAGAATGAGCTGGAGGCTGTTGGGGTATGCTATAATTTATACAATATATACATATGTCAGGGACATTAAAGAATCCTTTTTAAAGGTAACTTGTTACTTGCAAGAAATGTGTCGTTTTCTTCCCCGGTATAAATGTAGCCGTTTCCCTGAATCCGGCGCTGTTTTTGTTTTCTTCCTGCTCCCCTCCGTTCATGAGATCACCTCCTGTTTCCTGTGTATAAGCCTATTCGTCTTATACAAGTGGGTGTGGTCATCTTGAAGACGCCCACAGAAGTCAGACCACGCCCACTTTACGGCAAGGTTTAGATTTATGTACCTTTTAAAGATGAAGCCGTATCTCAGGAATGGAGAGGCACAGAAGCAAAAGAAATACCGTGTCGGATTCAGGACAACAGCCGAATTTACATCTGGAAATCAAAAAAAATATTTAAGGCAAGTGACCAGTCCCCTTTAAGACTGTATAATGTTATCAGAGGCCACTAACTCACTTCATATGGATTTAGTATTTAGTTCTAGAGGAGCTGCATAAATTCCGATGGTGAGCTCCCTCTAGTGGTGACTGTATAAATCTGTATGTAGTGAGCGCCCTCTAGTGGTGGCTGTATAAATCTGTATGTAGTGAGTTCCCTCTAGTGGTGGCTGTATAAATCTGTATGCAGTGAGCTCCCTCTAGTGGTGGCTGTATAAATCTGTATGTAGTGAGCTCCCTCTAGTAGTGTCTGTATAAATCTGGATGTAGTGAGCGCCCTCTAGTGGTGGATATATAAATCTGTGTGTAGTAAGCTCCGTCTAGTGGTGACTATATAAGGGTACTGTCACACTTGGCGACACTCCAGCAATCCCGAAAACGATACTACCTGGTAGGGATCGCTGGAGCGTCGCTACGTGGTCGCTGGTGAGATGTCAAACAGTCAGATCTCATCAGCGACGCAGCAACGATATGGAACGATATGGCAGTCATTGGGACCCTGTCTCTCAGTTCTGTAGTATTGAGGTCGTTGGTCATTGTCCCTGTCAAACACACCGATGCATGCTGGCCAGCGGGAGACCAACGATTAAAAAATGGTCCAGAATAATCCATCATGATCCGCGATCTCACAGCAGGAACCTGGTCGCTGCTGCGTGTCAAACATAGGTTTTGTGACGCAAAAGCGATCTCCCTCAGTGTGACGGGGGCTTCAATCTGTATGTAGTGAGCTCCTCCTAGTGGAGACTGTATAAATCTGTATGTAGTGAGCTCCCCCTAGTGGTGGCTACTGGAAGCCAGATTTTCATCCTTTAACTCAATGACTGTAACCTGATGTAGAATTGTGCGAGCTGATGGAAACTTATCTCTTTAAAATCCTTGCAATCAAATTAATCTTTGTCTCCTTATTACAGACCGAATTCCTTTGTGATCATCACTGCGAACCGCGTCATTCACTGCAACACGGATATTCCAGAGGAGATGCATCATTGGATCTCTCTGCTGCAGAAGCCACGTGGAGAAGCCAAGGTGGACGGGCAGGAGTTTCTGGTGAGAGGTAAATGAATCAGAAGAATGCGATAATTAATTTTTGACAAAGGACATGTTGCTTGTGGGTATCCCTATGACAACACTTCCTGCACTTGGCTTAGATACTAGCACTGAAGCTAACCTTTTATTTAGTTACCTGTAATATCAAATAAAAGTTGGGTTCTATTTGGTTTCTGTCTGCCCATTCTCATAAGAACACAGTGGCAAGAAGTGTTGTAGGGACGCTGAATGGGAATATGCACTTGTAACCAATTTGAATATATAGAATATACATGTGACCTGATCTCCGCACTAAGCTGCCACAACATAGTGATAGGAAGTGTTGTCATAGGGACAGAGAGGCAATACACACATGTACACTGTAGACCTTCCACTTGTTTAGGGGTCTGACAACACTGAGTGATCAGCACGTAGTTATAGGAAGTGTTGTCATGGGAACACAGGAAGAGAAGACATATGTTTAGTGCCTGTGTTCCAATTATTTACTGTGAAGGTCACTGACCTTAAGACACAACTGAGGATTCAGAGCCTGGAAAGTGCCAGGAGGTGTTGTCATAGGAACAAACATGATGAAAGAAGATGGATACATTTATTATAATCTATTGGTTGATTTGTCATTAATGTCGTCATGACAACACAGAGGTAATAGAGAACAATGCCAGGAAGGGAGAATACACACGGATACTATAATATAAAGAAACAATAGGAGTATACATAATCTATAAGAACATTTGACCTTATGACTACACTGCTGGAATGCAGTGCCAGGAAGTGTTATCATGGGGAACAAGAAGAAAGAATACCAATGGATACTATAATCTATATACTCCTATTGTTTGTTATATGGACATGTTACTCTATGACCTTATTAGCTGCTAGAATGCAGTGCAGAGAAGTGTTCTCATAGGGACAGAGGAGACCATTCACCTGTACATTATATAAAGCTTACCTAGCTCTGTGATTGCTACTCATGATACAACTCTGCCCCCTACAGGCAACCTATGTGACATAATGTTGCTCTTGTCCCCACGCTGGCAGGTTGGCTCCATAAAGAGGTCCAGAACAGCAGTAAGATGGCGTCGCTCAAACTGAAACGTCGCTGGTTTGTTCTGACCCGAAATGCTCTGGATTATTACAAGTCCTCGGAGCGGGCGGCGTCCAAGCTGGGCACCCTGGTGCTGAACAGCCTGTGCTCCGTGGTGCAGCCGGACGAGAGGACGCACACCGAAACAGGTAACAAGACCCCTGCAAGGCGACCGCCATCATCTTCTCCCCAACACCACCCCGACCAATAATACCAACATCTCATCTGCAGGATACTGGAACATCGTCATCTACGGGAGGAAACATTCCTACAGATTGTACACAAAGCTACTGAATGAGGCCATGAGGTGGGCGAACGCCATCCAGGGGGTGATAGACAGCAAAGCCCCCATAGAGACCCCAACCCAGCAACTCATCCGCGACATCAAGGTGAGTGCAAGACTGACCAGCAGAATAGTGAGCGCAGCTCTGGAGTATAATACAGGAGGTAACTCAGGATCAGTAATGTAATGTATGTACACAGTGACTGCACCAGCAGAATAGTGAGTGCAGCTCTGGAGTATAATACAGGAGGTAACTCAGGATCAGTAATGTAATGTATGTACACAGTGACTGCACCAGCAGAATAGTGAGTGCAGCTCTGGAGTATAATACAGGAGGTAACTCAGGATCAGTAATGTAATGTATGTACACAGTGACTGCACCAGCAGAATAGTGAGTGCAGCTCTGGAGTATAATACAGGAGGTAACTCAGGATCAGTAATGTAATGTATGTACACAGTGACTGCACCAGCAGAATAGTGAGTGCAGCTCTGGAGAATAATACAGGAGGTAACTCAGGATCAGTAATGTAATGTATGTACACAGTGACTGCACCAGCAGAATAGTGAGTGCAGCTCTGGAGTATAATACAGGAGGTAACTCAGGATCAGTAATGTAATGTATGTACACAGTGACTGCACCAGCAGAATAGTGAGTGCAGCTCTGGAGTACAATACAGGAGGTAACTCAGGATCAGTAATGTAATGTATGTACACAGTGACTGCACCAGCAGAATAGTGAGTGCAGCTCTGGAGTATAATACAGGAGGTAACTCAGGATCAGTAATGTAATGTATGTACACAGTGACTGCACCAGCAGAATAGTGAGTGCAGCTCTGGAGTATAATACAGGAGGTAACTCAGGATCAGTAATGTAATGTATGCACACCGTGACTGCACCAGCAGAATAGTGAGTGCAGCTCTGGAGTATAATACAGGAGGTAACTCAGGATCAGTAATGTAATGTATGTACACAGTGACTGCACCAGCAGAATAGTGAGTGCAGCTCTGGAGTATAATACAGGAGGTAACTCAGGATCAGTAATGTAATGTATGTACACAGTGACTGCACCAGCAGAATAGTGAGTGCAGCTCTGGAGTATAATACAGGAGGTAACTCAGGATCAGTAATACAGTAGAATTAATCCAAACTGTGTACATACATTTACATGTGGGTGTAATATGAGCTGTGTGTTTTTGTATATCTCTGGATTTACATTATATTCTCTAGCTCTTTACTATGTGGGGATAAAACACTTTTTAATAGATTGGCAGACACAGACAGATGAGGCTCCTGTGCAGGAACAGTATATTGACTCTTTGTAGTCCAGTAGTTCATCGTAATGCAAATTTCAGCTGATGTCTCCACCTTCCACCTCTGTAACAATAGCCTTACAATCCTGTTTCGGTCATTGATGTTATACTGCCACCCAGTGGTGAAGTGTAGGTACTGTATTTGTCATAATTGACAGTTGATTTAAAGTTGCTTATTCCTATTCCGGTCTATCAGGAGAACAGCCTGAACGGTGAAGCCGTGGAGCAGACGTACAGGCGAAACCCCATCTTAAGATACACCCAGCATCCTTTGCACTCGCCACTTCTACCACTGCCTTATGGGGACGTCAATCTGAACTGTAAGTAATATTACGCACCTTAGTTTTCAGAAAATGAGTTTTATTCTGCTTTATATGCGAATTTCGTGGTTCGGTCATACGGGTGTCTGCAGATTGTGGTCAATAACGCCTGTTCCGGAATGTGTGGAAGTGAATGATGTCGCTATGTCGTCCACACAATTCCCAAGTCTCGCGTCTGCGCAGTGGAATCACTGGTTGTTCAATAGGGCACAGTGATCCACTTGCGCACAGTGATCCACTTGCGCACAGTGATCCACTTGCGCACAGTGATCCACTTGCGCACAGTGATCCACTTGCGCACAGTGATCCACTTGCACACAGTCAGGAAGGGTGGTGTTGGCACGGAGCGGGGCGGCGCTGACCGCAAACTTCAGTCATATATATGACCGAACCACGGAATTCGCATATGGAGCGGGACAGAATATAACTCTATATCCCCCCGATGTTCCCCTGCATCTCAGAAATAAAGGGGTTACAGGAACCCCAATTACATCATGACAAAGGTGGTGGGCAGAGTATACAACCCCATAACTGGTAACTGGTGACCTGTAACCTCTGGGAATATTCAGCCTGTGAATACTATGAACATAGTGTGAGAAGAGCCTATAATAATAGAGAATCATTATCTAATGTTGTCCTTCGGTTATTCATTCTGAAAATGTATACATTCACATGGGGTGTCCTTTTCTCTATAGACCCCTCATACCTGACACCCTTTTGACAAGGATTTTGTGCCACAGTTAATTTAGACGGGCATTTCCATGCTCAATAGTTTCAACTAAAGCTGCTCTAGAGCGCCCTCCTTGTGTGTGGGTTGTGTACAGTATTGCACATTAGTATTGTCATGTCTTACAGTGCAAAAGGAGAAGGGTTACACCACGCTGCAGGATGAGGCCGTGAGGATCTTCAACTCCCTGCAGGAGATCGAGACCGTCCCTGACCCCGTCCCCATCATCCAGGGTATCCTACAGACCTGCCAGGACCTGAAACCCCTGAGAGATGAAGTTTACTGCCAGCTGATCAAACAGACCAACCATGTGCCCCAACCCAACAGCCCGGGCAACCTGCGCCACTGGCAGCTGCTCTCCTCCATGAGCTGCACCTTCCTGCCCGGCCGGGACATCCTGCGCTACCTGAAATTCCACCTGAAGAGGTAAAGCTGTAGGTTCATGCTCATTATATGTGCACTATATGGAGAAATGTATGTAACCCCTCCAGAGTCCCGGGTGGAAGCTTTACACCGCTCCATCCATCCGACACTCGGTATTGTGCTTGATGATATACAGCTGCAGAGAACACGTCTCCTCCAGAGTCCAGTGATGGTGGTTTTACACAGCTCCATCCATCACTCGGCATTGTGCTTGGTGATGTATGGCTGCAGCTGCTTGACATTTGTGCTTGGTGATGTACGATGCTTGACATTGTGCTTGGTGATGTTCGATGCTTGACATTGTGCTTGGTGATGTACGATGCTTGACATTGTGCTTGGTGATGTACGATGCTTGACATTGTGCCTGGTGATGTACGATGCTTGACATTGTGCTTGGTGATGTACGATGCTTTGCATTGTTCTTGGTGATGTACGATGCTTTGCATTGTGCTTGGTGATGTACGATGCTTGGCATTGTGCTTGCTGATGTACGATGTTTGGCATTGTGCTTGGTGATGTACGATGCTTGACATTGTGCTTGGTGATGTACGATGCTTGGCATTGTGCTTGGTGATGTACGGCTGCAGCTGCTTGGCATTGTGCTTGGTGATGTACAACTGCACAGAACACGTCTCCTCCACAGTCCAGTGATGGCTGCTTTGCACAGCTCTATCTGATGCTCAGCATTGTGTTTGGTGATGTACAGCTGTATAGCAATGGCTGGATGTTAAATGGTGGCACAGTGGCGCTTCAGGAAAACAAGTACTTAATTATTTAAGAATCCCTCCTAATAATTTCGTGTCACACACGGCCCAGTGTAATCCGGAGTCAGAATTTCAGTCCTGTGACCCAGAAGTGGTGCAGGACACCGGAGAAGATGGCGATCAGCGCTTGTATTACCACATTTACACTACTTGTTCTATCACACAGGTGTAGCTAATTCTACGGGGGGCTTCTTTAAGACTCAGGGTCCATGTTTTCTTCCATAGGGTATTTCTCACTGTCTACTGTCATCCAGTGGACATAGATGGACTTTTGTATTTTGTAAAGTGTTAGGAAATGTTTCCCTATGGGATCACTGACTCGCCGCCTCTTGCAGGGTGCGGGACAGCTTTCCAGGCACAGAGGTGGAACAGTTCGCTCATTTCATTGCTGACGCTCTGAAGAAAACAAAATGTCGTGAGCTGGTCCCGTCCCAAGAGGAGATCTCAGCACTGCTGTCACGCAGCAACATGAACACGACGGTCTACTGTCACGGTGGAGGCTCCTGCCAGATCAGTATTAATTCTCACACCACAGCAGGAGAGGTGATTACACCAAGATATTCAGTGCAGACGTCCATCCTCACCCATAACTGATATGTGGCTCCAATCTGGAAATAGTCACCACTAGAGGGAGCTACATACAGATTTATACAGCCACCGCTAAAGGGAGCTCACTATAATCAGATTTATACAGCCATCACTAGAGCGAGCTCACTACACACAGATTTATACAGCCACCACCAGAGGGAGCTCACTACATACAGATTTATACAGCCACCACTAGAGGGAGCTCACTACATACAGATTTATACAGCCACCACTAGAGGAGCTAGCTACAAACAGATTTATACAGTCACCACTAGAGGGAGCTCACTGTATACAGATTTATACAGCCACCACTAGGTGGAGGTCACTATATACAGATTTATACAGCGATCACTAGACGGAGCTCACTACATACAGATTTATACAGCCACCACCAGAGGGAGCTCACTACATACAGATTTATACAGTCACCACTAGGAGGAGCTCACTACATACAGATTTATACAGCCACCACTAGAGTGAGCTCACTACATATTTATACAGCCACCACTAGAGGGAGCTCACTACATACAGATTTATACAGCCACCACTAGAGGGAGCTCACTACATACAGATTTATACAGCCATCACTAGAGGGAGCTCACTACATGCAGATTTATACAGCCATCACTAGGGGGAGCTCACTACATACAGATTTACACAATCACCACAAGAGAGGGCTCATTATTATTATTATTATTATTATCATTATTAATATTTATACAGCTACCAGAGGGAGCTAAATGCTCACTGATTAATGCAGCTTTGATTTGTCACCATGATAATTGTATCTTCATCCCTAAGTGACGATTGTTCGGATTTTTTTTGCAGGTTGTGGAAAAACTAATCCGTGGCCTTTCTATGGATGATAGCCGGAACATGTTTGCCCTTTTTGAACGCAACAAGCAAACAGACCGGGCGGTGGAGAGTCGGGTTATTGTGGCGGACGTTCTTGCAAAGTTTGAGAGGTTGGATTTTTTTTTTTAACATAATTATATATTTTTTTATAGATGATAAATTGTGTTTTTATAAATCTCCTATTTGTATTGGACTGAAGCTATGCCCCTCCAACTAGTAAAACAAGTATTATCAGTGATAGGAAAAATTACCAGATTCCCCTCCTGTCTGTAATGCAAAATCTGATGAAAAGATCACATAAAATATCATCTAAACTTGATATTCTGGGGAATGATGCGGGATTTTGTCTTGAAGCCTATAGAATTGTGTATGCAGGTCCAAAGATTAATACATACTTTAAAGTTTGATCTAGGGTATGTACACAGTGATTGCACCAGCAAGACTAGTGAGTGCAGCTCTGGAGTATAATACAGGAGGTAACTCAGGATCAGTAATGTAATGTATGTACACAGTGACTGCACCAGCAGAATAGTGAGTGCAGCTCTGGAGTATAATACAAGAGGTAACTCAGGATCAGTAATGTAATGTATGTACACAGTGACTGCACCAGCAGAATAGTGAGTGCAGCTCTGGAGTATAATACAGGAGGTAACTCAGGATCAGTAATGTAATGTATGTACACAGTGACTGCACCAGCAGAATAGTGAGTGCAGCTCTGGAGTATAATACAAGAGGTAACTCAGGATCAGTAATGTAATGTATGTACACAGTGACTGCACCAGCAGAATAGTGAGTGCAGCTCTGGAGTATAATACAGGAGGTAACTCAGGATCAGTAATGTAATGTATGTACACAGTGACTGCACCAGCAGAATAGTGAGTGCAGCTCTGGAGTATAATACAGGAGGTAACTCAGGATCAGTAATGTAATGTATATACACAGTGACTCCACCAGCAGAATAGCGAGTGCAGCTCTGGAGTATAATACAGGAGGTAACTCAGGATCAGTAATGTAATGTATGTACACAGTGACTGCACCAGCAGAATAGTGAGTGCAGCTCTGGAGTATAATACAGGAGGTAACTCAGGATCAGTAATGTAATGTATGTACACAGTGACTGCTCCAGCAGAATAGTGAGAGCAGCTCTGGAGTATAATACAGGCGGTAACTCAGGATCAGTAATGTAATGTATGTACACAGTGACTGCGCCAGCAGAATAGTGAGTGCAGCTCTGGAGTACAATACAGGCGGTAACTCAGGATCAGTAATGTAATGTATGTACACAGTGACTGCACCAGCAGAATAGTGAGTGCAGCTCTGGAGTATAATACAGGAGGTAACTCAGGATCAGTAATGTAATGTATGTACACAGTGACTGCACCAGCAGAATAGTGAGTTCAGCTCTGGAGTATAATACAGGAGGTAACTCAGGATCAGTAATGTAATGTATGTACACAGTGACTGCACCAGCAGAATAGTGAGTGCAGCTCTGGAGTATAATACAGGAGGTAACTCAGGATCAGTAATGTAATGTATGTACACAGTGACTGCACCAGCAGAATAGTGAGTGCAGCTCTGGAGTATAATACAGGAGGTAACTCAGGATCAGTAATGTAACGTATGTACACAGTGACTGCACCAGCAGAATAGTGAGTGCAGCTCTGGAGTATAATGCAGATAATCCAAATCCAATATTGTATTGTATTAACATTTGTGCTGCCTCTCTTTTTTTTTTTTTTTTTCTCAGACTCGCCAGCACAGAGGAGGATGAGGACGGTTCGGGGCAGTGGACTTTGTACTTTAAACTCTATTGCTTCCTCGATGTACAGAGCGTTCCTAAGGAGGGTGTTGAATTTGCCTTCATGTTTGAGCAGGTTCGTCTTTATTTCATAATTTTTGATCTATGGAGCATTTCATCTCAACTGAACAGTGAAAATATATTTTAAGGATGAAGGATCCCAATCTACTGTCTAGATTGAAATATAAAAAAAAACCTATTTTGCAAGAAATGATGGATGTACGGTGTCTTGATCTGATATTGTTTATGAAATCTAAAGTGCTTTGACGGATCTAAGTAAAGGTCTAAATAGCTCCAAATCTGTGATTTTGTATGACATCTGTTACAGGCGCAGAAGCTCCTTTTTCTAATACAAGGCTCCAAATCTTCTGCATAATGTATAGTAAATGATAAATCCTGACTCTAGTCACCACTAGGGGGAGCTCACTACATACAGATTTATACAGCCACCACTAGAGGGAGCTCACTACATACAGATTTATACAGTCACCACTAGAGGGAGCTCACTACATACAGATTTATACAGTCACCACTAGAGGGAGCTCACTACATACAGATTTATACAGTCACCACTAGGGGTAGCTCACTGGAGACACAGGCTTTGTGGAGTCTAATGGGAACTATTTTAATGAGTTTCAACCAACTCCCCCTAATGGAAACTGTCTGATTCTTTAAAGAAGGGTGAAAAAATGAAGAAAATTTTAATTTTTTTTTCAGGCTCATGAAAGTCTTACAAGCGGCCACTTTCCTGCCCCCGAAGACACTTTACAGCACTTGGCTGCCTTAAGATTGCAATATCAACATGGAGACATTTCCAAAGTTTCATGGACCTTGGAGACTGTTTATCCTGTTCAGCGACTAAAAAACAAGATTCTTCAAGCCACAAAGACAAGCAGCGGCTCCTCGGGTCAGACCCTGGAGAGGAGGAGGACCAGCTTCCTGGAGGGGACCCTGAAACGGGGCTTCAAAGTGGGCTCCATGAAGAAACAGAAGATGGAGGAAGAGCAGATGATGGAGATGTGGGTGAAGGAGGAACTGTCAGCAGCTCGTACAAGTATAGCCGAAAAATGGAGCCGCTTCTATGGGATGTCACAACACCAAGCGATGGTGAACTATATGGCAATTGTCATTGAGTGGCCGGGGTACGGATCTACGCTGTTTGATGTTGAGGTAAGTGTTCCCCACAGAGTAGTAGTAATACAAAGAATAATATAACTAAAACTGCCAACTAAGTACAAGAATATACTATAATACTGCTCCTATGTACAAGAATATAACTACTATAATACTGCTCCTATATACAAGAATATAACTACTATAATACTGCCCCTATATACAAGAATATAACTACTATAATAATACTCCTATATACAAGAATATAACTACTATAATACTGCTCCTATATACAAGAATATAACTAGTATAATACTGCTCCTATATACAAGAATATAACTACTATAATACTGCCCCTATATACAAGAATATAACTACTATAATAATACTCCTATATACAAGAATATAACTACTATAATACTGCTCCTATGTACAAGAATATAACTACTATAATACTGCTCCTATGTACAAGAATATAACTACTATAATACTGCTCCTATGTACAAGAATATAACTACTATAATACTGCCCCTATGTACAAGAATATAACTACTATCATACTTCTCCTATGTACAAGAATATAACTACTATAATCCTGCCCCTATATACAAGAATATAACTACTATAATACTGCCCCTATGTACAAGAATATAACTACTATAATACTGCTCCTATGTACAAGAATATAACTACTATAATACTGCCCCTATGTACAAGAATATAACTACTATAATACTGCCCCTATATACAAGAATATAACTACTATAATACTGCTCCTAAGTAGTTATATTCTTGTACATAGGAGCAGTATTATAGTAGTTATATTCTTGTATATAGGAGCAGTATTATAGTAGTTATATTCTTGTACATAGGAGCAGTATTATAGTAGTTATATTCTTGTATATAGGAGCAGTATTATAGTAGTTATATTCTTGTATATAGGGGCAGTATTATAGTAGTTATATTCTTGTACATAGGAGCAGTATTATAGTAGTTATATTCTTGTACATAGGGGCAGTATTATAGTAGTTATATTCTTGTATATAGGGGCAGTATTATAGTAGTTATATTCTTGTATATAGGAGCAGTATTATAGTAGTTATATTCTTGTACAATAATACTGCTCCTATGCACAAGAATATAACTTTTTGCCCTGGTCTTACAGTATAAAGAAGGAGGATTTCCTAATGATTTGTGGCTCGGGGTGAGCGCAGAGAATGTATCTGTTTACAAACGAGGAGAATCGAAGCCTCTGGAGACGTTTCAGTATGAACACATAATTTTCTTCGGGGCTCCACAGCCGAACACCTTCAAGATCACAGTAGACGATCGAGAAATGTTCTTTGAAACCACCCAGGTCAGTGTCATCATCTTGTCCGTAGGGGAAGAGAAGCAAGATTGAGCGGCAATAGTAATAGACAATAGTCTTGGTTAGCAGTATTATAGCAGTGTATTAGTAATAGTGGAGCATTATTTTGTTTTCCTGCAGAGTCCACTTTGCTGGACAGATAATAATAATAATAATATTTATAGAGCACTATTGATTCCATGGTGCTATACATGAGAAGGGTTACATACAAAACAAGTGAAAAATACAATGAACAAACTGACACTGACAGACTAATACAGAGGGGAGAGAGGATCCTGCCCTTGCGGGCTTACATTCTACAGGGCGTTGGGGAGAGACAGAAGGTTGGGTCAGCTCCGGCGGTGCTGGAATGCCAGGTCTGATGGTGGTATAGCGCCGGGTCCAGTGGTGGTGGAGCACCAGGCCAGGTGGCGGATCGCCAGGTCAGGTGGGCAGTGGTGGAGCTCCAGTACAAGTGGCACTGTGGACATTGCAGGCTGTAGGCTGTTCTGAAGAGATGGGTTTTCAGGTTCTGCTTAAAAGTTCTGAGTGTAGGGGACAGTCAGACGTGTTGGCTTGCAGAGTTCCAGAGGATGAAGGATACTTGAGAGAAGTCTTGCAGGTGGTTATGTGAGGAACGTGCAAGTGTGGAGGAAAGGAGGAGGTCTTGGGAGTATCAAAGATTGAGTTGGATGATATCGGCAAATTAGTAGAAATATATGGGGGAGACAAGTTGTAGATGGCTTTGTAAGTCAATGTTGGTAGTTTGAATTGGATACACCAGTGAATTGGGAGCCAGTGGAGGGATTTGCAGAGGAGAGAAGTGGAGGAATAGTGAGGAGAGAGATGGATTAGTCGGGCAGCAGAGTTAAAGACAGATTGGAGAGGTGCAAGAGTGTTAGCAGGGAGGCCACAGAGGAGGAGGTTGCAATAGTCAAGGTGGGAAAGGATGAGGGCATGTACTAGAATTTTAGTAGATTGAGGGCTGAGGAAGGATTCTGGAAATATTTTTGAGTTGGAGGCGACAGGAGGTGGCGAGAGCTTGGATGTGCGGTTTGAAGGACAAGGCAGAATCAAGGGTTACTCCAAGGCAGCGGACTTCAGGGATAGGGCAAAGCGTAGTGTAATTTCTTGTGATACATTGGGTAAAGATGATACGCAAGATGGGGGAAAGATGATGAGTTCGGTTTTGTCTGTGTTTTAGTTTTGGGAAGTGAGAGGAGAGAATGGAAGAATCCGTAGATGAGACTGTTTTTGTTGGCAGTCGTCCCTAATCCAATCTCCGTCCTTGTCTTGTCTTTCTTACTTCAGGTGGGAGAGATCACCAAGATCATGCGGGCCTACATCAACATGATCGTCAAGAAGCGCTGCAGCGTCAAGTCTGTAACCAGCCAGGACAGTCAGTTCAACAGCTGGGCCAGGTGACCACCCTCTGCCCCTAGTGGTGGTGGGATTCTTGGACGTCCCCCATGATGGTCACCTCATTATTTCTATACAGAGACTACTTGATGTGACGTCACCTGCACAAAACATGGAAACGATACGAGCGGCTCTCAACAATCTCAGACTGGGAGATCGAGAGCCCGAACTCTTGAAGAACCACTGACTGTTTTTATACTAGTGTGTCCGGACCCGGATTAAGACGATTATCCGTCACAACCTCAGACTGGAGCTTTAGATCATCGAGATCTAATTTTATTTCTGTAAAATTGATGTGAAAAAAATCAAAAACTTTTTACTTTTTTTCTTTTAAAAAAGAGATTCCGTCTTCCTGCTGAGGATTGTGCCACCTCGGCCCCAGATTAATCTACTGAATCCTTCACGGGGATTTGTAACATTTGCAGGGAGTGAATTGCTGATGGTCGGAGATGGGGCCTGTAACAGTATTAATCTCCCATTGTGGAGGACTGAGTAGAATAGACAAGCTTCGTGCTGGCGAGATCTTGTGTGTCGTATGTGAAGCACACGGTATTACGGTATTATTTATTTTTGATCTCGTCCTCCTGATGCCGCCGTGGCCTCGTCCTTCCCCACGGACCCATGTTGTCCTATGTAGCATTGGGTGGCGAGGGCCCAGTGGTAAGACTCCTGTCATCAGGGGGGGTGCCACTGGTAAGCCTCCCGTCATCAGGGGGGGTGCCACTGGTAAGACTCCCGTCATCAGGGGAGGCGCCACTGGTAAGACTCCCGTCATCAGGGGAGGCGCCACTGATAAGACTCCCGTCATCAGGGGAGGCGCCACTGATAAGACTCCCGTCATCAGGGGAGGCGCCACTGGTAAGACTCCCGTCATCAGGGGAGGCGCCACTGGTAAGACTCCCGTCATCAGGGGAGGCGCCACTGGTAAGACTCCCGTCATCAGGGGAGGCGCCACTGGTAAGACTCCCGTCATCAGGGGAGGCGCCACTGGTAAGACTCCTGTCATCAGGGGGGCACCTCCTATGACGGAGACCCTCCGTCCTCGTATTATAGCATTTCTGGACCGTAGAGACTAGTAATCCCATGGTAGCAAGTCTGTGATCTTACGTCCGGCAATCAGACTGTCACACATCTCCAGGGGCCGCATCTTACACAATTGGCCCCCTTTAAAAAATAAAAATGTAAAGTTTTTTTTTTTGTTTTTCCCCAGCTAATTCCAAAACTACTTTAATGACTCCTATAAGGGAGAAAAGGGTAATAATCGTCAGGAATGGGTGCGTGGAGAAATTCTGGATGATTGAAAAAGTTGCAAGAAACAACGTGTGTATCCAGCTCCTGCAAAAATTCTTCAACGCTGAAACAATAAAATTAATAGTTTTTGAAAAACTCTTCAAAATGGAAACTTCTTTAAGAGCTGGGCACAAAATGGAAATTTCTTTAAAAACCATATATTTTAACGATGTTTACCCAACAATAAAATTAAAGCACAGGTCTACGCGTTTCAAGTGTTGCCAACACTCTTAATCATCAATTAATCCTAGCAATAAGTCAAATCTGTTCATGCTCGAAATGCGTTGGCTTGTAACATTGTTGGCAAAACATGGTTAAAATATAAAGCGCAGGCCAACGCGTTTCAAGCAACCAGTCTCAATCACAGCAATGAGTAAAAGCGGTTGATGCTCAAACTGCGTAGGCCTGTGCTTTGTATTTAACCAAGTTTTACCAACAACGTTACAGGCCAATGTGTTTCGAGCTTGAACGGATTTTACCCTTTGCTATGATTGAGCCGTTCACACTTGAAACGCGTAGGCCTGTGCTTTGTATCTTAACGATGTTTTCACATTAAAATGATAGTTTTTAAAGAAATTTCAATTTTATTTTTTTATCCAGCTCTTGCAAATATTCAACATGGGAACTTCTTTTAAAAACATTAATCTTATTGTTGGCAAAACATGCTTAAAATAAAGCAGAGGCCTACGCATTTCGAGCATGAACTGCTTTTACTCATTGCTATAATTGTGCTTGAAACGCGTCGGTCTGTGCTTCATTTTGAAGAATGCATATGATAGATGCAAACTTTTTTTCTTGCAACTTTTTCAATCATAAGAACTGACTGCTTTCTTCTTTAAAAAAAACAAAAAAAAAAAACACCACACCACCCCTGTCTGTAAGTTGTGTCTGGTATAACAGATGTGGAACTCAGCAGGCACAACCCAAACAAGCATGTGGCGATCAATGCTGAAGAAAGCAGCCATGTTTTTAAAAATTCACTTTATTTTTTTACAGGGTAAATGTTTTTTTTAAAGGTGCTTACCAGGACTACAACATTCCCAAATTCTGACACCCCCTCGAATTGGCTGACTGAAGGAGTAAGGACACCTGGGGTCAGATTCCCCCCACTGATTTGATATTTATGGCCTTCAATGTAGTTTGATATCCCCTTTTAAGGCCAGGGACAGAGCGAGACGCATACAAGATACTTGCACGAATCTCGCATGACTCACCCAGAACGTCCGTCAACTCCTTGGACAGGAGTGTGGAGCTGCTTAGAAACCCAAGCAGCTGACACGCTCCGGGGTCCAGAGAGACAGTGGCCCTTCCAGGTGAGTCATGCGAGATCCGTGCAAGCGTCACGCATGCGTCTCGCTCAGTGTGTCGACAGCCAATCCCAACTCGCTGAACGCAGGATCCAGAGATCTGTTGCCATCCCGGACCTGAACTGGGGGAAGTTTCTCTAATTTTATTTTATTATTATTTTGCTGCTTTGCGAATGGAGGCCTTGGGGTCCTGTCTGTCCGACCTTGGCGGCCTCGGTGTTGGGCCGCGTTCCTGGGCTGCTGCGGGCGGTGGTGCTCAGGCCTGAATGTATTTAGCTTATTCTGATAGATGGTGGAATTGACTGTTACCGCATTTACATTATATTGCTAATAAATTATTGAGTTTAAACACGTTTGCCAGTGTCGCCTGATGTTCGCCGACTTCACAGCTCGGGTTGCTTCTCTTTTGACCATGTTTTGCATGTGGCAAATGTGTTTCTGGCTGACAATGGTACGTCCAATGGTCACTAGGGATGAGCTGCAATACCGCACACGAACTGTAGACTAATGTGGCGCTGTCTTTGGAAGATTGAAGCCATCTAATTCTACAGAACCTCTTTAAAAAAGAAGTTTATAGAGATAAGGTCCAAAAATTATCCCTTGGGGGTGGGTACTGGAACTTTTATGTCAAGGGATGTCAAGCAGGCAATACTTTTTTGGGCATGCAATAGTTTAGCCAAGAGGGAACTCAAAATACGAAATATCCATTCACCAGTGTCATGTTCCAATGAGTTCTGATTCCAATCCATAATATACCAAACATCCTGAATGCGATCCAGCACATCCAAAAATTAACACTTTTTATTTCCAATAATTTAAAAAGAGACCTCAGTCAGATGGTATACCGCAAATATTAAATGAATCATATTCACAATACACGAAAGTTTTTTAAAAATCCAAAAAGCCTCGAAACATGTCAACTCTTTCATGTAGCTTGAATTTTCCTCACTTTTAATATTTGCAGTATGCAATCTTTTTTAAAACACTAAAATTAAAGTATTTAATTTTTATGGCTGGATCGATTTTTGGATTTTAACAGTGATCTCCCCCCAATTTCCCCCATACAGGAACACTCAGCTGGGATTGGCCGGTGGAAACCCAAAAAGCTAAGAAACTAATTTCCCCAAGTTAAACCAATCTCTTTCACTAACTTGAGGACCAGGCCAATGAAGGAAATGATGCCAATATGCAGGATCTGACTACACACCAGGCATTGTAGTCTGTTACCATGGATACATATAGGGCTGCATAGTAGCTGTGTATGCTAAACATCATACCTCCTGTGATTTATCCTGTGAGACAGACCTGAATTTAGGGAACAGTCCTACAAACAAGAGATATTGGGGGTATAAACGTGTCTTTACGGATTTGTGCTGCCAGAGTGTTGGAGAGTGAATTATTGAAAGTTTAATGCTTCAAGAAGCCTGTGTCCAAGATAGGGATTTTATATAGCAGAAAGCCCCCTCATTACCACTGAGCAGAGAAGTGTGTGGCGCCCCTACGACCAGGTGGCCACAAAGGGAAGTACAGCCAGGTACGGCAAGACTGTTGATAAAACACCCACACAGATGCACACACCGACCCTACGCCTAGGAATCTAGGTTGGGCAAGGTGTAGCAGGTGTTAAGAGTAGTGAGGGTGGAGCGTAGAGTAGCATTGACAAAGTGGGTGGAGAGACCAACACTAAAAAACCCAGGAACACACAGTCAGAACAGTAGAAGAACACCAAGCTGAAGGCAGGACTTTCCCAGGAGGAGTGGTTCCCTGGAGGATGCAGAATCCTGAGTGGCACAGACCCTAGGAGAGAACGCTCGCTCCATAGCCGGAGGTGAGGGAGACTACAGCCGCAAGCAGAGACTCCCCACAGCTGAAGGAAGGTGGGAAGACAAGGGCCCGGCAGCCGCACACAGCTGACCAGAGGAACCCTGAGCGGAGAAAAAGTGACTGACAGAGAGGGAGCCTGATGATCCCACAGCCATACCTGGGACGCTGGAGGCTAGGCTGCTACAGCCAGACAGCCGGCTCTGTAGAAGTGACCGGGGGCACTCTAGGACCCTAATCACGAGACATACCGGCGTGGGGCAGGTGCTTTATGACTTGCAGCCTAACTTTCCACCACGGTCTTAAAACACAGTCATCATACTAGGACTGGTGACCTTGACTGAGAGGGAATCATTCACCCAAAAGCCCGCGGCGACCAGACTGAACCCATGAGTGAGGTACTAAAGGAGAGACTGACGGGGCCTGAACAGACTTGGAGGGAGCAACGTGGAGGAGCCACCTGAGCTGCACAGTCTAGTAACCTGCAGCAGTGCTGAAGTGTGACTAAAGAACTGTAAACTGTGTAAACTGCTGTTGAAAGACCAAGTAAAGTACCCAGTAAGCTCCTCCCTGCCTAAAACTGTTCCTCTCTAGCGCTGCATACCAGAACAACCAGCACCATGGAGAGCTGCAGCTTTGAAGTGCACTACACCCAGTACAATCCTTAACCAGGCCCATCCATCACTACTACTCCTGCCCTGGGGACCCTCAGCCCTACCCGAGGAGGGCTTACCATCTACGCTGCCCTAAGTCACTGTCCCCAGCAGGAGTATGGCAGCGGTGGTTCTACTAACCACATACCCTGGGTGGCGTCACGACAAATCCCTTGTAAATACCCCCTCTTCGGACTGATCCAAGGCCACGGAACCGGGTCACGACTACTGTGATTCCCAGAGAGACAGCACCGGGCCCAGTTCCTGAGTACCTCATAGTCTGGGGGTGCATAAAGTGAAACATCAGACTGGCTGGACCACACGCCTGGTGGTGGTTGCATTACCCTGGACTCTGTACAAATTTGCAGCAAAAAGGTAAAGCAAAAAACTGTCTGCCGCTGTCTCATTCCTCTTTTACACTTACCACCACTACCCTCATAATCTCCTTGGGGCCAGCCCTAGTTGGAAAGCGTTTTCTATCTGCGTTGCTTTACCACCCAACCCTAGGGACCGTAAGCAGTGCCAGGCACATCAGGCTAATAAATTCCAATTGGAGTCACAAAACTTTATTGCTACTACTACCCCTATTATATGTGCGGTTGGGGCACAGCTGCTGGGCACAGCTACTGTGAACTGAACTATGGCCCAGTCGCTGAGTAACTTGGTCCTTGCAACTGACAATACCATACGGGTGCCTCTGTTTCTAATTTTTCCAAGTTGTTATGGTTGAAATTAATCATAAAGTTACTTTACTTTTTAGTCTCTCCACAATGTAGAAATAAAACATTGGAAACATGGATGTTCTGTGATGTCAAAATACCAAAACTACAACTCCCAGCAGTCTTAATATGCACAGGAGGAATGGGGCACCAGTGCAGACAGCCTCGGGGAGGAGACAAATATGGAGCAAGCAGTCCCGGACACCGCGGTGCCAGTCACATAGACTAATATAGTAATATCTTGATAAGAAGATACGGCACTCACCCGTGTGTTGCTTTGCATGTAGTGCGAAACGGTGCCGTCGTCACCTCAGCCTAATCCCCCTCACTGCACTATGTGAATGGCGACCCTGAATTAAAATAAAGCAAAGCAACACACGGGTGAGTGCCGTCTCTTCTTATCAAGATACAACTCCCAGCAGTCTTGCATATGAACAGCTGTTGCGGATTTAAGGAATCTTGAAAAGGAAACTGAAAAGTGGCTTCTAGAAGATACAGTGCCTTGTGAAAGTATTCAGTCCCCTATATACAGTGCCTTGTGAAAGTATTTGGCCCCCTATATACAGTGCCTTGTGAAAGTATTCAGCCCCCTATATACAGTGCCTTGTGAAAGTATTTGGCCCCTTGAACTTTTCAACCTTTTGCCACATTTCAGGCTTCAAACATAAAGATATAAATTCTAAACTTTTTTTGTATAAAATCAACAAGTGGGACACAATCGTGAGGGGGAACGAAATTTATTGGATATTTTAAACTTTTTTAACGAATAAAAAATCAGAAAAGTGCGTGCAATATTATTCGGCCCCTTGAGTTAATCCTCTGTAGCGCCCCCTTGTGCTGCGATTACAGCTGCAGTCTCTTGGGGTTTGTCTCATTCTTCCTTGCAGAACAGCTGGAGCTCAGTGAGGTTGGATTGAGGCGTTTGTGATCAGCAGTTTTCAGCTCTTTCCACAGATTCTCCATTGGATTCAGGTCTGGATGTGACTCGGCCATTCTAACACCTGGAGACGGTGATTTTTGAACCATTCCATTGTAGATTTTGCTTTATGTTTGGGATCATTGTCTTGTTGGAAGATAAATCTCCGTCCCAGTCTCAGGTCTTTTGCAGACTCCAACAGGTTTTCTTCCAGAACGGTCCTGTATTTGGCTCCGTCCATCTTCCCATCAATATTAACCATCTTCCCTGTCCCTGCTGAAGAAAAGCCCAAACCATGATGCTGCCACCACCATGTGTGACAGTGGGGAGGGTGTTTTGAGGGTGATGAGCTGTGTTGCTTTTACGTCAAACAGATTGTTTTGCATTGTGCCTAAAAAGATCTCTTTTGGTTTCCTCTGAGCAGAGCCCCTTATTCCACATGTTTGGTGTCTCCCAGGCGGCTTGTGGCAAACTTCAAATGAGACTTTTTATGGATATCTCTGAGAAATGGCTTCTTCTTGCCGCTCTTCTATAAAGGCCAGATTTGTGCAGTGTACGACTGATTGTTGTCCTATGGACAGACTCTCCCACCTCAGCTGTAGATCTCTGCAGATCATCCAGAGTGACCATGGGTCTTTTGGCCTCATCTCTGTTCAGTCTTCTCCTTGTTCGAGATGAAAGTGTAGAGGGACGGCCGGGTCTTGGTAAATTTGCAGTGGTCTGATTCTCCTTCCATTTCAATATGATCGCTTGCACAGCGGCTCCTTGAGATGTTTAAAACTTGGGAAATCTTTTTGTATCCAAATCCGGCTTTAAACTTCACCACATCAGTATCTCTGACCTGCCTGGTGTGTTCCTTGATCTTCATGATGCTCTCTGCACTTGAAGCAGAACCCTGAGCCTATCACAGAGCAGGTGCATTTATACGGAGACTTGATTACACCCAGGTGGATTCTATTTATCATTACCAGTCATTTAGGACAACATTGGATCATTCAGAGATCCTTACTGATATTCTGGAGGGAGTTTGCTGCACTGAAAGTAAAGGGGCCGAATAATATTGCACCCCCACTTTACAGTTTATTTGTTAAAGTTTAAAATATCCAATAAATTTGGTTCCACCTCATGATTGTGTCCCACTTGTTGTTGATTCTTCACAAAAAAAGTTAGAATTTATATCTTTATGTTTGAAGCCTGAAATGTGGCAAAAGGTTGAAAAGTTCAAGGGGCCGAATCCTTTCACAAGGCTCTGTATATACATAGGGGGCTGAATACTTTCACAAAGCGCAGCCATAAAGTGTTTTCTGGCATTTAGATGGCCGCTGTCATGCTGGGTGCTCTGCTCTTTTTGTTTTCGCTTAAAAGAAACTCCGGCAAATAGGGCCTTATCTGGGGTTAAATGGTCGTGAAAAACACTAAACAGGAGAATCACCTTGGAGGGTTGTGAAAGCCACAACCACTGTATTCGTATTCAACACACAGCTGCTGCAGCCCCAGCAGGTAGATACAATGTGGTAAAATAACGGGTCCAAGAAACTTGTCTTTCAGACACGCACACAAATAAAGCCCTGATTCCCAGCACTTTTGGGTCAGGGCAACCTTAGTAGTGTCCTCAGGTCAGCTGATCACATTGCTGACATCACTGGGTGGCATTATCAGGTCAGCTGATCACATTGCTGACATCACTGGGTGGCATTATCAGGTCAGCTGATCACATTGCTGACATCACTGGGTGGCATTATCAGGTCAGCTGATCACATTGCTGACATCACTGGGTGGCATTATCAGGTCAGCTGATCACATTGCTGACATCACTGGGCGGCATTATCAGGTTAGCTGGTCACACTGCTGACATCATTTAGCGACCCCACAGAGGTGCACTGTTGGTGCTTAGTTGTCCGGCGGTGGATCTGAAGACAACAAGGAAGAAAGTGTAATTAGGGGCAGGGGGAGATTTGAGGCATGGGTGCAGCCGCAAAATGGGGACATGGAAAATGAAGTATATGTATGAGGAAACAGAGTGGGGGATGAGTGCAGATAAAGTATGGGGAAGATGTAAGGGATGTACAAGGGCACAATATGAGAAGAAACGAGGTTACATAGGATATGTATGAGGAAATGTGACGGTCGCTAGGGTCGGGGTATTCGGACATCTGATTTAAGTCTTTGGATTCACGGTGTCAGCCCAAGAAGCCGTGGCCCTGACAGAGCATGGAAAAAGGGTAATATTTACAGGGGATTTGTAGATCATTATGACGCCATCCATGGATTCTGGTCAGTGGGATCAACGCTGCTTGTGGTATACCCGGGGAATAGATGTTGTGGCAGCCAGGTGTAACACTCCCCACGGATGGAGCGGGTCCCCAGGGTTTAGAGTAGAAGTTAATGTGGATGATGTGGTAGATGTTGGTGCTGTGTGCAGCAAGCAGGCACAGAAAAGAAACACGGGAGACAGAGGAGTTCAGTCTTTTACCTTTACTGGTATGACGGTAATTCAGTCCAGGGGCACTGGTCACCAGGTCCAGGGTCCGGTCAGCCTGGAAGTAGCTGCCGTCCACTCCACCAGGTGGGATCGGTATGCCTTCATGCTGCGCTTTTAGCTTTAGAGTCTCTGCTGCTATTGTGAGCTAATTGTGGAGCCTATGAAAGGTGCTGCTTCATTTCTCACAGCTCCAGGCCCTCTATGTACTGCTGTGCTTCTGAGTACACGGTTGTGACCAGAAGACTTGAAATCCCCTGCCCTCCAGAATTGGCTCACAGGGCATGCAGTCCCTGAACAGCCCAGGACTCTGGCGTCCTCTTCTCTGCGTCAGCTTCTGCAGCTCCAACACCCAGAGCTCTGCACCCCTCATGTGTCCTCACTCTTCTCCTTCCTCACACTCTCTCTCCTCCTCTCCACCCTAAAAACTAGGGGTTGTGCTCCCCCTTCTGGTCAGGGATCAGGCTTGTGTGTGGATGCATGGATACCTAGTATAGGGAGCCCCATCTACTTCCAGACATGATACCACCGCCGGTTAGGGAGGTGATACCATTGTAGCAACTAGACCGTAGGGGTGCCACAAACTAAGGGATGGGTGTAAAGTATGGGGAGCAGAGGGGGTAAATTTGAGGGCACTATGAGGATCAAGGGCAAGATAAGGGTGTATGTATGAGGAAACAGAATAAGTGCAGGTGGATCAGAGATCTGTCCACTTGGTAACAACTTAGATCATGCAGTCAAATTGTGACAACGCGATCCAATGTGCTGGCGGGGATCACGTTGTTCCCCACCGCCATCAACAATTGGTTGTCATGACAGCCATGAATCATGTGGTGTCCTCTGTCACTATGATTACATACCTCCTGTATATGTTGGCTGAGTGCTGGCATTCACACAACAGCATTCCTGCTATTCAGACAGATGCGGAACCATCGCCCTGAACAGCAGGAGCGAATGGACAATACCGGCTTCAATGCCCTAAGAGGACTAATAATAAAAAGTGTAGTAAAAAGTTTAAACTAGAAAAAAAAAAAGTTCAAATCACCCCCCTCTTGTCCTTTTGAAAACAGAACTATTACCTTACTTGGTAAAATAGTTTTAATAGAGTTAAGCATCAAATCGGCCAACACTGATTGCCACAATACAGTGATCATATAGTGGTAGATACCAATCCTGCAGAACATTTTAAATGGATTATAGCACTGTGGAGCACAGAGCTGGGGTACTCAACACCTGGGCCAGTGGTCAGCATCATGGTGGCTGTGCATAGTGCTGTGGCCCTGGCTCACATTGGAAAGGGGAGCATAAAAAATTTGAAAAAAATAAGTTTGCAACACCAGTTGGTATTTCCAGCCAGTAGGTGGCCGGTGCTTCAGATGCTCCCTGGGAGATAGGTGGTATAGCAGTGAAAATGTCAGACCCTTCTCAAACAGGGCCAGCTACCAGGAGTGAGGATGATGGGGGTAGTAGTAGATGTGATGGTGCAGAGGAAAAAGGAGGCACATAAAGACAGCTTCTTTGCCTTTTTACTGGAGATGTTGCAACAGATCCCGGTTACATACACCACCAGGCTCATGTTCCAGCCAGTCTGGGGAGAACTGTCGCACCCCGGGGATTGGGGTACTCTGAACTGGGCCCTGTTGTCTTCTAGGGCTGTGAGGTGTCACGGTGACGTGACCCGGCTCTGTGGTCCCAGGTGCAGCAATAAAAAAAAGTGGATGATAAAAGGGAATAAAGTTTGTAAAAGTAGTTTGTGACGCCACCCGTGGTTTGTGGCCAATATGGGCCACCACTGCCTCTCACAGTCTTGGGGATGATGATCGTGGTCAGCAGGGTTGATAAGCCCTCCAAGGGCAGGGCTGCTGTTTCCCCGGAGCCGGTATATGAGTTGAGAGCAGACGACCCTCACCCGCTCCCGGCGGAGTTCAGCGTCTTCTCCTCAGCACGCTAGTCAGTTGGCGGCTCCGCAGGTGCAGGTAGGTTGTTACGGCCTGCTCAAAATACAAATGACCCACGCACCACACCAGAACTCAGTTTGACCAGCTTTTACTGTTACGGGTATACAGTCACAGTTCACAAAAGCACACCGGTTACTTAGCCGTTCTTGTTTTACTGCAGCTGGGGTTAGCTTGTCTACGCCTCCCCCGTTCGAAACCTTTCGGTCTCTTTCTCTATTCCGGTGCTAGTTATAGGCCAGCAGTCTCGAGCTTTTCGTGGGGGCCTGCTCCGGGTTCCCCTAGTCCTAGTATGACCACCTTTCTTTCACTGCACCAGAGGTTAGGTTCTGGGCATAAAGTCCCCTCACGCCACCGGTTAATTCGTGGCTGGGGCATAAAGCGTCCAGCCACTTCTACAGGGCCAGCACCCTGGCTGTCGACCCGGTCCTTCGGTGCACCTTAGACCCCTTCAGTTGGCCTTCTTGGACCCGGGGTGGCATTAGCCACCGGGTCCAGGTGGCTCCAGCCTGGTGTTGCTCATTGGTTTCAGATCTGCTCTCTTCTCTCCTGTCTCCTACTTCTCACTTCCTGTTGTTGTCTTGCGTGCTCTGGTTTTGTGTGTTAGTCTCCACATCCCCCTCACCGCGTTCTCCTCTCACTAACTTTCCACCCACCACCTAGCTCCCCCCTCTATCCTTTCCCTGACATGGAGTACTAGGTCTAGGGATTAGGGGGATGAAGTGGGTGTTGGTGTGGGGTGGCCAACTTGCCTATCACAGCTGCAGTGCTTTACTGTGGCCATTAGTCCGCAGGGGCGCCACAGAACTGTAGTTCGCTCTACTGGGTGAGATATAGAGGTCTTTATGGTAACTTCAGTGATGTTAATAGGTTTCAATGTGCCTGCAAGCATTCCTGTACTTCCTTCTATTGCTATGGGTAACCTCCAGCTACATAGGCAATGCAAATGCTGTAGCTATCCTCGCTCTTTATTTAGTGCAGGTCCTTGACCCTCTATCACTGTGCCTCGGAAAGTCCCACTTAAATGTGGCTACTGGGCCTAAAACCCAGCAGCCTCCAGTTTCTGTAATGGGCTATGAAAACCCAGCAACCTAGGGCCTGGAACTCTGTACTGCAGCTTGTCCCTCTGAGCCGCCTCCCGACGTGCTGCAGACTGAACCTTTACTCTTGCCTGCCTCCACCCTACTATCCTAACTCCTCCCTCCAACCAGAAACTGGGTCCTGCCCGTTGGGGCCTTTTCAGTGCTCAGCTTTCTGATTGAAACTAGGATTGTGTTGGGCACTTCATACTTCCAGCAGATGACACTCCATTTAGCCCCAGCCATGGAATTATAATCGATGTAAGAGAAACGCCATATTTGGCAGCCAAACCACAGGGGCACCCCTGTACAATTATAGATGGTGACTTACAGCTGTCGATCTTTGAGTTCATTTTCTATCTGGCCCAGACCGACATGTCAACTTCCCCAGCCACAACTTGTCTGCAGAGATCATCTGCATCTGACCTCATGTTTCCAGCCCAGTCCCAATCAATTCCCAACCTGCACAAACCCCTCATCGTACTGGTACCCAAATGCTGAGCTGCTGCCATATGTGTCCCTATTACTTGACCTGATGTGTGGTTCAAAAACAGCGCTCCTCTTATTGTCCCACACGGTAATGTCACCGCCGTGCTTTAGTGCCCTCAATATAGAAAAAATAGAAAAGAGCTCACATTTTGCCCCTAGAAAGTGATTATGGGACACTAGATATGGTCCCTATGTTATCGCATCAGGAGGTGCGGTCATTGTGCTCACTTGTGCAGTGTGTGTGCTCTCCCTGTGCCTCTCCTGTCTGCTCTCTCTGGCCCTGATGTGTGCTCCGTGCCCAGTGGCGGATTATAATGAGGTCAATCTGGGCTGTAGCCCCAGGCACAATGCTGTGGGGGGCCCACCAGCCAGGGTAAAATGCCCCATCATAATCCGCCACCGCGCTCTGCACCGCCGACGCCCAGTGCTACCGCTCCGTCCCCTTCTTCCTCCTGCACCGTACGTCATTATGTGACATCCGACGTGTGGAAGACGTTGCTCAAAGACCGCAGTGCTGGAGGAGCCACACGAGGTCTGCCTACCTCATGGCCATAGAGGAGCTGAGCCACAGATTCGGCTGGCGTGTGCTTAATCCTCCTGCTCCCAGGCACCTGATCTCCAGACTCCTCTCGAGTCTGTCACCCACCGTTCTCCACCTCCTGGGCCTGATGGAAGAGAGGGACCATCGCCTTGTCGTGCCTGTGACAGTGAGTGATATGTCCTGCTGCTGCAGTTGCTGTGCTCTGTGTGCCAGACCTCCTGTTGGCTGCTGCACGGCAGGAGGACTCAGTGTAAAAGAAAGAGAATTTAAGTAATATAATTAAATGATTTGTGTACTAACTTAATCACTGGAGTGGTCAGGGAGGCTGTGGGAGAGACACTACTGGACAGAGGACTGTTTGTACTGAAACTACACGGGACAAATTTGCCCCATGTAAACTGTGCCCCACCATCTTGGATAACACAGAAACATGTGAAATGTGTCTACATGCTGTATGTGCCCCTCTACGTGGATATCTTGCTTAGATCATGTATGTGTGAAGTCCATACATACATGATTCAAGCAAAATATGCACATAAAGGGGCACATAGAGCATGTAAAGGCATTTCACATGTGTCAATCCAAGGTGGAGGGGCAGTGGGTGCACATGTGTATTTGGGGAGTTTTTACCTCAGTATCTGTAAGGCCTCGTGCACACGCTGAGTATTTGGTGAGGTTTTACCTCTGTGTCTGTAAGCCCTCGTGCACACGCTGAGTATTTGGTGAGTTGTTACCTCAGTATCTGTAAGACCTCGTGCACAAGCTGAGTATTTGGGGAGTTTTTACCTCAGTAATGGCAAGGCCTCGTGCGCACGCTGAGTATTTGGAGAGTTATCCCCTTCATATATGTAAGGCCTCGTGCACACGCTGAGTATTTGGTGAGTTTTTTACCTCAGTATCTGTAAGGCCTCGTGCACACGCTGAGTATTTGGGGAGTTTTTACCTCAGTATCTGTAAGGCCTCGTGCACACGCTGAGTATTTGGGGTGTTCTTTACCTCAGTACCTGTATGGCCTCGTGCACACGCTGAGTATTTGGTGAGGTTTTACCTCTGTATTTGTAAGGCCTCGTGCACACGCTAAGTATTTGGGGAGTTTTTATCTCAGTATCTGTAAGGCCTCGTGCACACGCTGAGCATTTGGGGAGTTTTTATCTCAGTACCTGTATGGCCTCGTGCACACGCTGAGTATATGGTGAGTTTTTTACCTCAGTAGTTGTAAGGCCTCGTGCACACGCTGAGTATATGGTGAGTTTTTTACCTCAGTAGTTGTAAGGCCTCGTGCACACGCTGAGTATTTGGTGAGTTTTTACCTCAGTATCTGTAAGGCCTCGTGCACACGCTGAGTATTTGGTGAGTTTTTCCCTCATGGTATCACAAGGCCCACTTCTTATATATAAAACCCGAAGGCCACTTCCGGTCTATCCGCTCAACTTCCGTGACGGCCTGCGCCCTGTGACAAAGACCGGAAACGGAAGTAGCAGACCCACGAGCGGTGAGCGCGTAGCGCTCACCGCGAGCCGCTGTCAAAATGGCACAGCGCCTCGCAGTGGGCGCTAAAGCGCCACCACTCGCCGTTATCCCGTCACCGGCCCTGCACACAGCCCCCGCTGCCCCATCACCCCCTGCCTGTCACCATAGCCATCCTCCACTGCCTTCCCCCCGCTGCCCCATCAGCCCCCTGCCTGTCACCATAGCCGCCCTCCACTGTCCGGTCACCCCCAGCCTATCACCACTGCCCCTCCGCTACCCGATCGCCCCCCTCCACTCTCCGGTCACCCCCGCCTCTCAGCACAGACCCCCTCCACTGTCCGGTCACCCCCCCCTTACCACAGCTCCCTCCAACCACACGCGATCTCTCTTCATCCTGCTTGAGGACCTTTGATGACGTCACGATGATGGGTGGAGTCACAGATCACATGACCGTGACGTCATCAAAGGTCCTGTCCCGATCTAACTTCCTCTGCCTATTCATCCCCCTGCGCTGCACACTGACCCACGATCTGCCCCTGACCCTGCTCTGCCCACTCACCCCCACTCTGACCACTCACCCCCACTCTGACCCTGACCCTGCTCTGCCCACTCACCCCCACTCTGACCACTCACCCCCACTCTGACCCTGCTCTGCCCACCCACCCCCACTCTGACCACTGACCCACACTCTGACCCTGCCCACTCACCCCCACTCTGACCACTGACCCTCACTCTGCCCACTCACCCCCCAACTCTGCCCACTCACCCCCCAACTCTGCCCCCCTCACCCCCTCTCTGCCCCCCTCACCCCCACTCTGCACACTGACCCCCACTCTGTCCCTGCTCTGCCCACTGACCCCCCACTCTGACCACTGACCCCCACTCTGACCACTGACCCCCACTCTGACCACTGACCCCCACTCTGACCACTGACCCCCAAACTCTGCCCACTCACCCCCCTACTCTTCCCCCTGAACCCCTCTCTGCCCCCTCACCCCCACTCTGCACACTGACCCTCTCTCTGACCCTGCTCTGCCCACTCACCCCCACTCTGACCACTGACCCCCACTCTGACCCTGACCCTGCTCTGCCCACTCACCCCCACTCTGACCACTCACCCCCACTCTGACCCTGACCCTGCTCTGCCCACTCACCCCCACTCTGACCACTCACCCCCACTCTGACCCTGCTCTGCCCACCCACCCCCACTCTGACCACTGACCCACACTCTGACCCTGCCCACTCACCCCCACTCTGACCACTGACCCTCACTCTGCCCACTCACCCCCCAACTCTGCCCACTCACCCCCCAACTCTGCCCCCCTCACCCCCTCTCTGCCCCCCTCACCCCCACTCTGCACACTGACCCCCACTCTGTCCCTGCTCTGCCCACTGACCCCCCACTCTGACCACTGACCCCCACTCTGACCACTGACCCCCACTCTGACCACTGACCCCCACTCTGACCACTGACCCCCAAACTCTGCCCACTCACCCCCCTACTCTTCCCCCTGAACCCCTCTCTGCCCCCTCACCCCCACTCTGCACACTGACCCTCTCTCTGACCCTGCTCTGCCCACTCACCCCCACTCTGACCACTGACCCCCACTCTGACCCTGACCCTGCTCTGCCCACTCACCCCCACTCTGACCACTGACCCCCACTCTGACCCTGCTCTGCCCACCCACCCCCACTCTGACCACTGACCCACACTCTGACCCTGCCCACTCACCCCCACTCTGACCACTGACCCTCACTCTGCCCACTCACCCCCACTCTGACCACTGACCCTCACTCTGCCCACTCACCCCCCAACTCTGCCCACTCACCCCCCAACTCTGCCCACTCACCCCCACTCTGCACACTGACCCCCACTCTGTCCTGCTCTGCCCACTGACCCCCCACTCTGCCCACTGACCCCCACTCTGACCACTGACCCCCACTCTGACCACTGACCCCCACTCTGACCACTCACCCCCCTACTCTTCCCCCTGAACCCCTCTCTGCCCCCTCACCCCCACTCTGCACACTGACCCTCTCTCTGACCCTGCTCTGCCCACTCACCCCCACTCTGACCACTGACCCCCACTCTGCCCACTCACCCCCAAACTCTGCCCCCTCACCCACTCTGCCCACTCACCCTGCTCTGCCCACTCACCCCCACTCCACCCCCTCTCTGCCCACTCACCCCCACTATGCCCACTGACCATGCTCTGCCCACTCACCCTGCTCGGCCCATTGACCCCTCACACTGGCCACTCATCCTGCTCTGCCCACTCACCCTCACTGCCCACTGACCCCTCACACTGACCCTGCTCTGCCCACTGACCATCCTCTCCCCACTGACCCCTCACTGACCCTGCTCTGCCCACTCGCCCTGCTCAGCCCACTGACCCCTCACACTGCCCACTGACCCTCCTCTGCACACTGAACATGCTCTGCCCACTGACCCCTCAATGCCCACTCACCCTGCTCTGCCCACTGACCCTGCTCTGCTCACTGACCACTCACACTGCCCACTCACCCTGCTCTGCCCACTGACCCCTCACACGCCCCACTGACCCTGCTCTGCTCACTGACCACTCACACTGCCCACTCACCCTGCTCTGCCCACTGACCCCTCACATGCCCCACTGACCCTGCTCTGCCCTCTCACCCCTCACACTGACCCTGCTCTGCCCACTGACCCCTCACACTGCCCACTCACGCCTCACACTGCCCACTGAACATGCTATACCCACTTACCCCTCACACTGCCCACTGACCATGCTTTGCCCACTGACCCCTCACACTGCCTACTGACCCTGCTCTGCTCATTTACTCCCGCTCTGCCCACTCACCCCCGCTCTGCCCACTCGCCCCTGCTTTTACCACTCACCCTGCCCACTGACCACCCTCTGTTCACTCACCCCCCGCTCTGCCCTTTCACCATGCCCACTGACCCCTGCTCTGCCCACTGACCGTGCCCACTCACCCATGCTCTACCCACTGACCCTTCTCTGCCCACTGACCCCTGCTCTGCCCACTGACTGTGCCCAATAACCCTTGCTATGCCCACTAAACCCTGCTCTGCCCACTCACCCCCGCTCTGCCCGCTGACCCCTGCTCTGCTCACTGACTGTGCCCACTCACCCCTGCTCTGCCCACTGATTTTTCCCACTAACCCCTGCTGTGCCTACTGACTGTGCCCACTGACCCCTGCTCTGCCCAATCACTCTGCCCACTAACCCCTGCTCTGACCACTGACCCCCGCTATTACCCTGCTCTGACCACTGACGCCCCAATCCTGCTCACTGACCCTGCTCTGCCCATTCACCCACCACTCTGCCCACTCACCCCCGCTCTGTCCACTGACCCTGCTCTGCCTACTTACCCCCCCCCCTCTGGCTACTGACCATGCCCACTGACCCCAGCTCTGCCCACAGACCCCAGCTCTGACTATTGACCCTGCTCTGACTACTGATTATGCCCACTCACCCCTGCTCTGCCCAATGACTCTGCCCACTAACCCCTGCTCTTCCCACTCATCCCCCACTCTGCCCACTTACCCCGCTTTGCCCACTCACCCCCAGCAGATCGGTTTCCCAGCCAACGACAGGTCCTGTCCTGCCACCTACAAGACGGGTGGAGCGAGCCGCCGCAGGGTAAGTATCCTCACTGAGGTTTTTTTTATTTTTATTATCACCATGAAGGAGCGGGGGCGGGGGGTGTGCAGCCCCAGAGGAAGGGAGGGGGGGGGGCCACAGAGACTGGAGGCCCAGAGGGACGGGTGCTGCGCGGAGCGGAGGGGGTCAGGAGGAGCGCCTCCATCCTGCACCCCCTATCCATCCTGCCCCCCCTATCCATCCTGCCCCCCCTATCCATCCTGCCCCCCCCTATCCATCCTGCCCCCCCCTATCCATCCTGCCACCCCCAACACCATCCTGACACCCCCAACACCATCCTGACACCCCCAACACCATCCCGCACCCCCATCACCATTCTCACCCCCCGCCAACATCCTGCCCCGCCGCCTACATCCTACCCCTCCCCCACCACCATCCTGCCCTGCCGTCTCCATCCTGCCCTGCCGTCTCCATCCTGTCCCCCCTTCCCGCTACATCCTGACCCGCTCGCTCCATCCTGCCCCACTCGCTCCATTCTGCCCCCCCAACACAATCCTGCCCCCCCCTCCCCTCCTTAGCTGATCGCTTGCCCAGGCAACTACAGGTCCTAAAGGCCTGTAGGACCTACAAGGCCGAGGTGGAGCGAGCCGCCGGACAGGTGAGTATCCTCACTGAGGATTTTTTTATTTTTACTGTGGACGACCGGGGGCCAGGAGGAGTGGGGGACCGCGGTCACCGCAGTATTGCCATATACCATAGTGCTGCTATACATGTGCTATAATGTACAGCCATATACCATAGTGCTGCTATACATGTACTGTAATGTACCGCCATATACTATAGTGCTGCTATACATTTACTATAATCTACCGCCATATACTATAGTGCTGCTATACATGTACTGTAATGTACCGCCATATACCATAGTGCTGCTATACATGTGCTCTCATTACCACCATATACCATCGTACTGCTATATATATATCTTATATATAAAACCCGAAGGCCACTTCCCGCCAATCCGCTCAACTTCCGTGATGGCTTGCGCCCTGTGTCAAAGACCGGAACCGGAAGTACCAGACTCACGAGCGGTGAGCGCATAGCGCTCACCGTGAGCCGCTGTCAAAATGGCACAGCGCCTCGCGGTGGGCGCTAAAGCGCCACCACTCCCCCTTATCCCGCCACAGTCCCTGCACAGAGCCCCGTCTGCGCCCACCCACATCCGGCCCACAGCCCTGCAGCTCACCGCCCACTCTCCATCAGGGACCGCCATCCCGCCACTGGCTCCGCACACAGCCTGGTGTGTGCCCACCAACATGCGGGAACCGGCCCGGACCGGCCCACACTCCGGTGTGCGGCCTCCGCCGCCACCGCTCCCAGTCCTGCCGCTCTCTCCACACACCCGGTGACTCTCCTCCATCACGGAGCTAGCCCCGCCCGCACTCCGGGGCCGGCCTCCGGAACCGCCGACAGCCCAGTGAGTGTTCAGCCCTCCAGCCTCCGTTCTCCTCTGCCCCCCCAGCCTCCGCTCTCCTCTGCCCCCCAGCCTCCGCTCTCCTCTGCCCCCCAGCCTCCGCTCTCCTGTGCCCCCAGCCTCCGCTCTCCTCTGCCCCCCAGCCTCTGACCCCTCCAGCCTCTGACCCCTCCCTCCTCTGACCCCTCCCTCCTCTGACCCCTCCCTCCTCTAACCCCTCCAGTTTCTGCCTCCTCCGTCCTCTGCCTCCTCCCTCCTCTGCCCCCTCCAGCCTCTGCCCCCTCCAGCCTGTGCTGCACTCACTGCTGACCACTGAGCCAACGCACTCTCTGCTGACCACTCAGCCACCACACTCTCTGCTGACCACAGAGCCACCGCACTCACTGCTGACCACTGAGCCACCGCACTCACTGCTGACCACTGAGCCACCCCACTCACTGCTGACCACTGAGCCACCCCACTCACTGCTGACCACTGAGCCACCCCACTCACTGCTGACCACTCAGCCACCCCACTCACTGCTGACCACTCAGCCACCCCACTCACTGCTGACCACTGAGCCACCCCACTCACTGCTGACCACTGAGCCACCCCACTCACTGCTGACCACTGAGCCACCCCACTCACTGCTGACCACTGAGCCACCCCACTCACTGCTGACCACTGAGCCACCCCACTCACTGCTGACCACTGAGCCAACCCACTCACTGCTGACCACTGAGCCACCGCACTCACTGCTAACCACTGAGCCACCCCACTCACTGCTAACCACTGAGCCACCGCACTCACTGCTAACCACTGAGCCACCGCACTCACTGCTAACCACTGAGCCACCATATACAGTGCTAACCACTGAGCCGCCGTATACTCTGCTAACCACTGAGCCGCCATATACTCTGCTAACCACTGAGCCACCATATACAGTGATACCACTGAGCCACCGTATACAGTGCTAACCACTGAGCCACCATATACAGTGCTAACCACTGAGCCACCATATACAGTGCTAACCACTGAGCCACCATATACAGTGCTAACCACTGAGCCACCATATACAGTGCTAACCACTGAGCCACCATATACAGTGCTAACCACTGAGCCACCGTATACAGTGCTAACCACTGAGCCACCATATACAGTGCTAACCACTGAGCCACCATACAGTGCTAACCACTGAGCCACCATACAGTGCTAACCACTGAGCCACCATATACAGTGCTAACCACTGAGCCACCATATACAGTGCTAACCACTGAGCCACCATATACAGTGCTAACCACTGAGCCACCATATACAGTGCTAACCACTGAGCCACCGCACTCACTGCTAACCACTGAGCCACCGCACTCACTGCTAACCACTGAGCCACTGCACTCACTGCTAACCACTGAGCCACCATATACAGTGCTAACCACTGAGCCGCCGTATACTCTGCTAACCACTGAGCCGCCATATATAGTGCTAACCACTGAGCCACCATATACAGTGCTAACCACTGAGCCACCATATACAGTGATACCACTGAGCCACCGTACAGTGCTAATCACTGAGCCACCATATACAGTGCTAACCACTGAGCCACCATATACAGTGATACCACTGAGCCACCGTATACAGTGCCAACCACTGAGCCGACTGTATACACACAATTAATTTCACAGCACTCCCCTATTACTAAATAAACTCTATATAGATTCTAGACTACCCGATTCTTTAGAATCGGGCCACCATCTAGTAAACATATAATACCCTAAATTACCTGTAATAACTTAAAATAAAATGAAGCTGACAACTGCGTGGCGAAAAATTGTGATGTTTATTATGGGTAAATAAATTATTATTTAAATTTTATTCCATAAATATTTAATAAATAATATTAACTTCATGAATAATTAAAACATAATGGACCGATTCCGGCAGATTACTGCCGATCAATCCCACTAATAAAACATCACAAACAACTTCTCAAGCGCTCTTTCAGGGACGGGTGGGTCTTCTGATCTTCTCAAAGGGTCCCGCTGAACTGCAGCCGGCTGACCCTCACACAGCTGTTTAAATAGTTTTTCTTCTCTCCCGCTCATGAGAGACTAACCAATAATAGAGCTGCCAGGTACCTACCATCACCTGGCAGCCAATCACAGTAGGTGGCAGAATTTACCTCAAAAGTGCTCTGAGCCCTAGCAACGGCCTGAGAGAGCCTTATATATGTGCTAAAAATAGCCACCAAAATCGCCCCATAATAACTAATAGGACCAGATTCAACCCATAACAACTAATGGGGCCTGTATTACCATAGGACGTCCATACTATCTTATGGCCATCAATCCAGTATCTGTAAGGCCTCGTGCACACGCTGAGTATTTGGTGAGTTTTTACCTCAGTATTTGTAAGGCCTTGTGCACACGCTGTGTATTTGGGGAGTTCTTTACCTCAGTATCTGTAAGGCCTCGTGCACACGCTGAGTATTTGGTGAGTTGTTACCTCAGTATCTGTGATGGTGGGTTTACACACACCAATCATTGTGTCCAATATCTGAACAGATCTCTGGTTGCAGTGAAATCATGGACATATAGTTCCATTTTGTGGCTGTGTACAACATGGAGCAATGTATCCATGATTTCACTGCAACCAGACATCTGTTCAGATATTGGACACAATGATTGGTGTGTGTAAACCCACCATGAGGCCTCGTGCACACGCTGAGTATTTGGTGAGTTTTTACCTCAGTATCTGTAAGGCCTCGTGCACACGCTGAGTATTTGGTGAGTTGTTTACCTCAGTATCTGTAAGGCCTCGTGCACACGCTGAGAATTTGGTGAGTTTTTACCTCAGTATATGTAAGGTCTCGTGCACACGCTGAGTATTTGGTGAGTTCTTTACCTCAGTATCTGTAAGGCCTTGTGCACACGCTGAGTATTTGGTGAGTTGTTACCTCAGTATTTGTAAGGCCTCGTGCACACGCTGAGTATTTGGTGAGTTCTTTACCTCAGTATCTGTAAGGCCTCGTGCACACGCTGAGTATTTGGTGAGTTTTTACATCAGTATCTGTAAGGCCTCGTGCACACGCTGAGTATTTGGTGAGTTTTTACCTCAGTATCTGTAAGGCCTCGTGCACACGCTGAGTATTTGGTGAGGTTTTTTCCTCAGTATCTGTAAGGTCTCGTGCACACGCTGAGTATTTGGTGAGTTCTTTACCTCAGTATCTGTAAGGCTAGATCAATGGGTTTTTGACAGGTTATAGTTTCACTCAGCAACTATTTTTCCGGAAATAATCTGTCTCGGTACATGATAATGACCCCTGTCACATGACCCGGGGGGCCCCACAGAGTCTGAACAGCCTGGGGCCCTGGCTAACCTTAATCCACCCCTGTCTGTGCCCCCCCCACCTCCATGTGTGCACTGCGCCCCTCTTTGTTGTTTCTCTTTACTTTTTCCTCATGTGGTCTTAGCTCCACCCCTTTGAGTCACATGACATAGGTCCTCCACTGCCAGTAATAGGATTGCTGAGCTCCGCCTGTACTGGTCACATGATTATGATGACATCATCACAGGGCCTTCAGCCGTTAACAGAGGCACAGGGCTCCCAGTAGCAGTGGCAGAGCAGATCCGGGGGTGGGCATCTGCATGGAGCCAGCGTATTGACACATCACTGAGGAGTGCCAATATGGTGGACTTTTCTGTTTGAGGTGGACCAAGATGGTGAAGCAAAGGTTACATCCAAGGCAATTACATAAGTAGATGGGCACCTTTAAGTGTTACAAGATTGAGTGCCCTTGTAACAGTGCTTGCTCCAATTGCCTACCATTTATTACAACCCCTGGCAAAAATTCTGGAATCCCCGGGCTCGAAGGACGTTCAGATTAATTTTGCAGAAAAATAAAAGCAGATCACAGACCTGGCACAAAACTAAAGTCATTTCCAATGGCAACTTTATGGCTTATAGAAACACTAAGGCTATGTGCTCACGGTCCGGAGGAGCTGCATGTTGGACACGGCTCCTCCGGACCTGAGTGAGGCCGCAGGGAGACCGCAGCCGCCCTGTACTATGTGCAGTGGGTGCAGGGCAGCTTCTCCCTGCAGTCACCCGCTTCCGACTCCGCAGCACGAAATAAACATGCTGCGGAGGAGCGGACTGCCAGCAACCCACACCGCAGCTCCAAAGACGCTGCGGGTGGGTTAAGCATAGTGAGGATGGGATTTCTTGAAATCCCATCCACTATGCTTATACTGTACTACACAGTGTTTTGGACGCAGCGGTAAGAAAAGTGTCCAAAATATCAATGTAAACTTGGGCATTTATTGAAGATGTAATGACTGCCATCTCCCCAGTGCCTTTACCTGACATGCAGCCCCATATCATCAATGACTGGAAATTTGCATGTTCTCTTCAGGCAGTCATCTTTATAAATCTCAGTGGAACGGCACCAAGCAAAAGTTCCAGCGTCATCACCTTGCCCAATGCAGATTAGCGATTCATCACTGAATATGACTTTCATCCAGTCATCCACAGTCCACGATTGCTTTTCCTTAGCCCATTGTAACCTTGTTCTTTTCTGTTTAGGTGTTAATGATGGCTTATGTTTAGCTTTTCTGTATGTAAAAGCCATTTCCTTTAGGCGGTTTCTTACAGTTCTGTCACAGACATTGACTCCAGGTTCCTCATTTGTTTTGTTGTGCATTCCCTGTTTGAGACATATTGCTTCAAGTTTCCAGTCTTGATGCTTTGATGTCTTCCTTAAGGTACCATTACACAGTAAGATATCACTAACAATCTCGGGGACGCGCCGTCGTTAGGACATCATTCTGACCTCGTTGGTGAGCTGTCACACGCATAGATATGGTGGACGATGCACCAACGATCAGGTATCGTTCGCACAACCCAGCAAACGTTACTTGTTCAGATGTGAATGGGCGAAATCATGAATGACATAGTTAGCGCAGTGTCACACAGAATTATGCAGCAGGTTGGCTGATTGTGGATCGTCTGATTTGAGACCATAGTCTCAAATCTGCAATCAATGATTCATAGTAATCAAATCTCGGTGTAGCATGCAACGACGACCTAGCAATGTCGTTTGAATGACTCCAAACCCATGACATTTGAACGATATCGTTAAAGATCTTGTGCCATGTAATGGGGCTTTTAGTCTACCAGTATCTTTCCCATGTTGTTTGTATTTGGTCCAGATTTTAGACAGCTGACTGAACAACAAACATCTTTTGTAACATTGTGTGATGATTTACCCTCTTTTAAGAGTTTGATAATCCTCTCCTTTGTGTCAATTGACATCTCGTGTTGGAGCCATGATTCATGTCAGCCCACTTGGAGCAGCAGCTCTCCAAGGTGTGATCACTCCTTTTTAGATCCAGACTAACAAGCAGATTTTATTTAATGCAGGTGTTAGTTTTGGGAATGAAAATTTACAGGGTGATGCTATAAGTTTTCCCTCTGCTTGGTCTACAAAAGTATCTGTTACTAGCACTTTTTCTTCAAAATTTCTTTGGGGCCCATCCCACCAGGTGACGGCGCCTGGCGGGATCGCGCGTGTGTGTTTTGGCGCCCCGCATGTTTAAACGCGGCGACACTTCCGGCGACCTTACAGGCAGTGTCACCTTTGGCGGGGTTTTTTACAGTTCGGGCACAGACATTTGACTCCAGGTTCCTCATTTGTTTTGGGTTTTGCCTTCCCTGTTTGAGACATATTGCTTCAAGTTTCCAGTCTTGTTTCTTTTATGTTTTTTTCCTTACACAGTAAGATATCACTAACAATCTCGGGGACGGCCGTCGGTTTGGACATCATTTGACCTCGTTGGTGAGCTGTCACACGATAGATATGGTGGACGATGCACCAACGATCAGGTATGTTCGCACAAACCCCGCAAAAGTTACTTGGGTTTAGATGTGAATGGGCGAAAACCCTGAATGACATAGTTAGGCAGTGTCACACAGAATTATGCAGCAGGTTGGTGTTTTTTGGATCGTCTGATTTGAGAAATATCTTTAAATCTGCAATCCCAAAGATTCATAGTAATCAAATCTCGGGGTAACATGCAACGAGACCCAGCAATGTCGTTTGAATGACTCCAAACCCATGACATTTGAACGATATCGTTAAAAATCTTGTGGGCCCTGGTTTAAAGGGGGTTTTAGTCTCCAGTTCTTTCCCATTTTTGTTTGTATTTGGTCCAGATTTTTGGGCCCGCTGACTTAACAACAAAAAAAATTTTTTGTAACATTGTTTTTGTTTATT